>CM067369.1:252274835-252708760 GCA_034401795.1 Chaetoderma sp. LZ-2023a
TAAAAATCTGCCAATATCCCAGAATTGGCTGATTGGCTTCCTTTGAACACACTTGAATCTCTATGCACTAAGGATGCTTCCTGTGAAATATCATTGAGATCACTTGGCATTGGAGAAGAAGACATTTTAAACTTCATATTGCTTTAGTATGGGAGTTTTTGGCAGAAAAAGTATCTAAGATGGAGGCCAAACTGCTTATCCGACAGGTTTGACTGTAGTAAATTAGAAATCACCATACCGAAAAACGTATAGAAAACCAATTCGGCTTCAAAATCCATCAAATGAAAAATCCAATATAACCGCCAAGCATGCTACATTTGATTGATCAAAGGCAGACATGTTTTTGACAAGTCAACCTCCCCTTGAACAAACTTTAACTAAATGATTCTGCAATTAATTGGTTACGGTCATATCTCATACACCGCAGACAGTGTGTGGCAATTGGAAATAAGATGTCTGATCCACAGTCCTTAGAATCCGGTGTTCCACAAGGCTCTATTTTAGGTCCCTTATTATTTGTTATATTTATTAATGATTTACCTCTTATTGCTACTAATTACTCGTTAGATATGTATGCAGATGACACAACAATCCATGCCGCCAAGAAAACTATAGATGAACTTGGTGCATCTCTACAAGATGCTGTTATGGATGTTGCAGATTGGTGCAGTGCGAATAAGATGCTTATCAATTGCAAGAAAACAAAATCTGTGTTCACATGTAACAAAGGAAAAATAGAAACAAACCATATCGTTCAGCTTCAGCACCTTCAAACTCTTAGGTGTGACAGTTGACTCTAATTTAAATTGGAAAACACATATAGATAATTTAAGTAGGAAGATAGCTGGGCTACTAGCTTTTATGCGAAATGATGTTAAATTAATGAACCAAAAATGTGGAATTATGTTTTACAATGCTTATGTCCTTCCACATCTTAATTACTGTGTTTCAGTGTGGGCTAACTGCTCCAAAACTGAATCGGATAGGCTTCTGAAACTCCAAAAAAGACCAGCGAGACTTATTCTCGGTACGACTAAAGATTCACGAGGTCTATATTTATTTTGTTAATTAAAATGGCTTCCATTTTCGGATATGGCAGATGTTCGCATTGCAACAATAGTGTACAAGTCACTAAATGCTCAGGCACCACAGTATCTAAGAAAAATGTTTACTTATACTTCAGATGTACATAACCACCCACTCAAATCTACCACAAATTCTAACTTATATATGCCAAGATCTAAAACTGATGTTTATACAAGAGGCTTTGCTTGCACAGGTACTAAAATTTGGAACAGCCTACCACCTAATATACGAGAGACATGCCCACTATCTGCCTTTAGGTCGAAACTTCTTACCCTTGTAACCATGTAATTACTTAAAATATATCATTATATTTACTGTTAGCTCTTGTTTAGTTTGTGTAACCTAGAAATTAGGCCACCCATTTCCACACAAGTTACATAACAAGGTAACCTGTTATACAGATTTTTGGTGCCCTGTTCACGGATGAAAGCTTTAAAAAAAAAAATTATTTTCAAGGCAACCATACAGGAATGCGATTGAATGTTTTGAAAGTGATTTGACTGAAAGCGTTGCTGCCTAGACAGTAACGGTTTAGATTCAAATTAATTTCACAAATTCAGCAGAAACATTTTGTCATATCTGATGGGTGCCAGTTTCAGAGATTCACTTTAATTAACTGTATCTTGTTGGCTTATGCATTAACCATTCAGTAAGATGGTGAAATTAAAATTGTTCGTGTCATCATAGTTCTATATATCTGTATAATATTGTATATATTTATAATCTGCTGTACAGTTAATCATATAATTTTCTGATTGTAAATTTTTTTTTCCAAATGTAAATAACTGAGGGCCTCGGGGAAGAACAGTTATTTTATTGATCCAGTCTGTACCCTCTTTAAATAAAAATATTATTAAACCGATAGCATGAGCAGATTTGCATCATGGAGATTTCAACCGCGACTACGTGCATGAACAGTTATATATGATCGCCACTACGTACGTTTGACGTTATCAAAGGCTCCCGAAGATGTCTGCAGAGTTTGTGCCAAAGGTCAAGGTTACCCCTTACGGTCAAAGTTACCAGTATTGTATTTTGCCAGAAACGAATGCCGGTTGACCCGAACAGTTCAATGGACTTATTACGTATGAGCCGGTATGGCCCTATGACACGCAAGGTCACCCCCTTAAAATATATATTCTCGTAATGCTACTTCACACAAGTTCAGCGGACCTTTCTAGTTTTATCTATGCCACCCCCTCACCAGTTAAGCTCCACCTACACATCGGTCGTGTTGGGATCGATCGATCCCCAAACGCCCTGACTATCAATTTCCATAAACCTATACAGATAAGTTGTTGAATATTTTGAAACTAATTTGACTAGGTGTTGTTGCTGCCTAAACTAGTTGCAAATATTCAACAGAATATCTATTAAATAGTCAAGCCATACAATTCGTACGTGTCGGACTATGAAGCGTTTAAGACGGACTAAATCGAGTCATTCATGCTGTAATTGATTACGACGTTATCCTATACGCTAAGCCGTTGATTATGACGTCATGTGATTGATGGACAAACTGGAAAGGTCCATTATAATTTTAGAAGACACCGTATAAGTTATACTGGTGCCGAGACAGAAGCGTACGTACACACACAGGGAGAAGTTGAAAACACAAATGTCTTCTTTTTAAAATGCTCGCCAAAATTGTGTTTCGTCCGATCGGCTAAAACCTTGATAAACTCTCAACTGCTATAACTTTTTGATTAGGTATCAATTTCATATTGGATCCCTCTAACAGTTTTAGAGAAATCGGGGGTGGGGGGTGTCTTTTCCCAAGGTGTCTCTCATAGGAAATCTATGATGGCGATATTTAAAACTGTCACGCCCTACATACTGTGTAACACAGAGCCACTATCTGTGAGGGTAGGGTAACACGCCATCAGCGATGGTCTATATTTCGGACATGTTCTTGGAATGCCAGCAATTACGCACGCTAAGAGAGCACTAGAATTTGAAGTTGTGGTGCCAAACGGTATGAGATATGCACGGCATATGAACTTGTTAAGGGTTTTGCGATCAAAACTCAAAGAACGTAGTCTAGAACGATTAAAGACGAGAACCTAAAGGAGCTTGGGACGCTCGCAGCGGAGAGGACAGCGTGGAGAAGGCTGAAGAAACACTGATAGCAGTTGAAAGAAGTGTTTACTTCTTCAGCTACAGGACACAGTCACCTATCATCATAATCATCATCGACTTAATTTTCTCCTTGGGTTTTAAACCGAATGACGAGAAACTTGGCAGGTATCCAGGACATGTGAGTCCTAGTATGGTGAAGAAGTGTTTACTTCTTCAGCTACAGGACACAGTCACCTATCATCATAATCATCATCGACTTAATTTTCTCCTTGGGTTTTAAACCGAATGACGAGAAACTTGGCAGGTATCCAGGACATGTGAGTCCTAGTATGGTGTCAATGTGTTAATCGTATTTTCCCTCTTACATGCACACTTACACACGATGTTTCGTTTCTTTTTAGACGTAACCTGAAAAATTCGAATATTCATTCATATAACTATACGCATATTCGAATACATATTTTTATACCTATACCGAACACTAGTAGATAGCGCTTGTTCTCCATGAACTTCAAAAGGTTGCACTTCAGAGCAAATTTTAACAGATTGAGAAGGCCTCTGATTGCGAGATGACCTGCATGCCGTTTCTGCATGAATCTGATGACTGCTAGTCCTCTCCCTTTTTTGAATATCGGTGTATAATGCATGGACACCCATGGCGACCTGCAGTGCACACACACGCACACACGCACGCACGCACACGCACACACACACACACACACACACTTCCCCGTCCCACCCGCGGGATGGTATCAAAGGCTCCCACCTTCTGGACGGATTCGGTGGTGAATGATATTAACGTGACTGTATTTTGGTGTCGCGTTGCTTAATGTGTTCATCCACGAAACTACTGATTAACTGTGGGAAAGCTGTTAACGCTGATGATTGGCCTGCCTGGTACCAGGCCGTTCTTCTTGGCCTTGTGTATGTTGTAGCATGTAAAATTTAACCATTTTGACGGGTGCAGACATGGGGGGGGGGGGGGGGGGAGGGGGAATGGTGTAAATTTTCTGTTCTATTTACTTGTCGGAGTTTGCCAAAGCGCTTCCTGACAAGTTACATGTATTCTGTCCAGGGAGTTTGCATCAGATAATTGTCCGATAGCTTCAGCCACCGTCATCTTTCGCTTGGATGACAGTGGCTTTTCCTTTGGGTAGCATCTTTTCCTGCCTGCCAGACGATACCCTTGTACTATATATGTTCAGATATGTCACATCTGATTACTTTGAAGAAGCTGTCTAGCTGTGCGTCCGCTCCTTGATTGTATATTGTTTTCAATTGTCCTAATTCTTTTGTAACAGGGCACGAAAACTCATTGGGATGCTTCTGTGATTTGACCTATTGGATGGTCTACATGCTGCGTGAGACAGCCGTGAAGGACGAACGGATGAGACGTAGAGTGGAGTTTTAAACCGATGTCTCTGAACAAACGCGAGAATCTCACGTGAGCCATCCCATGCCCGGTTCTACAATAGTGAAACTATAACTGAGCGCTTTTTCAAGTTTGTTAATAGTGACGTAGTCTAGTCTTTGGTCTGTAAGTTTAACAAATTTGGAAATTTTAAAGTATAGGTTTCAACAGATTTTAATGGTCGTCAGGACAACTGGCATTCAAATTACATAGACCTTGACGGTCGTTTTTGTAGAATATATTAATCGTGGAAATGGTGTGATGGCGATAATAACAAGAATTCGGCGCAAGTACATGTCTCGCCGGTCTCCTGTTTGTCACAGTGACATTGACCTTGTAATCTCAATGTTAACATACTGCTTCCTAACATTATAGGTCGCCATGTATCCAAACTTACTGCCAAAAGAATTAATCAATCTTGAAATTTAAATGTAAATGATTTGCTAAATGGACAAACTTAACGTTGAAAAAGCAGAAGTTAAATAGCAAGGTAAGAAGGGCATTGACATTTAATGTAATGACCTCATTGTCACCATGCTGCCTCGGTATGGTATATGAAACATTGTCACCATGCTGCCTCGGTATGGTATATGAAACATTGTCACCATGCTGCCTCGGTATGATATATTAAACAGTGTCACCATGCTGCCTCGGTATGGTATATTAAACATTGTCACCATGCTGCCTCGGGATGGTATATTAAACATTGTCACCATGCTGCCTCGGTATGGTATATGAAACATTGTGTCCATGCTGCCTCGGTATGGTATATTGTGTCCATGCTGCCTCAGCATGGTATATGAAACATTGTGTCCATGCTGCCGCGGTATGGTACATGAAACATTGTCACCATGCTGCCTCGGTATGGTATACGAAACATTGTCACCATGCTGCCTCAGTATGGTATATGAAACATTGTCACCATGCTGCTTCGGTATGGTATATTTTGTCCATGCTGCCCTGGTATGGTATATGAAACATTGTGTCCATGCTGCCTCGGTATGGTATATTGTGTCCATGCTGCCTCAGCATGGTATATGAAACATTGTCTCCATGCTGCCGCGGTATGGTATATGAAACATTGTCACCATGCTGCCTCGGTATTGTATGTGAAACATTGTCACCATGCAGCCTCAGTATGGTATATGAAACATTGTCACCATGCTGCCTCGGTATGGTATATGAAACATTGTGTCCATGCTGCCTCGGTATGGTATATGAAACAGTCACCATGCTGCCTCGGTATGGTATATGAAACACTGTGTCCATGTTTGGTCCCTGTATGATTAGGCAATCCTAAAAATATAGGCAAACACAAAAACATAACATTGGAAATAAACATGAGAGGTTAAATATCAAGGCTATGGTGACCTTGACATTGGACCTTGTGATGTTACCATCAGCATGCAGTTTCCTTATAGGCCTACAGAGAACCGTTGAAAAAGCCATTATTTAGAGTTTTGTATTCCGAGGGCCTTAAGTGGAACTGGAAACTGGTGCAGTTTTGTGCGACGCTTATGAGCGTGCATGTATGTAAACGTGCATAAAATAGCTATATTTTTTGTGAAATCAAATGCCATTTCCGAACACCAATCGCTTTTCCAAATATTCATAAACACAACCACAATTAAGAACTACTGAGTGCTAGATATTCTCTATATAATTTATAGTCATTTTAGTGATCAGTCAAAGATTTCCATCTGCTGGCAGAAATATGTACTACTTGAAGCACTTGTATGCACAGTGTAGTTTGTCTTCAGTCTGTAATGACTATCTAATGTCTTTCATCACTAATGTCTTCATCACTTTCTTTAATGTCATCTCTTTCATCACTTTCAACAATGTCACATTTAGCATGGGTGCGTTCATTTCTGCAGTCCTCGCTGCCAGTGCAAGAGCACATCTCTGTACAACCCAGACCATGGGCACTGCACATGCATGGAACATTACACATAGCCATTCCTTTGCAAATACATTATAAACTGTTATCTCAGACGCCATAGGTCCATCAAATTGGACTAGCACAATACATTCCACTTCCTTCTTCCACCCATACGGCATGGGCGAACGGAGTTGGTGATTTGCTAAATGGGATTGCATCCTAATGTGTGTTTGCAACATTGATCTCTTACACTGCTCCATGAACCTGGCTTTACAGTGGCAATTTGCCAATACTGGTGTCCTCAGCTGCCATTCTAGCCCTCAGCTTGTTCAAGTTTGCATGGTGTCTCTTTTCCTTACACTCGGATCACGCAGTGAAGATACTAAGTCCCTTGCTGCACATGTTGCAGATGGTACATCTTCACCACCAAGCGTTGTTAGAGCAATGAATTTGTTTGGATTTGTCTTGACAAGATTAAACACTGTGACTTTCCCTTCGTGTAAAAGGCTGGGAGTTGTATTGCAGCCAGTAAGCGCATGAACAGCCGGTAATGTCTGGCAGAATACTAAAGGAAACTTGTGACACATATCATGGACACGGATGAAACGTTTTTGTCTTCAGGTTTTGTCACTTGTCCAGTTTTGATCCACAGTTCGGCCACGTTGTTCAGGATTGGAAAGTGGTGAATAGCCAATACCAGGCCATCTACATTTTGCACTGCTTCCTCATGGTTGCATTTTAGTTCGAATCTGCTTTCCAGTTTACCAGCACTGACACACAGAATCGTGTGCATTTTCCAAACAACCAGATAAATACACTTTTAAATGTGGGAGTGAAGTACGCTTCTTCGGCAGCTCCTCTAGCATGTGCCTACCTAAGAATTTAATGGCACCTTGTTTGTGGTGACATGCAAAACGTTCTTCCAGTCTGGCATTGGCAGTTCATTTGTTACATGGCATTCTCTCGTGCAGCTATCTCCACTCGCTGTTTGTCTTCTAAGTCGTTCTGCACTTTTTATAGACATGTCATATCTATCAGACATCAATAATTGTGTTGGCAGAAGCTGAGGCTGACAGAAGCTGCTTGGTGTATTCATTCGCAAGATCTAATGTATTCTGCTTGTCGCCATACATAGACTGAATACTCGACAGTGCATCCCTAACAAATACAGTATGTTCATTGGAAAAACTTGTCAAGGTCTTGTACTTTTCTGTAACTTCCTCCAATTTTACGCCAATTTCTAATTTTTGGGGTTTTCCGCATCATTCCATCTTCATTGAACATGAACAGTGAAACTGCACCAACGTGATGACTGAGGATGTTCTCCATGTTTACATCATCTCTAGACAAGAAAATTCCCAGTGCGTGCCTAAAGATCATCTCAGGACTAACATGTATAAGAACTGTTTTCCCTTTTGCATTCTTTATCATTGCCTTTTTGTCCATGTCATCAATTGTAAGAAGTCCAGATCTCTTTATAGCAGAGTACAAGCTTTTCTCCCCTCCAGCTGAGTGTCGATTGAACAAATGACTTTTGTCTAGTTGCAACAATACCGAGCAACGACTGTTGCACTTCACTTGATGCGGTAATATCATTTGATATTTTCAACAATAACTGGATGCAAAGCTACATCAAATGGATTTGTCATATTAGTATGGACGTGACCAACTATTGAATTGACATGCTTTCACCAATCATGCTTGGGACACTGTGAAACAACTTTTGTGACAACACGTGAAACACTATTCGCACAGTCCTTCATGGATGACGAATAGTCTCCTTTATTATTTATTGTATAGAGAACCATTTGTCCAAGATTAGTTCTGGCAGTATTAAGAAATTCTGAAATATAAATGTAAATGATTTTGTTAAATTTGGTACAGTGGTTCTCGAGATGTTTTTAATTTTCTTAGCATGGGATTTTTTCCTGGAAAATAATCCAAGATGGCCAGCACACCGTTTATTTGAGTTTTAAAAATGCCTAATTTGAAATCAGCATACCCAAAAAACTAGAGAAAAACAATTTGACTTCAAAATCCATCAAGATAAACATGAGACACAAGGGGCCTGTATCGCATACCTGGAGCATCCAGGCATTTCAACTAGAAAGGCCATCAACAATAAGTAGAACCATAAGTTGACCAGAAATGTAACAGGAACGCCGCGGCCATGTTTCTTGATATATTAATTTCACTTGAACAAACTTTAATGGCCCTTAGTCGCTAATCATATCTCCGATGTTTCGGCCCTATCCATTCAATGGTTCTGGAGGTCATTTTTGCGAAAACTAGGTTATCCAAATTGGTCGGCAAACCATTTAGTGAATCAACTTCCCTTGAACAAACTCTGTTCAGTCCTTGCACTAGATGATATTTCATGAAATCGATCGGCCAAGCGGTTTCAGAGATTTTTCAGACATTTCCGAAAAATCAGCCAAAATCCAAGATGGCGCCGACCAAATTGACTGATCGGCTTCGTTTGAACAATCTTGTATTTTCATGCCATAATATAATTGAAATCGCCCAAGTAGTTCTTCAGAAGTCGTTTAAAGGAAAAGTTGGACGGCGGACGGACGGTCGCATAAGCTCACTTGGCCTTTCATGCCAGGTGATCTAAAAAATCGACTATGTCCATCAAACACGCTCCATTTTGATTGGTCAAAGGCAGCCATGTTTTTTAACGCAACATCTTCCCTTTAAGAAACTTTAATGTCCCTTGATGCCTAATCACATTGTCAAAATCTCATCCCGATCTATTGTTGTTCTGGAGCCATATTCGCAAAAAATACGTCAGCCAAGATGGTCACCAAAGCATTTAACAAATTTTCCTTGAAAAGACTTGGGCCAGTTATTGCCTAAGATGATCTTTCATGAGTTTTGAATCGATCCCCCTAGCAGTCACGGAGATTTTAAGATGGTCACCAGCCAAATTGGTCTATTAACTTCATTTGAACAAACTAGGATCTCTATGAACTAAAGATGCTTCCTGCCGAATATAATTGACAGGCAATTGTGCCGGTAAAATGATTCAAGATGGCCGCAAAAACGTTTATTCGAGTTTCAAAAAAAGCAAATTTGAAATCAGCATACCCAAAAGACTAAAACAAGAGGCCCAAGGGCTTGTGGCGCTCACCTGGACGATTAGCATTTGAAACATTTGCATTTAAATAGATATGATGGATAATTTTCGTAAAATCAAGATGGTCACCCAAAAAATTTACCAATCAAAATTATGAATAGAAATGCTAGTCTACCTTAATAGGGTCACTCCAGCTAAATTTGTTTGAAATATATCAAGCAACTAAGGAGAAGCAGTGTATTGACAATTTCTGCTAAGTTTTTCATAAAATCTAAGATTTTCACGCAAAAAATTCATGAATCAAAATTCTGAGTAGAAGTTCTAGAGCCTATCACAATAGAATCCTTTCAGTCCAATTTGGTTGAAATCTGTCAAAATAGTAAGAAGTAGAGATTTGACAATTTCTGGTAAATTTTTAATAAAATCTAGGGTTTTCACTCAAAATATTTACGCAACAAAATTCTGAATGGAATTTCTAGAGCCTATGACAATGGGATTCTTTCAGCCAAATTTGGTAGAAATTGGTCAAAATGGCAAGAAGAAGCAATTTGACAATTTCCCTTAAATTTGTAATAAAATCTAAGTTTTTCACCCAAAATATTTACGCAACAAAATTCTGAATGGAAGTTCTATAACCTATGACCATAGGATCCTTTCAGCCAAATTTGATTGAAATCGGTTAAAAGGGTAAGTAGAAGCAATTTAACAATTTCCAGTAAATCTTTAATAAAATCTAGGGTTTTGACCCAAAAAATTTATGGAAGTTCCGGATTCGAGCACAATAGCATCCTTTGACCAAAATCTAGTTAAGATTCGGCTATTGGTTAAGGAGTAGCGTTTTAAAGCAAAAGTTGACAGATGACGGGCGGACGGACGGTCGCCACGGCAAAGCTCACTTGATCTTTAAAACCCATCATATAGAAAATTCAATATGCCTGCCAAAAACGCTACATTTTGATTGGTCCACATCAGGCATGTTTTTTGACACCAACTTCCCTTGAGCAAAACTTTAATGGCCCTTAGTGCCTAATCATGTCTAAAATTTCAGCCCGATTGATTAAGCGGTTCTGTAGGTTGGCCAATCAACTTCACTTGAACAGACTTGGTTCAGCTGTTGCCTTAGATGATCTTTCATGTGTTTTGAATCGATCTCCCAACCGTTTTGAAGATTCTTAAAGATGTTTCTAGAAGTCAACCAAAACCCTGACGGCAGCCAGACAAATTGGCTGATTGCCTCCAAACTAGATCTCTATGCCCTAAGGATGCTTCCAGCTAAATTATAATTGAAATCAGCCCAGTGGTTCTTGAGAAGTCGCTTAAAGGAAAAGTTGACGGACAACAGATGGATGGACTGGATGATGGACGGACAGATGACTGAGTCGCCATAGCCTAAGCTCACTTGACCTTTCAAGCATGAGTTAATAATAAGACACATCTACAACAGCCAATATGGAACATTAACAAGTTGGAAGGAGCCTTAGTAGCGACATAGGTGATTGACATAAATATCAACAATTTGACAGATTGATCAATGGGCTGAAAGACGAGACTTATACTAGTTGAGCGTCACAAACTTCTATATAGCGATCATTAAAGACAGCTGATCAACTATTGTCAGTTGATCCATGAAATGGGTTTTTTGCGGCCATAGAATGGTATTTCTTTAAGTTGTGCAGCCTTTAAAACAAGGACATTATGTGGTCCCCACCACCCACACACCCCAAAAAAGTGTATGTAGACAGTTTTGAGTCTTGACTATACTCTGACTAAGGTAGCCTCAGAGACAGGATTTCCATACAATAGTATGGAAATCCTGTCTTTGAGGCTACCTTACTTACAGCAGTCAAAATGTTCTGTACAGCAGACAGGGATGAGGATCAATATAAATACAGTTATTATTCAAGTATTTAGCATTTTTATTTGACATTTGTACGCAGCATGCATGCATGGATAAAACACGAGATGAGTGTAGTAATAGCCTTTTGTGAAACTGGTAGTAGTGTGTGCAAGCATCTAAATGTGTGTGTGTGTGTGTGTGTGTGTGCGTGTGCGTGTGCGTGTGCGTGTGCGTGTGCGTGTGCGTGTGCGTGTGCGTGTGGCCGAGTAAGACATCATTATTACACTACATGAACTTATAATACCCATAACGAGAAACTCACTAGCATACATACACACCCACCAGACCTAACAACCTGATAAATGCACACATGTACGTACGCGTGCGCACGCACACGCACGCACGCACACACACACACACACACACACACACAGACACTGACGCTGACAGGTGCACACGTACATATTCAAACAAACACACAGGGCACACAACATATACACAGAAATATTTGACTTAATAACAGTTAAAACAAGACAACCTATTCTTCATCACCATACGCAACATAGATTAATATCACCGTAAAAAAAATAAAAAAATTTTAAATGGCTTTCTCAGATTGCTTGGTCAAGTTACAAAGGACATTCAATTCATTTATTATACAATGTTATCACAGTACAACTTAAAAACAAGATATGTTACAGTCTGTATTGAGCTAATTGTGCATCACAGTCATTCATTCATGTTGCCCCGCTACATCGTTGTTGTCGTTGAATCACTCGAATCATAACCCTTTCATGACTAAATTTGGTCAAGAAAATCTTAAAATTTCATTAGTAAATGTCCATTTGCAGGCCAAGAGAAGACTTAAAACTTACCACTGTAATGATTGGCTCAGTTATAGAGCCAGTCATTCATTCCAGTTACAAAATTTAACAAGAGTTTTAGTGAAACTCAACACATGCTCGCAGGCATACTTGTTTGCGGAATGCTAAATATGAACAGTTTGTCTTTGATAAATGACACTTCATCAATCCCTATAACATCTGCTGAACAAAAAGTTGTGAGTATGGGTTCAAAACTCTTCGAGATATGGCTCGGACAAGTAAATTTTGACGAATTTTAGCTTTTCAAGGGCGATCTCTGGAAAATATGGGCGGATTTTGCCGAAACAAAATCATGACACTTCATCTATCGCTAACACATTAGTTGAAAATAAATCGTGGGTGTAGGTTCATAACTCTTCGCGATCTGTTCCAGAAAGAAAATTTAATAATTTTTGCTTTTCAAGGGAGATAACTCCGGCATATATGGGCAGATTTTGCCGAAACAAAATCATGACACTCCGTCCATCCCTAACACATCTGCTGAAAAAAATATTGTGAGTATGTTCAAAACTCTTCGCGATATGGCTCGAACAAGAAAATTTTAGCTTTTCAGGGGAGATAACTCAGGCAAATATGATCAGATTTTGTCAAAACTAAATCAATGCACTTCGTCTATTCCTAACACATCTGCTGAAAACAAATTTTTAGTGTAGGTTCAAAACTCTTCGAGACCTGGTCTGGACAAGAAATCAGACCGACGGACGGACAGGCGGCGAGCGCCATCACATAATATAACCCTGGACGCAGGCATATAAAAAATAGTCTTCTCTTGGCCTGCAGATATTCATTGATCAAGACCACTGCCGAGGATGCTTTTTGCTCACTTCACCAGCAGAGGGTTAAGCAGCAAAATCAGCTTCTGCAATGGTCTGCAAAAACATTGATTTGCTGGACGCCAAAGCAAGTTGTTTTCAATTTATCACTGGACCAACTGGCTCATGGTTCAATAAACAAGCCAGTTATTTAAAGTTAATTTTTTAAGATTGCCTCAGCCTGCAAAAGGACATTTATTAACCCATTAATGGCCAATTTTTAACCATGTGCTTAGTGAATGCCCATTGGCAATACAACAGAAAAGTATTTTTGAAAGTTTACCACTGGAATAACTGGCTCATTTATTGAGCCAGCCATTCAAGCGGTAAACTTCAAAGATACTCTTCACTTGGCCTCTGGCCATTCCTCAAAGACCACTGGAGAGGAAGGTTTTAAATGGTTAAGCAAGTATTTGTACTTTCATGATTCCTTAAATCAAGCTTAGCAATCTATGCTTGCTGGATTCCTGCCAGGCAACTGTACCCTGAACCTAAAACAAGGTGACCGAGTGTAGAATTCTATATGCATCTATTGCGGCGCAGTAAAACTGAGTGTTGAGACTTGAGAGCACACTGCATTACGACGCTAAGCATTCTTGGCCTGAACAAAACATTTGCTGAATAGCGCTTTTAGCCCTTTTAACGGGCAAGCCTGGCCTTGGCAGTGGTGAAAACTTCCCAATGAAATCATTGACTCATTAACCGATCGTCATTCCAGTGATAAATTTTCAAAAATACTCATCTTAGCCACCAAATGTGCCATGCCTACAGATAGAAAGCTCCATGTTCATATGACCTTATATTTGCCAACATCACTATTTGATTGTCACTTATATCCTATATGATTAGACATAAAATTAAAACAACATGCTTTCAACAAGAGGCCCAAGAGCCTATGGCGCTCACCTGGACCATTAGCATTTGAACCATTTGCACTTAGACATGATGGATAATTTTGGAAAGGCCAAGATGGCTACCAAAAGAATGGATTAATCAAAATTCTGTATATATGTTCTGAAGCCTCCCCACCTAGGGGCCTTCCAGATGAGTTTGATTACAATCTGCCAAGCACTTAATGAAGTGTATGTAGGCTTTTAACTGATTTACTAAAACTTTTGGAAAATCCAAGATGGCCAACCAAAAATTGACCAATTAAAATTCTGCAAACTAGATCTGAAGCCTGCCACCATAGTGTTCCTTCCATCAGGCTGGTTGAAATCGGCCAGGCAGTTAATAAGGAGTAGCGTTTTAAGTGATATCCGGTAAATTTTCAAAATATTCAAGCTTTTCACAACAGAATTCTGTGTACATGTTCTTAAACCTACCAGGGTCCTTCCAGCCAACTAGGTTGAAATGCACCAAGCTGTTAATGAGTGGCATTTTGACAATTTCCGGTCATTTATTTTTACAAAATCTATGATTTTCACCCAAAAAATTAACCAATCAAAATTCTGAATAGATCTTATAAAGCCTACAACCATAGAATACATTTAGTCAAATTCGTTTGAAATATGTCAGGAAGCTAAGGAGTAGCATTTTGACCATTTCCGGTAGATTTCTAATAAAATCTAAGTTTTTCACCCAAAATATTTACGAATCAAAAATCTATAACCTATGACCATAGGATCCTTTCAGCCAAATTTGATTGAAATCGGTCAAACGGGTAAGGAGAAGAAGTAATTTGACCATTTCTAGGATTTTCACTCAAAATATTTATGCAACAAAATTCTGAATGGAAGTTCTAGAGCCTATGATCATAGGATTCTTTCAGCCCAATTTGGTTGAAATCGGTCAAAATTCTAAGAAGCAATTTGACAATTTCCGGTAAATTTTTAATAAAATCTAAGAATTTGACCCAAAAAATTTATGAATCAAAATTCCAAGTGGAAGTCCGGATCCGAGCACAATAGCATCCGTTGACCAAAATTTAGTTAAGATTCGGCTATTGGTTAAGGAGGAGTAGCCTTTTAAAGCAAAAATTGACGGACGGACGGACGACGGACTGTCGCCACGGCATAAGCTTACTTGGCCTTTCAGACCAGGTGAGCTAATATCTTTTTCTGGGCTAAGTGTTTTTTTGTTAACCCTTTCAATGACAAATCCTTGCTAAAGTACATTCTTTACAATGCAGAGCATATTCTGTTGCATAGCTTGAAATTCAAATGACGAAGATGCTGCTGCCTAAGGCAGGAATGGCTTCATCATTTTAATTTCAAAATATTCAACAGTTTTCCTGTTTGATTGCCCCGAGATTGAAGATACAGGGAATTTATCTGTGAAACGGTTATAAAATGCCTGTTCAACTGACCTGTGAATCAATTGGCAACCTGATAGTATTAAACGAGCTTTTTTTTAATAAGGAGCGAGCATAATATAGGAATCCATCTATTTCTAGCTAAACTACACCCACTTTTTAGGAGTGTTGGAATCAATTTGAACCAAGGTTGCATTCCTTAAATCTACGTTTCAAAGTCAAGATTCAGGTAAGATGGCGAGTATTTCGAAACTAACTTCACTGGAAGCTGTTGCGGTCTATGGCTGCTATTGAGCAGCTTACACACACCACAATTGAGGTTCTGGGATGAGCTGGCTGTGACCGGGCTAAACCCTCAACAAAACAATTTTACTGCACCTTTTCCAGGTAAGGAACTACTTCACCTCACACTCATACACACACAAACATTTCAGCAGTAAAAAATGACTTAATATAACGTGCAGAGTTCTGCCAAGGCACAACCGACGCTGGCACCATTTAGCACTAGCTAAAAATATGTTATGATCAAAGACACATATTATACAAGCGTTGATGACATCATGGCCATATTCAGCTTTACTAGTAATACACGGATCCAATTCTAGCTCTATCTGCTATCCCGTGCACAATTTCTAGGTAAACTCTGCTTACTTTCAATACGCCTAGCAATCAATTTTAACACTTGTCTTTTCCAGTCACAGAAACTCATTTACAAGGTAACAACCATACAGAAAAGCAGTGGAATATTTTGAATCTAATTTTACTGAGCTATTCCTGCCTATGTCAGTCAAATTATTTTCAAACTATTCACCACAACGTTTATTAAATTTTTAATTCACCAAAGATATTCAATTCAGGCGATTACTGTCAGAGTATTGCCTCTTTCTGGCCTTTCCTATCGTACATGTCATTTGATTTTGACGTTAGCTAACATGTGATATTATTAAGTCAGATACTCGAGTCATTGACAAATCGGCTCTCTATTCGGGTCCTTACACTTTACAAAATATCTCATTTTCGGACGAGACCGTCATTTGTATCCAGTTGTTGCTGCCTTGGCAGAAACCATTGGCAAATATCACAAAAAACCATCTTGTTACAAAATATCACCTAGCACTTATACAACGCATTAGTTATAAACTCCTCGCATTTAATCTATCAGCTCCATATAGGTGTTAACACTCTGATGTTAAAATCTTTAATTTTCAATCTAAATTAAAAGATGAACTGGTGTTAATTTTTCAAAAAATTTGATGGACGATGGTGCTGTCTAGACAGCAACATCGTCCACCACAATTGTTGAAAAAAGTACACCGGTTTCTTTGCTATTGACACAGTAAAAGATAGAATATTGACATCAGAGTGTTAAGGGTTAAACAGAGCCTCTTCGCACAGGCAAATACACTGTAATCATCAATTTGATATAACAACGATATATCAGTCATAGTAAATTCTCTTTGGTCTCTGTGGGTTCCTCTAACCAGGAAACACTCATTGATGCGGTGGAGTTTAACCCTTCAATGGCTAAATTTGATCAAGAAAATCTAAGTATTTCGTTATTGAATATCTATTGGCCAGCTAAGATACCATTTTTGAAAATATACCACTGGAATGGCTGGCTCGATTACTGAGCCAGTTATTCCAGTGGTAAATTTTCAAAACTAGTCTTCTCTTGGTCTGCAAATAGACTTTTTTGTCAGGCTTGACCATCGAAGGGTTAATTAGCACATTAACCCTTAATGACTAAATTTGTTCAAAAAATGTGAATATTTAATTATTGAAGGTCCATTTGCAGGCCAAGTGAAGACTATTTTGGGGAATTTAGCACTGGAATGACTGGCTCAGTTATCGAGCCAGTCATTCAGTGGTAAATTTTTGAAAATGGTCTTCTCTTGGCCTGCAAACGGACATTCCCCGAGACCACTACAGAGGCCGGTTTTGGCCGGCTTCGTCTTGAAAGGGTTAACGATCAAAATTTGTCAAGTTAGGAATTTATAGACACTGTCCACCTTCAAGCCAAGAGTTGACTGTTTTATAAAACTTACTACTGGAATTGAGTGGTCCTTTCAGTGTCAAGTTTCAAAAATATTCTCCTGGTCTGCAGGTTTGTCAATTCTCAAGATTACTGTAGAAGCCATTTTTACCCGTCTGATACTACTAATTTACACAGTTAAAATACACACACTCACACACTTCCTTATTACCATCAATACAAGGTGATAATACCTACTACCCATTATTACACACAATACTGTTCCACCTGGTGGTCTATCCTAGGAGTAGTAGCACGATGCTGGGTACACCTCACTTGGAACAATATATGCTAGGTACCTTTAATTATACCAGTACGATAATGATTCTGTTTAGCAGCTTCAAGGCTTCAGTACTACAAATATTCATGTACACATAACGTGTGGTTAGTGGATTTAGTCAAACCTGTTCATAGTAACCAGCTCAGTTTGGCCACCAATCATGGTGGTGTATCTTTAGCGGTCAAGGCGGCCAAAATCTGCTTATGAACTGAATGATTTGGCAGACTAAAATACCATTTTTGAAAATTGATAAGTGGAATGTCTGGCTTGATAGCCAAGCCAGATATTCCAGTGATAACATATCAAAAATAGTCTTCTTGACCTGCAAATGGACATTCACTGTTGGAGAACATGGATTTTCTTGACCAATCTGGATGAGTTAAGGATCAGCACAATACGTTCTCACCTTCGGAGCGTGTTCATGAGATCCTGGGTGTAATCAGGTGTTCACGAGATCCTGGGTGTGGTCAGGTGTTCATGGGATCCTGGGTGTGGTCAGGTGTTCATGGGATGCTGGGTGTGGTCAGGTGTTCATGAGATCCTGGGTGTGGTCAGGTGTTCATGAGATCCTTGCTGTGGTCAAGTGTTCATGAGATCCTGGGTGTAATCAGGTGTTCACGAGATCCTGGGTGTGGTCAGGTGTTCATGGGATCATGGGTGTGGTCAGGTGTTCATGGGACGCTGGGTGTGGTCAGGTGTTCATGAGATCCTGGCTGTGGTCAGGTGTTCACGTGGTCCTGGCTGTGGTCAGGTGTTCATGTGATCCTGGGCGTGGTCAGGTGTCCATGTGATCATGGGTGTGGTCAGGTGTTCATGTTGTCCTGGCTATGGTCAGGTGTTCATGTGATCCTGGGATTGGTTATGTGTTCATGTGGTCCTGGGTGTGGTCATGTGTTCATGTGGTCCTGGGTGTGGTCAGGTGTTCATGTGGACCTGGGTGTGGTCAGGTGTTCATGTGGCCATGGGTGTGGTCATGTGGTCCTGCCGTGCTTGTGCGTTCATGTGGTGCTTGGTGTGTTCATTTGATCATGGGTGTGGTCAGGTGTTCATGTGATCATGAGCGTGGTCACATGTTCATGTGATCCTGAGTGTGGTGGTCACCTAGAACTGGTTTGACATTATTATGCATAAGTAACATCTGATCAAAGGAAACATTGCTGCCTTTACACCTACTCTTTGCGGGTGTGTTACACTATTATTGATTAAATAAGAGTGGACGTCTTATTTTAATTTATCTAATTAAATTGATAAGATGATAAGATCATATCACACAATTTTTAATTAGCAAAATGTACAGGTCTGAGTCCATGGACATCTAGAGCAATGATTTAATGTTATGGCATCTAACTGCATGTTCCTACACCAATTGACCTAACCCCAAGAGCAGAATGTGTCACCTATTTTTCTCTCCAAGAGTGGAAGGGTGGTCAGAAAACTTGTTTGATTGGTCCTAAGTGAGAGTGGGGGGGGGGGGGGGGGGGAGTGGGAGGGAGAGAAAGAAGTAAGGAGGAAGAGTGAGGGATAGAAAACGCATGAGAGTGAGGAAGAGAATGCATGAGAGAGCGGGAGTGGGCCAATGTAGACGAAACATTAGACACACATCTCTTCTAAATGATAATAGGTTTCAGGAATTACTCCTCTCAATAGATTATGATAAATCATGTAATTTAGAACTATAATTTAAATGGTATTACAACAACAATATTCCTCAGTGCAATGTGTGGTGGTGGTGGTGGTGGTGGCGGTGGGTGGGTGGGTGGGTGGGGGCATAGTGATAAGATCTTGAAATCTAACAAGGTATATTTAATAGTGTTGTTCCAATTAATCGATTTGATCGATGATTGATTGGTTTGCATGTCCAACCAACAGATATGTTTATGAATATACACTAATGTGATGACAATGCTCACATGGGCTCCACCCCCCCACCCCTTGCCGATCACATTAGATTATGAATGATAGAGAGCATAAAGACAGCAAGGTGGCTTTGAAAAGATGTACTATAAGGTCACATTTATGAAAGATAAGAAGACAGGTGCATTGGACAAGTTTCAAGGTTTTTCAAAACACTAAAAAATCACAATGCAATTTTCTTACAATTTTCTAAGCACTTCAAGATCGTCAAATCAATCAGATAAGTATATGACATAGTATTGTTCTAAATCACATATCACTGACTTAGCCAGTATGACAAACTGACAAGTTAATTACTTAGCCCATTTCATTCTCTTCACATTTCCCTACAATATTTAAGAATTGAATGATCAGAATGGCCAATGATGGCCTGTGCAGTTCTTTTAAAAAATGTTTATTTGCTGGCCAAGAGATGAGTATTTTTATAAAATTACCACTGGAATGGCTGACTTATCAATTAATCCTGAAATTTATGACAAATTTTCAAAAAAAATATTCTATTCCCTAAAATCGACATTCACTATAGAAACATTTTGCAACAAAGTTAATTATTTTATCAAGAAAATGTCTCCATTTCTAGGCAAGAAGACAATATTGGCACTCAAATAAATTACTTTCCAAATATTGCACAGATTTTTCGGGAAGAATTTCTGTTTGGTGTTTTTGCATTTGAACGGGCTAAGAAAATATAATTTTTGCTGTTTGATGGAAAATTACAAAATGCTAATGTTAATAAATCTATTATTAACCACATGGCACTAACGCAGTATGTAATTAGAACAAAACAAGTCATTACCCATGCCGACGATAAAACTGTGAACAGTCCAACAGATCTTGTAAACCTATTCATATAAAACTATGAGAACAAATGTTACCAGATTTAAAACACTGGATAGTATCATTATTATTATTATTATTATTACTTATATATGATTATGCTAATTAACAGCATACTATTAAAGTATCACCAGCAACACATTGCTACAGTACAGATAAGAACTAACTTAACATGTTTCCAAAACAATATAAAGCATGCTGGTCAATAGTTTGAACTTAATTTGATTGGAAGCCAATAGCAATTGGCTTAGAATTAAATTATGTTCAAAATATTCAACAGAACATTTCTTGCAGTGTGTTAGAAACTGTACTAACACATTTCTGTTAATTTGTTTTGGAAACATGTTAACTTATTTATGATCTGTAATTTAAGGTTCAGTTTGAAATATTACTGTATAATGAGGAACAAGCAAAATACTACAAATAGCACGATCTACAGTAAGCTCCCTCCCAGATACCACCCACCTTCCTCCCTTCCCTCGCCCGATATTCCCAGCGCCCTCTTATCACGATAGTTAGTGTTATGATGTTAATGTGCTCCTGAATGATTCCCCATCACTAGGAGATAAATAGCCAGTTAGCTGATAACAACTTCTTGATGGAACCCATTCTTTAGTAGGATTACTGCTCTGGTTCATTACTGTCCAGTTGTTGTAACAGCTGCTGACCAGGTACCCTTGCAGCTAACTGGCCTGTTGAGTTTGGCATTACTGTCTTGTGGAAACAGCAGCAGCAATGAAGACCTCAGCTGGTGAGGCTCCGTTCGAGGATGTTGAATGCTCCCTGAACTGGCGCTACCCCTCCTCCAGTGCCCACCTTTCCCGTATGGCCCGGTAGACGACAGCGTGCGTAAAACTAGTCGCTGCAGGGCAGCCCCGCTAGTTTGCACGGAACCCAGATCCCCCAGAATCTGAAAAGATAAAGATATTAAAACTTTAAGCCCTTTTCACAAGCAGTTTTGCATACCTTGTATTTTTCTTTGTGTGTATATATATATATATATATATATATATATATATATATATATATATATATATATATATACAAATATACTAGCGTAAGTAAATTTGTCATGTGAATGCA
Organism: Chaetoderma sp. LZ-2023a; assembly: GCA_034401795.1. Classification (NCBI taxonomy): domain Eukaryota; kingdom Metazoa; phylum Mollusca; class Caudofoveata; order Chaetodermatida; family Chaetodermatidae; genus Chaetoderma; species Chaetoderma sp. LZ-2023a. The sequence continues at coordinate 252,296,306 of CM067369.1, forward strand.
AATATGTAATTTTGTGCACTAATGACCCGATAACTAGGCTTGAGTGATTGTTCGATTTATTTTTTAAATCGCGATTTTTACGATGTAATTAAGGAAAGATCGGAAAATCGTCAAAGAATTCATGTTTTTTAAAAATCTGAAGTGTGTACTTTTCCATCGCATTATATCAGTACATGAGTACAATTATAATCGATTCACGCCCGTGTTCATTATGTGTATATCCCGCCGTGCCATGCAAGTGTCGAATAATTACTAATCACAACACAAAGCGCTACAATAAACAAGCTAACAATAGCGAGGGAACACCTTTGTCATTGAGAAAACCAGCTAGTTACTCCGTCGAATCGCCATATAATTTTCTTTCTTTCGCTGCCGACCCTGAGTCTGTTGTGAAATGTCAAGTATATACAATTTCAGTGTTAGGCAATCAGTGAACATAATTCTGTTTAATTCTAGTTAGCAATTTCAGACGGTCTAATAATTTTTCCTTTTTGATTCGGTTGTCATGTCAAATTAAAGAAAATAAATCAATAGCATTCCAGATTGTTTGTTTTTGAAACGTGCGTTCTGTTGATTACTCTTAAATGTAAATCGTACATTCTGAAAGCAACTATAAAACGCACTATAGGACGAGTTTACGCCGTTACACTAGTACCTACTCAAAGCTACCGTCCTATGTATGTGAATTGCGCAGTATCTCCTGTGGTACTAATATTAGCCGCGTCTTCGCGTTACTCCGGTAATGACCTAAACTCGTCCTACAAAGGGAGTCTATAAGCGGAACCACCACATAATTTATATTTTTTTCTCGGCGACATTTTATCTCAAATTTTGATGAATTAAATGTTTATTAAACTATGCGCAATATTTAGGCGGTCCCAATTAATAATTTCACTCCCGCGATGCTGGATATAAAGCACACATTAAGCATAGACGTAGGATGGTAAGAATTCGTCGCATGAACATGTGTTCTAATTTCGTGCTATTTTTGTATCATTTACTTAAACTTTCTAGAAACAAGTCACATTAACCCGGTTTATACTTTTGGGAATTTGGACCTACGATTTAATCGAAAATCGCGATTTTTTTCATAAAATCGATCGCGGCGTTTCAAATAAAAAATCGCGCAAGCCTACCGATAACCCACATGTACGGTAAAGTATCTGATAGTGTGACTCTTTAATGGTCAGATTTGGTCAAGAAATCAAAGTGTTTCATTAAGTTGAATGGTCATTTCCCTCTGCAAGCCAAGAGACATGCATTTATAACTTGAATGACTCGGCCGGTTATTAAGCGAAGCATTCTACTTGTAAATTTTCAAACAATATTAAATGGCCTGCTAATACACATTCATCACGACCACGGGACATGCCTGCAAATACACATTCATCACGACCACGGGACATGCCTGCAAATACACTGTCATCACGACCACGGGACATGCCTGCAAATACACATTCATCACGACCACGGGACATGCCTGCAAATACACATTCATCACGACCACGGGACATGCCTGCAAATACACATTCATCACGACCACGGGACATGCCTGCAAATACACATTCATCACGACCACAGGACATGCCTGCAAATACACATTCATCACGACCACGGGACATGCCTGCAAATACACATTCATCACGACCACGGAATATGCCTGAAAATACACATTCATCACGACCACGGAACATGCCCGCAAATACACATTCATCACGACCACGGAACATGCCCGCAAATACACATTCATCACGACCATGGGACATGCCTGCAAATACACATTCATCACGACCACGGGACATGCCTGCAAATACACATTCATCACGACCACGGGACATGCCTGCAAATACACATTCATCACGACCACAGGACATGCCTGCAAATACACATTCATCACGACCACGGAACATGCCTGCAAATACACATTGATCACGACCACGGGACATGCCTGCAAATACACATTGATCACGACCACAGGACATGCCTGCAAATACATTCATCACGACCACGGGACATGCCTGCAAATACACATTCATCACAACCACGGGACATGCCTGCAAATATACATTCATCACGACCACGGGACATGCCTGTAAATACACTGCCATCACGACCACAGGACATGCCTGCAAATACACATTCATCACGACCACGGGACATGCCTGCAAATACACTGTCATCACGACCACGGGACATGCCTGCAAATACACATTCATCACGACCACGGGACATGCCTGCAAATACACATTCATCACGACCACAGGACATGCCTGCAAATACACATTCATCACGACCACGGGACATGCCTGCAAATGCACATTCATCATGACCACGGGACATGCCTGCAAATACACATTCATCATGACCACGGGACATGCCTGCAAATATATTCATCACCGACCCCGGGACATGCCTGCAAATACACATTCATCACGACCACAGGACATGCCTGTAAATTTACATTCATCACGACCATGGGACATGCCTGCAAATACACTGCCATCACGACCACGGGACATGCCTGCAAATACACTGTCATCATGACCACGGGACATGCCTGCAAATACACATTCATCACGACCACGGGACATGCCTGCAAATACACATTCATCACGACCACGGGACATGCCTGCAAATACACATTCATCACGACCACGAGACATGCCTGCAAATACACTGTCATCACGACCACGGGACATGCCTGTAAATATACATTCATCATGACCACGGGACATGCCTGCAAATACACTGCCATCACGACCACGGGACATGCCTGCAAATACACTGTCATCACGACCACGGGACATGCCTGCAAATACACTGTCATCACGACCACGGGACATGCCTGCAAATACACATTCATCACGACCACGGAACATGCCTGCAAATACACATTCATCACGACCACGGGACATGCGAGTGAAATCAGCAGCCATATAGTGCATGTCACTTTTATCTACATATATATATATATATATATATATATATATATATATATGACAGTTGAAATTAGACTACTTTTTTAATTTGATCACGATTTTTCAAAACCGCTTTCGAAGGCAAAACAAATCTGAATAAATTCACTTTTGACAAGTTAAAGGATATAGTAATGTAGCTGACTGGAGAACACATTGAGTAAATAAGATTGGAATTATTATAATTATCTTATAACCTATGTACCTGAGGATAGCGTGTGTCAGACGCCATACTGCATCGTGAGCCGATCTTTTAGTGCTCCGGGGAACTGCTCGGAAAATTTCTTCCAATTATCATCCCCGACTTGATCTTTAAAGCCATGCAGTATCTAGTAGTAAAAGTAATCACAGTGGTTATAGAACAGGCCAGAAAATCAAATATCTATTATAAATTAAATTCTATAACAAGAATTCCACAGAATTAAAATAAAATGTCTCACCTGTATCCTGTTTGTCATAGTGACACTGACCTTTGACCTCATGGCATGCGTGTTATCATGCTGCTTCCTAAGATCAGAGATAACTGTGTATTCAAGTTTAGTTCCAATAGGATTAAACAAACTTGAAATATAAATGATTTGCTGAATGGAAAAAATTAAGGTTGAAAAAGCAGAGGTCAAATAGCAATATTAGAATGGCTTTGACCTTTGAACTAATGAGCTCGCTATGCCATGGTATGGTATACAAAACCATGTGTCCAAGTCTGGTTCTAGTAGGATTAAGCAGTCCTAAAATATAGGCAAACAAACAAAAAATTTATATTGGAAATACAAACATGACAGGTGAAATATCAAGGCTGTGATGACCTTGACCTTGTACCTAGTGATGTCACTATCAGAATGCAGCTTCCTTATTTTATAAGGGGGGGGGGGGGGGGGGGGGGGGGGATGTGTCCAAGATTAGTTCTGGTAATATTAAGTGATTCTGAAATATAAATCCATATGATTTGCTAAATGGAAAAACTTAAAATTGAAAAAGCAGAGGTAAAATAGCTATATGATTTGCTAAGCGGAAATAAGTTGAAAAATCATAGTTTGTCTTTGCTAAATGGCACTTCGTGTATCCTCAAAATATCTGCTGAACAAAAAATTGTGAGTTTAGGTTTAAAGCTCTTCGAGATCTGCTCCGGACAAGAAAATTGAAGAATTCTAGTTTTTCAGGGGAGATAACTCAGGCAAATATGGCCGGATTTTGCCGAAACGGATGCATTGCACTTCGTCTATCACAAACACATCTGCTGAAACAAAATTTTGAGTTTAGGTTCAGAACTTCGTCGGACGCACGAGTGGACGGACGGCGAGCGCTATAAAAAACCAAGAGGCCCAAGGGCCTGTGGCACTCACCTGGACCATTAGTTTACATTATATACCAAAAACATTTGTATTTAAATAAATATGATACATAATTTTCGGAAAATCCAAGATGGCCACCCAAAGAATTGACCACTCAAAATTCTGAATAGAGGTTCTAGAGTCTACCATGATAGGGTCACTCTAGCTAAATTTATTTGAAATATATCAAGCAGCTAAGGAGTAGCAATTTGACAATTTCCGGTACTTTTTCAGAAAATCTAAGATTTTAACCCAATAAATTGATGAATCAAAATTCTGAATGGACTTTCTAGGGCCTACTACCATACGGTCCTTTCAGACAAATGTGGTTGAAATCGACCAAGTGGTTAATGAGTAGCGTTTTAAAGCAAACGTTGATGGAAGGACGGCAGACAGACGACGGATGGCATAAGGCCACGCAGGTCAGTTTAAAATGGAAAGGTCAATTGGATGATTGTATGCAAACGAATGTGTCTGTATGCAGTTTATATTGAATGGCCATGTCATAATCTATAAAAATGTTATTATTATAACACAAAATTTATTGTCCTCCATGTACAATCCCTTTAAGTGTACTGCAACCCGTCTATAAATCCATGTACCATCTGCCATTTGGGTACTAAACAACAAACAGGTACATGTTATGGTGCGTTAACGCTCGACTTTGTTAATAAACTAGAGCTTATGACCATAGGATTCTTTCAGCCCAATTTGGTTGAAAAAATGGTAAGACGAAGCAATTTGACAATTTCTGGTAAATTTTTAATAAAATGTAAGTTTTTCACCCAATATATTTACGAATCAAAATTCTGAAAGCTAGTTCTATAACCTATGACCATAGCATCCTTTCAGCCAAATTTGATTGAAATAGGTCAAACGGGTAAGAAGAAGCAATTTAACAATTCCGGTAAATTTTTAATAAAATCTATATTTTTCACCCAAAATATTTACGAATCAAACTTCTGAATGGCTGTTCCATAACCTATGAACATAGCATCCTTCAGCCAAATTTGATTGAAATCGGTCAAAAGGGTAAGGAGAACAAGCAATTTAACAATTTCCGGTAAATTTTTAATAAAATCTAAGATTTTGACCCAAAAAATTTATCAATCAAAATTCCAAATGGAACTTCCTGATCCAAGCACAATAGCATCCTTTGACCAAAATTTAGTTACGATTTGGCTATTGGTTAAGGAGTAGCGTTTTAAAGCAAAGGTTGACGGATGGACGATGGACGGACGAACGACAGATGGTCGCCACGGCATAAGCTCACTTAGCTTTTCAGGTCAGGTGAGCTAATAATACCATATAACACTTGGACAAGACAATGAAAATCTCTGATTATGAACGTTTACATGGCAAGAAAAAACTTCTTGAAAATGTACCATTGACTGCCTCCCAGTAATTCCAGCCAGTGGTAAATTTTCAAACAAGAATTCTGAGGAATTAGTTGTCTCGCCTGTCACCCGTTTGTCAGCGACTTTTGACCTTTGCTGCTTCCTAACATTACGTGTGTTCAACCTAAGTTCCAATAGGATTAACCAATCCTGAAATATGATTTGCTAAATAGAAAAACCTAATGTTGAAAGAGCGGAGATCAAACACCAATCCTAAAATATAGGCAAATGATTATTTGTTAAACGCAAAAACTCAAACATTGATGTCATCGTCGGAAAAGTGATTGATTAATAACAACATACTGGGCGTGTCCGACCATGGTGGGCGTGTTGCCGACCACACGTCAGGCTAAATAACCTTCTACAAGTCGCTCATATTACCGACTACGTTGTTAGTCAGTCGGAAAAGTGACACCTAGGTCTCGCTTTTGCTTCGCAGGCAACAGTCTCCGAGCCTCTAAATGGTTATTCCTTATGAGCAGAGGCTGGTTTTGGTCAGCTTGACAATTAACCCTTTAGCACTCGAATTTGTACAAAAACAGACCAGGAAAAACTTTTTGAAAATTTACCACTCATGAAATGACTGGCTCAGTTATTGAGCCAGTCATGGCTCGGTTATCGAGCCAGCCATTCCGGTGGTAAATGTTCAAAAATGGTCTTCTATTGGTCCGCAAATGGACATTTCTCGAGACCACTGCTTAAGCCATTTTTGGCTGATGAGTTTTACAGAGTTAATGCAAGCGTACATTTTCTCCGAGAACAAGAGCTCCGCAAGAAAAGACTGAATGTATGTTGGTGGGTCCATCTATCAGACGAGACAAAACAGAACTAAGTAGTCTAGTCATTGGTACAAATATAATTCCGATCTCCAACACGGTTAAAGACCTCGGCGTGATACTGGATAGCGAGTTGTGCATGGATAAACATATAAACTATCTGCGCAGAGTGTGCTTTTTGCAGCTGCGGAACATTGCACACATCAGGAATTATCTTACCACAGAGGCTACCACAAAATTAGTGATCATGACGGTAATGTCTAGGTTGGACTACTGCAATAGTCTCTGTATTGGTATGGCAAAAGAAAACATCCACAAGCTCCAAACTATTCAGAATACAGCAGCACGAATAATCTCACGCCAGGCAAAAGATGCACACATCACTCCGATTCTCCATAAGCTTCACTGGTTGCCAATTGCTCAACGTATCCAATTTAAAATCCTCTGTCTAGCTTACCAGTGTGTCTCAGGAACTGCACCTACATACCTTTCTGCATTAGTCGAGCCATACCAACCAACCCGGTCACTTAGATCCCTAAACAAGCAAATGCTCAAAATCCCAAAATACAAAATGAATTCATACGGCTTTAGAACATTTTCTTTCTCGGCCGCCACTGAATGGAACAACCTCCCTATTCATCTAAAATTGTCAAAAAATCTTACAACATTCAAATCAAATCTTAAAACTCATCTCTTTAAACAAGCGTACCAGAATTTAAATTAATGTTTATATTATCATTTCATTGTCTTGCGCTACGAGCATGCTTGCGTGGAGTTTGGCGCGTTATAAATTCACTTATTAAATGGCGCCATGATGACAAACCAATGAAAGAGCTTTCAGAAAATATTTATTACTTCCTCAGACCCAGACCAGTCATTCTTATGAAGTGTCAAAGCGATCAGTTAAATGGTCAAGGCGGTATCTTCCGGAAACCAATTTTCAATAAGTTTCTTCACCAGACATATTCCAACGACCCTATGAAGTGATCCGATAAATGGTAACAGATATTATCCAGAAACCAACTTTCAAGATGGCAGCCCGTGGCTGCACCATCATAGGTTTTTTCACCAGACATATTCCAACGAGCCTATGAAGTGATCCGATAAATGGTAACAGATATTATCCAGAAACCAACTTTCAAGATGGCAGCCTGTGGTTGTGCGGCCATCCTGGTGTTCGTATCATCATAGGTTTTTTCACCAGACATATTCCAACCACCCTATGAAGTGATCCGATAAATGGTAACAGATATTGTCCAGAAACCAAATTTCAAGATGGCAGTACGTGGCTGGCAACCATCTTGGATTTCGGATCATCGTCGATTTCGATAGGTTTCTTCCTCAGAGCTAGCCCATCCACCCTATGAAGTTTCAAAGCGATCCGATAAACAGTTTAGGAGTTATCTTCACGAAACTAATTTTCGCGATGGCCACCGGTGGCTGGTGGCCATCTTGGATATCGGATCATTGTTAATTTCGACAGGTTTCTTTTCCAGACCTAGTCTAACCACCCTATGAAGTTTCAGTGATCCGATAAACGGTAACGGAATTATCATCTGGAAACCAATTTTCAAGATGGCCCCCACTGGCTGGCGGCCATCTTGGATTTCGGATCATCGTCGATTTCGATAGGTTTCTTCCCCACACTTAGTCCAACCACCCTATGGAGTTTCAATACGATCCGACGAACGTTAATGGAGTCATCATTCGGCAACCACTCTGCCGCAAGTATGCCTGAACGCTCGCCCGCCCACCCACCCACCCACCCGCCCACCTGGATCGACGGCAGATTTAGACAAATTTTTTGCCGAGATAAAAATAAACTACTTGAACAAAATTTCAAGTAATTAAGAGCAGAAGTAATACGTACCCTATAGAACATTTCTTTAAGGTCTTGTTTCGGATGCATCCACGAAGCAACAGCGTCACAGAAAAAGATAAAATCCTGAACGACTCCTGCTGGATTTACTGTGATCATATTACACACTCCTCGAAATGCAGAGTCCTTCTCTTTATTGTCTCGTATATTTCGTAATGATGAACACCTAAGAGTAAAATACGGACGATTTAGAAATGGTGGAAGACAGGAATGTAGACTTATACGAAGATTACAGTCTATACAGCAATCATTAATCCATCTGCCACCCAAAGGTCATCACACGAATGTATTTAACCATTTAACCCTCAAATATGTTCAAAATTTCATTTTCTCATAGAAACTGTCCACTTACAGACCAGAGAATATTTTTGAAAATTTACCACTGGAATGACTGGCTGTTATCGAACCCGTCATTCAAGTGGTAAATTTTCCAAAATATTCTTTTGATCTGCAAACAGACATTTCTCAAGTCAACTTCAGAAGCCGTTTTGGCAGCTTTGAGTGTTAGCGGGTTAAGAACTACAAATATATCTACCAAATCCCCATTTATGTCCACCAAATACCCTTATAATACTGGTGACAGATATGTCACAGTAATCTAGCTAAATAATATTTATGCTTAAATTGACAGTCACGTGTGTAGATAGACATATTTCAAATAAATCGATTAAAAACAGTAAATGTATTCCAAGATAATTATGGTCTTCATATTCAAAATAAAGACACCAAAATTAAATAACAAATCATCCTTTAGTTATTCAGACAGAATAATAAACTGGACACTGGAAACGAGACATGAATTATGGTATGCTGGTGCGCATGTGACTGCTTCTATTTTAAAGCACAGTAAATTGAGACGAATAACAATAACGGTAATCAGACCCACCAACCATATAGAGAGCATAAGATTAATACTACTACTCAACTGCATACCACCACAATTCATTTGCCCGTCACTTCCAATCCGAGATCATCAACATTGATGTAATTTCATTGGTCAATAATTTTCGGTGCCCGTAATGGACGAATGAAATTGCTAGAAAGTTACTCTCGGCTGACAAGCGCAGAGCAAAAGAATCCGGGCTGAATGTGTTGTTAATGATAAATAAGACAATATGAAGAGCCAATAAGTACTACGTATAAACAGTAAATATATGAATCTATATATATATCATGGTGGTGATCATGAGCAGAGGCCGAGAAACCTGGACTTGTTAGTATATTTGCTGATCATGAACAGGAGGTTCTACGAAATCTAGACTTTGTTAGTAAATCTGGTGATCATGAACAGAGGCTCTGAGAAACCTGCGCTTTGTTAGTATATCTGGTGATCATGAAGGAGGCTGAGAAACCCGGACTTCGTTAGTATATCAGGTGATCATCAGCAGAGGCTGAGAAACTTACTTTGTTATTATATCTGGTGATCATGAGCAGAGGCTGAGAAACCTAGAATTGTTACTATATCTGGTGATCATGAGCAGAGGCTCTGACAAACCTGGACTGTGTTAGTATATCAAGAGCCAACGCAACACAGTTGAGACATAGGCGACTTAATTAGAAATTTTGTTACAATTTGACAGACCGACTTATACTTGCTCAGTCGCTACGACAACAAATTATTTCAGATCAAGATCTTACTATTGCTGCTCAAATAGTAAAATTTGAATTGCTCTGAAACATTCACATTATTTTTCTTCTCTTCAAAAATTGAAGACTTAATTAAATGTGTATGGCTCAGAACAAATTTAACGTTTGCTGTGAAGCGCAATCGCAAAACAAACACAGGACCATTCATGGGAGCCGGCACAGTAACCAGTCAAATTAGTAGGAATATACACAATATAATGTTTATTAAACTTAATTCAACAAACCTGTCAAATACATACAAAGCAAATAGCTACTATTGGACATTTGCCCCTTTCATGACAGATTTCCATCAATCAGATTGTGACGTCAGTCAACAGGCGACGTATTATGATTATGACATTAGATAGTTGAGCTACAGATCAGACACCTACACTGAATTGTGAAGATAAATAACATGATGTATTGTGAGGTGGTTGATGGAACCTCTGCTGGACTGCCATGAACTCAACCCTTTAACCCTCAAATTTGTTCCAGAAAATTACTTTCTGCCACAAAATGTCCATTTGCAGACCAAGAGAATTTAGTTTGAAAATTTATCACTGGCTCAGTTATCGAGCCAGTCATTACAGTGATAGATTTTCAAAATTAGCTTTCTCTTGGTCTGTAAATCGAGATTTCCCAAGACCACTGCAGGTACCGTTTTTGGCCGATATGAGGGCTAAAAGTTTGTCTGTTTGCTGAATATCTGCAGACTAAATCTTCCATAGAGTTTGACTGGATATGCTTAATATTTTGAAAACAATTTAACTGAATATTGCCAGTGGCTAATCCACCTACAAGTTTCAGTCAAATTAGTTTCAAAATTATATACAAAATACTATGAGAAACTGCTGCTGTTGGGACCACCACAATGATATAGATATAAAACAGAATAACTAAAGAAATATAGAAAATAAAGAAAAATTACACACCACTGCCTGACAAACTGTTGCAAGTGTGGCGCAACTTCTTGCGGACAGACTAAACCAAGGCGACCGATTGTTATCGCTAAGGTGTAACCACGGTGATCAGACGAAGACGAACGGGGAGCAAATATAAGGGAAGAAAAAACAAAATACAACCAATCAACAAAACATACAAGCTAAAGTAAAACAAATCAATAATGATGTGTGATTATATTATAAAGTTTTGTCTCCGAATAAACATGTGTTCAAAAGAGACAACAGAAAACCAGAACATACAAATGGTGTTAATCAGAATTATAATGGAGGGATCCAGTTCTCGGTTTGCCATGCCAATCTCTAGATCAATAAGGCTCGCCCATCTCTAGATAAGCCCAGCCCATCTCCAGATAAGCTCCACCCCCCCCCCCAAACCCCACCCCCACCCCTCTAGATAAACTCCACCCATTTCTAAATAACATCCACCTGTTTCTAAAGACGCTTCATCCGTTTCTAAATAAGACACCCATCTCTAAATAAGCTCCACCCATCTCCAGATAAGCTCCACCCATCCCTAGATAAGCTCCACCTATCTCTAGATAAGCCACACCAATCTCTAAATAACATCCACCCACCTCTAAATAAGCTCCACACATCTCTAAATACGCTCCTCCCATATCTAAATAAGCTCCGCCCATCTCTAAATAAGCTCCATCCATCTTTAGATAAGCTCCACCCATTTCTAGATAATCTCCAGCTCCACCCATCTCTAAATAAGCTCCACCCATCTCGCTTCACACATCTCTAAATAAGCTCCAACTCCACCGATCTCTAAATAAGCTCCACCCATCCCTAAATAATCTCCAACTCCACCCATCTCCAAATAAGCTCATCTCTAAATAAGCTCCATCCATCTCTAAATAAGCTCCATCCATCTCTCGATAAGCTCCATCCATCTCTCGATAAGCTCCATCCATCTCTCGATAAGCTCCATACATCTCTCGATAAGCTCCATCCATCTCTCGATAAGCTCCATCCATCTCTAGATAAGTTCCACCCATCTCTAAATAAGCTCTACCCATCTCCAAATAAGCTCCATCCAGCTCTAAATAAGCTCCATTCATCTCTAAATAGGCTCCATCCATCTCTCAATACGCTCCATCCATCTCTAGATAAGATCCACCCATCTCCAGATAAGCTCCACCCATCTCTAGATAAGCTCCACCCATATCTAAATAAGATCCACCCATCTCTAGATAAGCTCCACCCATCTCTACATAAGCTCCACCCATCTCTAAATAAGCTCCACCCATCTCTAAATAAGCTCCACCCATCTCTAAATAATCTCCAGGTTCACCCATCTCTAAATAATCTCCAGGTTCACCCATCTCTAAATAAGCTCCACCAATCGGCAAATAAGCGCCACCCATCTCTAAATAAGCTCCACCCATCTCTAAATAAGCTCTAAGCACTTTTTTGTGTTGGATTCGCTTTTAAAGTTTGATACGTCAATTACCAGAATAATATTTCACGGTAATATAGTACAAGATGATGAATATTTTGAAAATGATTTGGTTGCGGGCATACAAATCATACGCTATCGATTTTACATTTGGATTTCCTTGATGGAGTTAGACATCATTATGATTGTGACGTCAGCACAGCTAGTGACATACTTCATTATGACGCTAAATACTTGTGTGACAGCTCGGATCCCTCCATTGGCATAGTAATAACAATAATAATAATAATAATAATACTGCTAATGACCTTCGACTATCGTAAACATTGATAGCAACACAACACGGGCACCCGACAACATCAATATATATTTGTATGTGCTTACGCTGGCCAGCCACGACATGACATGAAACATCACCTAGAATAATTCTCACTAGTGAACAAATCAGCCTGGCCTATACTCCTTCTGCTCCTGCCTTGTAGCGAATCAGACAAAGCGTGTGACATACCATTTACAAGTTAGTCGCTTCAAATGTCAAATGTTTGACGTTTTCAAGAATGCCACCCTTTTCCAATTCCCCAGAGCTTTGGTCAATAACTGGCACACAAACGTGGATAGCACAGCAAGGCTTAACCGCGTAATCCTTACAGAACAGAAACGCCAAATTCAATGATGCATGAATGAAAATTTAGTTCAATATTTTGAAACTAATTTGAATGTGTGCTGGCCCGTCAAATTAGTTTATACATTTTAAGTGTTTTTTATTGACTTCAGACAGGCATGTTCAGGCTGTTTTATTCACTATACAACTACATGAACAAAAATCAATTGTTAATCAATCACCATAGCAACAACATGTGTTAATCCACTACGATAATCCCCCCCAGAGAGTACTATCCTGTGCCACCAACACCTAATTAAAAAACAAGTTATTATTAATTATAGACACATATGTATATATCAAATACAGCCACAGAAATCTACTCATTTATCCTACCATTAATAAATAATGGAGTCAGTGGTATTATCTTGGCAAACTGATGGCTAAGCGTATTAACCCTCTCATGCAATAACACTGCTTACTACTCGCGATATTAACCCTTTAAGCCCCAAATCTCCAAGATAATTTGAAGTTTCTTTGAGAAAATGTCCATTTGCAGACCAAGAACACTATTTTTGAAAATTTACTACTGAAATGACTGAATCGATGACTGGCTCGTTTATCGAGACAGTTATTAGTGGTAAATGTTCAAAAATAGTCTAATGGTGCGCAGATGGACACTTAGCAAAAGCACAGCAGAAGTCATTTGTGGTTGTCTTGAGGGTTAAATGGGTGATGTGTTACATAATGTATAGCAATCATATATATATAATAAAAATAACAGGAAGAACACGATACATTTAAAAGCAGTTGTCTCTACCCAGAATAAACACTCGCTGTAAAGTATCAACACATTAATAATAATAATAATAATAATAATAATAATAATAATAATAATAATAATATAAAATCTATGTCCCCACTCCCACAACATTCAATTCCTAGCAACAGTTTCTTCAATTTGGTTGCCATAACCATTGGCATTTTGACACCAACGTCAATAGGGCTTTTATGAACAGACAGGTCATGTTTGAAAAAGATCCTTTCAGTGGAAATTGAGCTAAATCATTCAGAAATGACATGCTATTTCATTAATTGAGTCACCAAGACTGTGACCACAAAGTTAACGGGCCAGGGGCATTGTACCCTAAAGACGCATTCATTAAAACTTGAGCTACTATCCAACAATTCCGTAATCGGGTCATCTTGACCTGTTAACCTAAAACAATTGGGTTCGTCAAATTTCCAAGTGAAAGATCCAACCAGTCTGGAGAACATCCCCCTCAGTAGAACTTGGAACTACCATTTGAAAACACTATGCAATTTCATCAATTCAGTCATAATGACCATGACCTTTGACCCCCACAAAACCAGTACACTCAAGTTTGCTAAGGACTTTACAAAAAAACAGAAATATCTAGTTAGTCGCCACGAAAAGAAACAAAAAAAGATTATGCTATATTCACCATATATTTATTTGGAGTGGTTGGGTGGGGGTGCGGGATGGGGTGCGGGATGGGGTGCGGGATGGGGTGCGGGATGGGGTGCGGGATGGGGTGCGGGATGGGGTGCGGGATGGGGTGCGGGATGGGGTGCGGGATGGGGTGCGGGATGGGGTGCGGGATGGGGTGCGGGATGGGGTGCGGGATGGGGTGCGGGATGGGGTGCGGGATGGGGTGCGGGATGGGGTGCGGGATGGGGTGCGGGATGGGGTGCGGGATGGGGTGCGGGATGGGGTGGGTGTAGTGTGGAGGGAGGATAATAATGGAAACATAGGTATAATTCTTTTTTTTAAATTAAATCCCAAATGTGAGAGAACTAGCGAACAATCCTATGTATGTATTATACAGAGGTACCCACCAAAACCCCTTAACACTTAGCACTGACACCAAAATTTTTAATTTTCAAATTAAAATAAAAGATGAACTGGTGTTTATTTTTCAACAAATTTGGTGGATGATGGTGCTGTCGTAGACAGCAACATTGTCCACCAAACTTGTTGAAAAATGTACACTAGTTTCTTTGCTATCGAGACCGTAACAGATAGAATATTGCCATCATCGTGCTACGGGTTAAATGATAATACCATCTATATATGGTCAGTTTTTATTCTTAAGTCTGAACACATTAACAAACACTGTAAAACTCAAGTTACATGTAAGCAATTGTGTAATGAGACTAATAATAATAATAATATTACACCAGAACTAATAGTTAAAAGCACTTCTTTCACCAGTGTTAAATTATAGAGAACAATGAATTAACGATAACCTCACAATACCTACGAGCCAGCACCAAATTTAAAACAAAACGTGATCAATTTTACTAAGACAGTCTGCCAAGATAATTAATAGTCTAGCGTATTAGCGCAAATCAAGGAAATTCCATCAATTAGAAGGTTAACACGTTCACCAATGAATTCCCCCATATCTCGTTTTCAGGGCAACGATACAGGAAATCTATTCAGTATTTTGAAATTAATTTGACTGGCAAGACGTTGCTAACAATGTCTTCCAATTAAATCAATTTCAAAATATCTAACAGAATAATTTTTTATTATTAAGAATATACTTTTTCAGGGATTTGTCAGTAAAAGGGTTAATAAACACGACAGAAATCACAACTGGTTTACTGTGTCCGTGTATTTGTGGCCATAAAGAAGCTAAAGAGTTCTCATGGCTGAAAAACATCACTAATCTTTCAGTTTCAATTGCAAAATAATTACCTCTAATCCTTACACGCCAGAAACGAATTCTTTACGACGTATGCAACATTGTGGTGAATATTTTGATATTAAGTTGACTGGCAGCGATAGGTTCCAGTCAAATTAGTTTGAAAAATATTCAACAGCTTACCTGTATAGTTATTTTGAAATTGAGACACGGGAATTTCAAGGGTTAAAGGGTCGAGTAAATTCTGCAATTTTGTCCCAATTGAATTGAGTATTTGTGGCTGTATGTGAATGATTAGAAGACGGACAGATGGACAGACAGACAAACAGCACTGTAAGCACACGCATACCCGTGTTCTCGAGAAGTGTTTTGGGTGTGTTCGGTCGATTAATGATGTCAATTAGAGGTGACAGGACTAGGCTAGCATATGGCTGCATGTCAGATTCTGCAATAGAAACACAAACATGTTTATCTTTAAAACAATTGGAAAGAAAAAGTTCATTTTGAAAATCTGCCACGAAAATGTCTGGCTCAAATAAGTTATTCTAGTGGATGTTTCAATAATCGTCATCTATGTTGCATGGGCCTGCAAACTGGCATTTACTGAATTAGATTTTCTTTAACAAATCTTTAACTAAAAAGCTAAGAGCGTGTTAACACTTTACCACTTATTAAAGCAAAAAACGGGCTCTGCAGTGGTCTTGAGAAATGGCCATTTGCAGACCAAAAGAAGACTATTTTTGAATATTTATCACTAGAATGACTGGATTGATAAACAAGCCTGTCATTCGTGCTAAATTTTCAAAAATAGTCTTCTTTTGGTCTGCAAATGGACATTTTCTATGAGAAAATTGAAATTTTCTTGAATAAATTCAACAGTTAAGGGGCTAAATCACATTAAATTCTGGCCACGTTGCGATTTAATAAAGCAAATCTTAGAACAGTTAGGGGTGGTCAGGTACATGAGCTAGGGGTGGTAAGGTACATGAACTAGGGGTGGTCAGGTACATGAGCTAGGGGTGGTCAGGTACATGAGCTGTGGGTGGTCAGGTACATGAGCTAAGGGTTGTAAGGTACATGAACTAGGGGTGGTTAGGTACATGAGCTAGGGGTGGTCAGGTACATGAGCTGTGGGTGGTCAGGTACATGAGCTAAGGGTTGTAAGGTACATGAGGTAGGGGTGGTCAGGTACATGACCTACGGGTGGTCAGGTACATGAGCTAGGGGTGGTCAGGTACATGAGCTGGGGGTGGTCAGGTACATGAGCTGGGGGTGGGCAGGTACATGAACTGGGGGTGGGCAGGTACATAAGCTGGGGTGGTCAGGTACATGAGCTGGGGGTGGTCAGGTACATGAGCTGGGGGTGGCCAGGTACATGAGTTGGGGGTGGTCAGGTACATGAGTTGGGGGTGGGCAGGTACGAGCTGGGGGTGGGCAGGTACATGAGCTGGGGGTGGGCAGGAACATGAGCTGCGGGTGGTCAGGTACATGACCTAGGGGTGGTCGGGTACATGAGCTAGGGGTGGTCGGGTACATGAGCTAGGGGTGGTCGGGTATATGAGCTAGGGGTGGTCAGGTACATGAGCTAGGGGTGATCCGGTACATGAGCTGGGGGTGGTCAGCTGCATGAGCTGGGGGTGGTCAGCTACATGAGCTGGGGGTGGTCAGGTACATGTCATCTTTCAGCGATGTAGGCCTGGATGTTAACATAGTGATAGAGACATGATGCAGACGTATCCAGTCAGACAGTACGAATACGGGTAGATTCAACACAGGTTCTAGACCTGCTCCTCATCCAGTTTTACAATAATCATCATTCTGGATAGGTGTGTGTGTGTGTGTGTGTGTGTGTGTGTGTGTGTGTGTGTGTGTGTGTGTGTGTGTGTGTGTGTGTGTGTGTATGTATATATATATATATATATATATATATATATATATATATATATATATATATATATATATATATATATATATATATACATATATATATATATAAATATTATATATAAATGAGCTAGGGGTGATCCGGTACATGAGCTGGGGGTGGTCAGCTGCATGAGCTGGGGGTGGTCAGGTACATGCGCTGGGGGTGGTCAGGTACATGAGCTAGGGGTGGTCAGGTACGGGGGGGGGGGGGGAGGTAAGGTACATGACATAGGGGTGGTCGGGTACATGAGCTAGGGGTGGTCGGGTACATGAGCTAGGGGTGGTCGGGTATATAAGCTAGGGGTGGTCAGGTACATGAGCTAGGGGTGATCCGGTACATGAGCTGGGGGTGGTCAGCTGCATGAGCTGGGGGTGGTCAGCTGCATGAGCTGGGGGTGGTCAGGTACATGATGTCATCTTTCAGCGATGTAGGCCTGGACGTTAACATAGTGAGAGACATGATGCAGAGATGTATCCAGTCAGACAGTACGAATACGGGTAGATTCAACACAGGTTCTAGACCTGCTCCTCATCCAGTTTTACAATCATCATCATTCTGGATAGGTGTGTGTGTGTGTGTGTGTGTGTGTGTGTGTGTGTGTGTGTGTGTGTGTGTGTGTGTGTGTGTGTATATGTATATATATATATATATTATATATATATATATATATAAATATATAAATATATATATATAAATATATATATAAAAATATATATATAAAAATATATATATAAATATATATATATATATATATATATATAAATAAATATATATATATATAAGATTAAATTCCAGAGATGTTAACTTGTTTTTCTTGATTAATACTGTGTGGATTATCAGCAATACAAGACCGCTACAAGCCAATCTCTAGTCCTTGAAAGATCACAATTGCTTAACAAAATTCCTTTCTCAGTGAAAATCCATTCACAGGCCAAGAGACTATTTTAGACAATTTACCACTGGAATGACTGGATCAGTTAGCATGCCAGTCATTACAGCGGGATTGTCAAACTCATCTCCTCTACTACATATGGATAGTTTACAAGACCAAAGGAAAGGCAGGTTTTAGCTGCAATTACCACTAATGCATCAATTTTTTTTAAGTGATTATATAATTTGGCAAATGTCTAAAATTGGCTGACTATAACTAATAACAAGATTTAGGTAGGTACTTTACAATATAACTATCAGCTGATTTTACATTAGAAATCCTGTTACCCATTTTGATAGATATTTCTCCTATTGCCCATGTAGCATTATTGCAGACGGATATCAACTCTGGGTTCAGGTTACGTGCAAGAACTGGCATAAAATCACCTGAAAATAAACAGTTATTCTATATTGTAACGCAGACAGACTCAAAGTACACACACACTGAGGTGTACAATATGTGTGCGCACTCAAATATGGCCGAGTGGAGGGGCTCGATCTGTCATTCCACATAATCAAAATATGTCACTTGTTAGCTGGCATCATAATCAAATAACAGAGGCCTTACATAAAAGGGATAAATGTCAGATAGCAATTATCACAACTGTATGACTGGTGAATTTACAATTTAATAAACATTCTGTTGAATATTTTGAAACTAATTTGACTGCGAACTGTTGCAGCAATAGAAAGCAATCGCTCCAAGTCAAATTAGTTTCAAAATATTCAACATCTTATCTGTAGTCATCTTGAAATTAAGATTTGCAGAACTCATGGGTCAATGTTAAAATTGATTCAACTATGCATACAAGGTGGGTGGAGCTGGGCGAGAAATGGGCGGGGCATAGCTATAAATGTTGATACATTCACTTGACATGCAGAGGTGAACATCCAGTCAGACAGTACGAATACAGGTGGAATCAACACAAGTCCAGGACCTGCTCCTCAACCAAGTAAGCAATCATCATTCTGGATAGTGTAATACAGGTGTTTAACATCCACACAGATGTCATTAGCGCATACCCACCATGTGTGTGTCAGTCTTAACACTTCTGACAGAGCTGCCTACATCACAACTAAAGTGCATAAGAGCTTTTATTCTTACAAAAAACATACACACACGATTCTGACAATTCCAACTATATTTTCAGAGCATCAATTTATAATGAAGGTGCGAGATGTTGAAATGGTAATTAGCATCATTATTTTCGAAAACATAACAGGCCTTCCATTTACAAGAATTCATATTTTCGTATTGGAAGCAGTGTGTATTACCTATATATGGTTTGACATGGAAGCAGTGTGTATTACCTTATATGGTTTGACATGGAAGCAGTGTGTATTACCTATATATGGTTTGACATGGAAGCAGTGTGTATTACCTATATATGGTTTGACATGGAAGCAGTGTGTATTACCTACACATGGTTTGACATGGAAGCAGTGTGTATTACCTATATATGGTTTGACATGGAAGCAGTGTGTATTACCTATATATGGTTTGACATGGAAGCAGTGTGTATTACCTATATATGGTTTGACATGTTGGAAGCAGTGTGTATTACCTATATATGGTTTGACATGTTGGAAGCAGTGTGTATTACCTATATATGGTTTGACATGGAAGCAGTGTGTATTACCTATATATGGTTTGACATGGAAGTAGTGTGTATTACCTATATATGGTTTGACATGGAAGCAGTGTGTATTACCTATATATGGTTTGACATGGAGGCAGTGTGTATTACCTATATATGGTTTGACATGGAGGCAGTGTGTATTACCTATATATGGTTTGACATGGAAGCAGTGTGTACCTATACATGGTTTGACATGGAAGCAGTGTGTATTACCTATACATGGTTTGACATGGAAGTAGTGTGTATTACCTATATATGGTTTGACATGGAAGCAGTGTGTATTACCTATATATGGTTTGACATGGAGGCAGTGTGTATTACCTATATATGGTTTGACATGGAGGCAGTGTGTATTACCTATATATGGTTTGACATGGAGGCAGTGTGTACCTATATATGGTTTGACATGGAGGCAGTGTGTATTACCTATATATGGTTTGACATGGAAGTAGTGTGTATTACCTATACATGGTTTGACATGGAAGCAGTGTGTATTACCTATATATGGTTTGACATGGAGGCAGTCTGTATTACCTATATATGGTTTGACATGGAAGCAGTGTGTATTACCTATATATGGTTTGACATGGAAGCAGTGTGTATTACCTATATATGGTTTGACATGTTGGAGGCAGTGTGTATTACCTATATATAGTTTTACATGTTGGAGGCAGTGTGTATTACCTATATATGGTTTGACATGGAAGCAGTGTGTACCTATATATGGTTTGACATGGCAGCAGTGTGTATTACCTATACATGGTTTGACATGTTGGAAGCAGTGTGTATTACCTATACATGGTTTGACATGGAAGTAGTGTATTACCTATACATGGTTTGACATGGAAGCAGTCTGTATTACCTAGATATATGGTTTGACATGGAAGTAGTGTGTATTACCTATATATGGTTTGACATGGAAGCAGTGTGTATTACCTATATATGGTTTGACATGGAAGCAGTGTGTATTACCTATATATGGTTTGACATGGAAGCAGTCTGTATTACCTATATATGGTTTGACATGGAAGCAGTCTGTATTACCTATATATGGTTTGACATGGAAGCAGTGTGTACCTATATATGGTTTGACATGGAAGCAGTGTGTACCTTTATATGGTTTGACATGGAAGCAGTCTGTATTACCTATATATGGGTTGACATGGAAGCAGTGTGTACCTATATATGGTTTGACATGGAGGCAGTGTGTACCTATATATGGTTTGACATGGAAGCAGTGTGTATTACCTATATATGGTTTGACATGTTGGAGGCAGTGTGTATTACCTATATATGGTTTGACATGTTGGAGGCAGTGTGTATTACCTATATATGGTTTGACATGGAAGCAGTGTGTACCTATATATGGTTTGACATGGAAGCAGTGTGTACCTATATATGGTTTGACATGGAAGCAGTCTGTATTACCTATATATGGTTTGACATGGAAGCAGTGTGTATTACCTATATATGGTTTGACATGGAAGCAGTCTGTATTACCTATATATGGTTTGACATGGAAGCAGTGTGTATTACCTATATATGGTTTGACATGGAAGCAGTGTGTATTACCTATATATGGTTTGACATGTTGGAGGCAGCGTGTATTACCTATATATGGTTTGACATGGAGGCAGCGTGTATTACCTATATATGGTTTGACATGGAGGCAGTGTGTATTACCTATATATGGTTTGACATGGAGGCAGTGTGTATTACCTATATATGGTTTGACATGGAGGCAGTGTGTATTACCTATATATGGGTTGACATGGACAGTGTGTACCTATATATGGTTTGACATGGAGGCAGAGTGTATTACCTATATATGGTTTGACATGGAAGTAGTGTGTATTACCTATATATGGTTTGACATGATGGAAGCAGTGTGTATTACCTATACATGGTTTGACATGTTGGAAGCAGTGTGTATTACCTATATATGGTTTGACATGGAAGCAGTGTGTATTACCTATATATGGTTTGACATGGAAGTAGTGTGTATTACCTATATATGGTTTGACATGGAAGTAGTGTGTATTACCTATATATGGTTTGACATGATGGAAGCAGTGTGTATTACCTATATATGGTTTGACATGGAGGCAGTCTGTATTACCTATATATGGTTTGACATGGAGGCAGTCTGTATTACCTATATATGGTTTGACATGGAAGCGGTGTGTATTACCTATATATGGTTTGACATGTTGGAACCAGTGTGTATTACCTATATATGGTTTGACATGTTGGAACCAGTGTGTATTACCTATGTATGGTTTGACATGGAAGTAGTGTGTATTACCTATATATGGTTTGACATGGAAGCGGTGTGTATTACCTATACCTGGTTTGACATGGAGGCAGTGTGTATTACCTATATATGGTTTGACATGGAAGCAGTGTGTATTACCTATATATGGTTTGACATGGAAGCAGTGTGTATTACCTATATATGGTTTGACATGTTGGAACCAGTGTGTATTACCTATATATGGTTTGACATGTTGGAAGCATGCTTTCGTTAGATCACCAAGTAACGCAAACGAGCTCTGACGAACTTCTGGCATTATATCCTAGAAAATACACAAACATAGTTAGTGTTGTACAATATGAATAGATATGTGTACTCAAGTCAGACCAAACCGGCTCCTCTACTGGATTACTTCATTTGCAGACCACTTGAGCCAAAAATATTTTATCAAATTTACCACTGGAATGACTGGCTTGTTAACCAATCCAGTCATTCTAATGGTAAATTTTCAAAAATACTCTTGGTCTGCACATGTATAAATACATTAAGCCTTTAACGCTTAGTCACCCAAAAACAGGTTCTGCAGTAGTCATAATAAGTGTCAATTTGCAGACCAAGACTTTGTGAAAATTGACAGAGCCAGTCATTCGTGATAAATTTTCAAAATTAATCTCTTGCTCTGCAAATGGAATTGAAATTATCTTGAATACATCTGAAGGTTAAAGGGTTAAGTAGAAATCATGTTTTTATGCTCTAATTTATTGATATTGACGCGAGTTAGAGGGTAAATTCTAAAGTTGAAAAGTCGATTTCGACTACGCATTTACACAATCCAAATTTTCCAGATTCAACTACATGAATATTTTAAAATAATAATGTATCCATTAATGCTGTACCATAAGCATAGACCTTAGTGATAACAATTTATTATTTAAAGTCTATTAGTTACATGTAGGCTAGCAGGGCCAATAGGGAAATGGTAGATTTGCTTAGTTTCCTTCCATATTACGCCTTATTGTAGTGATACACAGGCAGAAATCTTCTATTAATCAAGAATTGTTTTACATATTTATAGAGATTTAAGAGATCGCAATCATTTGTCTCCCACAAGCGATGTATCCTAAAAAATTAATCAATTGTATTAACCCTTCAGCACACGAATTTGCTTATTTCGATTTTCTCATAGAAAATGCCCATTTGCAGACAGACTATTTTTGAAAATGTTCCACTTGAATGACTGCCTCAGCTATCGAGCCAGTCATTCTAGTAGTAAATTTTCA
This sequence comes from Chaetoderma sp. LZ-2023a, assembly GCA_034401795.1. Classification (NCBI taxonomy): domain Eukaryota; kingdom Metazoa; phylum Mollusca; class Caudofoveata; order Chaetodermatida; family Chaetodermatidae; genus Chaetoderma; species Chaetoderma sp. LZ-2023a. The sequence goes on from CM067369.1 coordinate 252,319,958, forward strand.
AAAATAGTCTTCTCTTGATCTGCAAATGTACATTTCTTGAGAGCACTGAAGGGACCATCTGTATTTTGTCCCCACATTTGATGTCCCATACAATCAGTGTGCATTATTAACAGGTTTCTTCGTTATTGTCTATAGTATATATGTATAATCACTGCCTGACTGACCTGCATACATTGAAAGAGTAGCTTGAGTATATTACTGTTAGTGACTAAGTTTTCAATGTGATGTTCCAGGCCTTCTGCCAGGCCACTCAGCAAGTCGAGTGCCACGATCATGAAGTCCTTATCGGGCGGATCATACTGGTCTGGCTGAGTAGAATTAGCCTGAAGAGAAGAGCATAGGACTACAGTTAACGCATTAATGATGAAAGTGTCAATAAAATTCTAATTTTCTCATAGAAAGGGTACATTTTCAGACCAAGAAGGCCAATTTTAAATATTTACCACTGTAATGACTGGCTCGGTTATCGAGCCAGTCATTCCAGCGGTAAATTTTCAAAACAGTCTTCGTTTGGTCTGCAAATAGATATTTCTAAAGATAACTGGCGAAGCCATTTTTAGCCCGCTTAGGCATTAAAATGTTAATGGAAATATGGGAACAATACAGGTTCGATTCTTAATACAATCAATAGATGAATAAAGTTTTCGAATCAGATGTCCTGCTGATTTAGATTACTGGAGGCAAATTAGTTTCAAAATTATCTGCACCATTGTCTTGAAATCTATTATGCATATATGTCACAATTCAGACAAACTGTGCATTAGCATTGACTAACATAAATTGTTGTTGTTTTTGGAAGTCATACTGTTCTAGAAGGCTAATATCAATGGTAATATCTGCTGCAATGAACACAATCCAAAACTTCTAAAAGTGGATGACCAATTCTCAGAGCATTTGCAAGACTAACTCTGGTTAAAATGACCAGATTTCGTTTAGTTACATGTACAAGACAATCAAGGAGGAAGGTTACTCAGATTTTCAAATACTTCAGATGTTTTTATCAGAGTGAGCTGAGTAGTATCATCATAGTAACCTGATAAGGAATTATACAGGCTGATTATGTGCACATGGAACGAATACTCACACGCGCGCGTGCGCTCGCTCTCGCACACGCGGGCATACATGATGCATATTCACACATCATAGAACACAATATAAACAGGTTTCTTAATCCTTTAACCATTGAATTTGTTAAAAAATATATTTTCATAGAATATGTCCATTTGCAGACCAAGAGAAGACTATTTTTGGAAATTTACCACTGGAATGACTGGCTCGGGTAAATTTTCAAAAATAGTCTTCCTTTGGTCTGCAAATGGATATTTCTCAAGACCACTGCAGAAGCCATTTTTGGCGGATATGAGTGCTAGAGGGTTAAGAGAATAAAGAAGAGGGAACCCATCTGTCACTCAAGTATCTGACATCATAATCTAAATGTGTAACATATAAGTGATCATGTGTCACAATCAAATGATGGCTAGTTCAAATGTAGATACAACTCTACAGTAACCATCAGCTAATCCATCAATCTAATGATGTCACAATCAACTACGTCATGTGTAGCCCCACCCTTAATTTAGTTTCAAAATAGTCAATAGCCTACCCGTATGTTTCTGGAAAGTGGGTCAGGGATCAATCGATCGCCACACGGGCGAATGGTGGGTGGAGCTTAGTAAGAGATGTGCGGGGCATAGTTAGAACTGAATTCGTCCATGGCATGTCTGCAACATGAAACTTAACGTACTCTCATAAAAAAAGAAATGGTGGTGGATGAGAATTTGATGAATATTTGTTTGCAAGGAGAGTCAGAGTACTCAGATTTTCAAATACTTCAGACGACTGTTTTATCATCAGAGTGAGCTGAGAATTATATATATGTAATCAAAGGCTATGTTCGGATATGTTGTCGGGGAAAGCGGGGTACCTCAACAACATATCCAAATGACCGAGAGTATAATCGAGCAACGGTATCACGTGGTACAAATTCTACTCGATTACTCCTGCTTCAAGACACAGTAAAAGTGTGCGCATGCGTAGATAGGCAAAGCAACCACGCGATACTTCCGGTCGGAGTACTGCGACAAAATATCTGACTTCAACCATAAAGAACTTGTTACAGGACAAAAAAGTTAATCTGAAAAACCAGACTTACAAATCCCTGATTGAGTGTTTGCTCGACAAGAGACACACATCGTCTATACACAGGTTCACAATAAGGAAGAAATCCGGCCTGTAAAGCTGTTGCTACACTGGACAAACACTGAAAAGAAGACATACAACAACAGTAATCTTAACAGAATTATATCAAGACATATAGGCATGGAACATCCTGTTTCATATTTTACATTTTAATGGTCAAGATTGGTCAAGAAAATGTAAAAGTTTGCTTACTGAATGTGCGCTTGCATGCCAAAAACATTGTTTTTAGTTGTGACTCGCAACTAGTATAAGTTACCCAGTCACTAGTATTTCCCAGGGCAGTGGGAAATACTGGGAAATACCGGCAACTGCTGGGGAATACTCAGACATCATGTGGCAAGTTTATATATTTAACCTTATGGTTGTTTATTATGCTTAAAGGTCATATATGGAGTGTATTTTAAGACATTATAATATATCCAGTCCTTCCAAATCATATAGCTGTTATCAATTTGCGAATACATGTTATATTTTTATATTTATTGCCGATAAAGTACATAGCTTTAGAATATTGCATCATGAATTACCTCCCTTGGATTTCAAGCAGCTGTGATGTCATAGTGGAACAACCGCTAAGCAAAGCTAATACAGGCATCATTGTTTAACCAGGGTAACTTTTTCATTCTATTGTATTTAGCGATGAATTTTGAAATAGGCAATGATCTCAATGATATTCCCGGTAGACATTAGTCCGAAGTTTATAATAGCGCCGATGCTATATTTAAATATGACTATCTCGGACACGAAAACCCACTTTTTAGATGAGATCTGCTTCGAGAAAATATCTCAGTGTGATTCTGTAGATACTGTATTTTACGACACTATATCTCGCTACATCCAGTATTGGTGGGATGGCTGTCAAGCACAGATCTAGGATTTTATTATTGAGTTAGTTCAATATTGGAGAGGGTCTGTGAGTGAGGGCATGCCCCTCCAAATGGCCGTTTGGGGAGATATGGGCGGGCTGGTTCTTCTCCCTGAAAATTCTGATGCTATGCGAAGTCATTTCCTGCATTCCATTTGATAAACAACATATCTATTGTGTATCCAAACTGCACCTATAATTCAGCAGAATCTGTTACGATTTTCCAGATGTATTTCTATCCCCCCGAAACTCCTACCCCCCACCACACCCACACACCACCCCACCCCATCCCTCCTCGCATGCACACATGCTCGCAAGCATGCGCACACACACACACCAAATGCAAATTCCACCGGTAGATCCGAATTTGCGAAGTTGCTTAAGGTATCGCAATCAATTGATTTGTTTAAGTCTAGGACTGGAGAAAGCTAGGCCCATATTGGATACAGTTTATAGGCCCATATAATTAAATCTCCTGTAGACTTAAACCAAACTATTTGTGACAATCTAAAACATCAATTTTAACAAACATTGATTACAATATCATTTAGGGGTATACATTATGCCAGCAATGAGTGACCGGTGGTGGGAGAGTGGGGGTGGGGTGGGGGAGTGGACTTCTTATAGGCTACGTGATTAATCTACTTGACCACGCAAATAACACTGCATTCCTGTGGTCGGGCCTACACATTGCCATTTATGTTTCCTGTCATTCTAAACATAGGCCTACACATGCGTGCGTATCCTATATGTATGTGGGCGAGGAGGTAAATTCTGGGTATATATCTATACCACTTCTTTGAATGTAATGTAGCTAACGTATAAATTTACGCATAACGACACTCACTCTCCCACGCTTTCACTGGAGTAATTTGTAGGTTTACGTACTAGAGACAAATGCTGGCCCTGAGTGTGTACAATTGTCGTGTATACTGAAAAAGCACAAATATGAGTGAAGATGCGCAAAAAACGTGACAACAATAATTTATAACAGGTGAGTAAGATGAACTAAATTGCCATATTTAGATAGGCCTACGTTTATTAACAGTGCAGCTTACGTGTCGAAGACTGTCAAAATTGTTTGTTTACTATAAGCTTTCATTGACGTCCGCATGAACTGAAAGAGAGACGATCGATATGTCAGTCTTCCTATGAATTCGTTCATCTGCTACTATTTATGTGCTTCCATCGCATGGAATGCTTGTATTATAAGCAATGTAATTTCTCAAAATAATATGCTTTGCATCAACGTGAAAATATGCAGGCCCGTCGATTCCTCAACTGGCAGCCCCTCCCCCACCCCCACCCACCCACCCTCACCTCCCCCCCTACACCTCCCACCCCCAACCCACCATTCAACCATTGATACGGTCATGTAATACCGATTATTTTACTTCACGTATTCAACTGTAATCTTACTAGTGACACAGGCCTATGCATGTTAGGTAAAACCAGGGTTTCTGATAAAACCTACACACACTTGGTCTTGAAAATGATGAGTATATGCTAAGCTTTAAAAAGTCACACACTTGTACATTAAATTATCCTGTCATTTACAGGCTAATTCTGTTCATGCACATTTCTATTGAGCCAAAATCAACATTGAAGCAATCGTGTTCTCAAACATGTCTGGAAACACAAAACCGAGAAAAATCTGCCGCATTGGTTTTTCGTAGCTGTTGCCGTTTTTGCGTGATTCTAACTACACACCCACCCTTTAGGCCTAAACCATGTAGCCTACATAGCCGCTGCAAAAATGTTAGAATTAAAGAGAATGCATTGAGATCTCATACAATTTTTGTTTTAGACAAAGATCTAGCTGACTTACGTGTGTCTGTTTTATGTATGCACATGTATTTAATTCAGCAACAAAAAACTGTCATTCCGCTATGTAGGCTATATTATGTATGTTGAGTAAGAGCGCGCATTAGACTCTATGGTCAGGTGTTTATTTAGGGTTAAAATCAATCAACATATAACTTTATATTATCTGAAAAGGCTATTTTTATCTTTGCCTAACTGCCAAAATGCAACCAAACGGTACTTATTTCCTGCTGAAGTTGAACGAAGCTACATGTATTCAGCGTTACGGTATAATAGCTTGTTCCACTATTACGTCATTATTGATGCTGAAGAGCTCAAAATCAAGGGAGGTAAGTCATCACGTAATTTCGTGTATTCGATCATACGCCGACTTAATATTAGCTATTTGGTGAATGTTAGACACATACACCTGGTTTGTTATTAATTACTATACAATAATGCCTTAAATACTTGCAAAATTGTACATAAAAGGGATTTCTCCAAATATGACCTTTAAGACACTACATCAGACAAAACTGAATATCCAATGAAATAGCAATTATAATTTTATGATATAACTGTACATTTGACAGTAAATCACCATCTATAGATCTGCATGCAGTTCAGTAGATCTATACAATTACCTATCCCATAATAAAACACTTTGACGACTGTCAGAATGGTCATGCAATGTAAACTTACTTCCGAGGTCTTTACATATTGCTGTGTATTTGCTTTAACCGTTTAGCGCTCAAGTCGGCGAAAAATGGCTTCTGAAGCGGTATTGATAAATGTCCATTGGCGGACCAAGAGAACACTATTTTCGAAAATTTACCACTGGAATGAATGGCTTGATAACTGAGCCAGTCATTCCAGTAATAAATTTTCCAAAAATAGTCTTCTCTTGATCTGCAAATCAGGGTATGAAATAATGGTCGGACATCGGTCATGTCCGATCAAATCTGGATGGGTAAAAAATTTTTACTGAACAGGAATTTTGGGGAAAATTTGGAAATTTTGGAAAAAGAGAACAAGTGAACAATGTTGGTATCGCACTCAAATACGATAGATCGATCGAGCGCGAGTTTGTGCGTCATTTGCACATTTCTAAGTGAAAACGATATTCACCTTGGTTACCAGTATTCGTGATCTGTCAAAACGTGTCATACCGGCAAATTCATTCTAGAGGGTGATATTACAATAGCCAATTGTCCCGGGAATAGTGTAAACCTTTTATACTGGCGAATTTTCTGATTTCAAATCAGGGATATAGACTGTGCGTGACTTGAAAATTAAGTCATACGGCGACTAAATGACAGATAAAATTGCATAGAACATCTGATAAATGATACCACTCAAAATCTTGTCATTTCGCTAGTCTGAAAATGATAGTGTCGATGCAAAATTAGCAATGGCGGATCTACAAAATCTGCCACTGCGCATGAGTTAGTGATGTGTTCTTACACGCCTTCTGTCATGAGAAGAGAATTTGGTCTCGCAATTTCATTGGTTGTTGAACATAATTATATCTAGAAAATCCAATGACATTACGTGAGAGATTTTCGCAGAAGTTTGAGACGCGTTCTTTCACGCCTTCGATACTGAAGAAGCTAATTCTTCCTCGCGATTTCCTTGGTAGCTGTATATAGAAAACCATTGAAATAGCGGGCGCGTTTTCTCACAATAGAAGTGAAGAAAGCAAGTTCATAAATAATCGGACTGTAGAAGACACTTGAGAACACGCGCGTTACCATTATATTCGCGTTCTACAATTAACCATTTAATGGTCAAATTTGCCTAAAATTTTAATTAAAAATAGTTAATGGCCATTTGCATTTGCATGTCAAGAGATTATTTTTGAAAATTTACCACGGGAATGACTGTCTCAGTTACTGAACAATTACTGGAAAGGGGAGGGGCACGGCATGGTGCTGGAAAACATATTTTCCACGACATAGTTACTATAGTAATCTTCTCATTTTCTGGGTCCTACAGTTGACTATGAAATTGTTCTATCTTTATGCATTTTCTCCTGAAAATGTCTTAGTCTACTTGACTTTTTCAGGACAAAATGGGTAAAAATAGAACAATTTCACAGCCAACCGAAAACCTATATTTTTCTCCAGAAATGCAGAAGATGGCCTCTGAGAGCATCTAGATTTCAAAATTTTACGGGGGAGCTAATGCATTGTATATCAGTTTAAGTAAACCATTCATGACGTGAAAGTTTCTTAATATTATGAAACTATTTTACTGGAAGTTGTTGTTGCAGCTCTGACTGAAAATGGTTTCTGAAAATTTTACCAACATTGTGCAATAGATAGGTGTTGAGATGAAAAGGTTATAGATATGCTATGATGTGCCTATATTTCCTATTTGATCTGATATGTCAACCTGTATTAGATATATTAGCACCTCTCATTAATATATCTATGATATTTAGTTTAAAATATATCAGTTCTGATGAGTATTGGAGCATTTCCCAGTATTTCCTGCTTTTTGGGTATTTCCCGGGGCAGTATTTACCGGTATTTCCAGCACACGGAAATTACTGCCAACCCTGATTAGTGAGATTTGTGTCAAAGATGCCTAAATCCTAATGATATCACATCACACTTGGTAATTTAGTACTGGAATAACATCACGGGAAATTTAAAAAAATGATAATCTTGCCTTGCGAATGAACATTTCTCAAGACCACAGCAGAAGCTATTTTGGCCAGACCATCAAAGGATTACAACTACACTAGAGATTAATTGTATCACTATATATATATATATATATATATATATATAATTTGTTATTATTATCCCTGTATCGTGTCGCACTGATGTTCCTCAATAATTCACTGCATACGTAGTAAGGGTTGTAATACAAGAACAAACCTCAAGCAATGGGAAGAGATCTTTATCCTCATCCTTCAGAACATTCCATTTGTCAATTAGAGGAGGCATCAGCAGATTCACATATTCCTACAAACAAATATTATGCTGCTTTAATTTATAAAAGCTATCAGTTCTTTAAGTGTCTTGAAACTAATGGACCACTGAAACAGTGATCCAGCTGGATCAGTTACTCTCCTAAAGCAGTGATCCGTTACTGATCCATATGCGAAAAAAGACTACAGATCACAGGATTAGTGGTTAATTTCTAGCCCTGATTAATGAAAAAATTTAATATCTAATATACGATTTCCACAATCTGCCTTTGACCTATTAAACACAAAATCAATGGAGGAATCTGGTTTTAGTGATGCCCCGCCCATCTCTAGCTAAGCCCCACCCACACTTTGCACGTGTTAGGACCAATAGATCCATGCACTCTGTATCTCAATTTCTTGAAAACCACCGGTAAGCTGTAGGTAAATAGTAGACATACAATTTGCACTTGGCAGACTATTAAGGGTTTACGACACACTAAACCATGTAATTATGACATTAGCCTACATGACGTTTCTGATTATGACATTAGCCTACATGACGTTTCTGATTATGACATCAGCCTACATATGACGTTTCGTTTCTGATTATGACATCAGCCTACATATGACGTTTCTGATGACAGCAGCCTACATATGACGTTTCTGATGATGACATCATCCTACATATGACGTTTCTGATTATGTCAGCCTACATACAACATTTCTGATGATGACATCAGCCTACATACGACTTTTCTGATGATGACATCAGCCTACATACAACGTTTCTGATAATGTCAGCCTTCATACAACATTTCTGATGATGACATCAGCCTACATACGACGTTTCTGATGATGACATCAGCCTACATACGATGTTTCTGATGATGACATCAGCCTACATACGACGTTCCTGATTATGACATCAGCCTACATACGACGTTTCTGATTATTTATGACATCAGCCTACATACATTTCTGATGATGACATCAGCCTACATACGACGTTTCTGATTATGACGTCAGCCTACATATGACATTTCTGATTATGACATCAGCCTACATACGACTTTTCTGATGATGACATCAGCCTACATACAACGTTTCTGATTATGTCAGCCTACATACGTTTCTGATTATGACATCAGCCTACATACGACGTTTCTGATGACATCAGCCTACATACGACGTTTCTGATTATGACATCAGCCTACATATGACGTTTCTCATGATGACATCAGCCTACATACATTTCTGATGATGACAGCAGCGTACATACGACATTTCTGATGATGAAATCAGCCTACATAGGACGTTTCTGATTATGATGTCAGCCTACATACGACATTTATGATTATGTCAGCCTACATACGACGTTTTTGATTATGACATCAGCCTACATACGACGTTTCTGATTATGACATCAGCCTACATACGACGTTTCTGATTATGACATCAGCTTACATATGACATTTCTGATTATGACGTCATATGATTAAACTCGAACTTGATCTGTAACTTCTCATAATATAGCAATAAACCAAGTCTCAGTTATATAAGGTGAAGGAGAAGGAGTCTTGAAAGCTGATATGTTTGTATTTCATAAGTCGAAAGGGGACATAACTCTATCAAAAAATTACGCAAACGCCTGAAGCCCAAACTTGGTCTGTAGTTTCTCATAATAAAGTAATGTACCAATTCTCAGTTGAATATCTTGAGACTGCGAGAAAAATGGTGGAAAACTAATATTTTTCGTATTTCATAGGTCAAAAAGGGGCATAACTCCATCAAATATTTATGCATACACCTGAAACTCGAACTTGGTCTTCTCATAACAAAGCAATGTAGCAATTCTCAGTATAATATCTTAAAAGACTGCGAAAACGTGCGGAAAACTAATATTTTTCGTATTGCATAAGTCGAAAGGGGGCATTAACTCCATGAAAAATTGACGAAAATGCCTGAAACTCGAACTTGCTCTGTAACTCCTTACACTAAAGCGATGCACCGATTTTCGCTTAAATATCTTGAAGGACTAGCAATTCTCAGTATAATATCTTGAAAGACTGCGAAAAAAGTGCGGAAAACTAATATTTTTCGTATTGCATAAGTCGAAAGGGGGCATAATTCCATGAAAAATTTACGAAAATGTCTGAAACTTGAACTTGCTCTGTAACTCCTTACACTAAAGCGATGCACCGATTTTCGCTTAATTATCTTGAAGGAGTGCGAAAAAGTGTGGAAAGTTGATATTTTTCATATTTCTTAAGTCGAAAGGGGGCATAACTCCATCAAAGATTTACGCATATGCCTGAAACTCCAACTCGGTCTGTAACATCTCATAACAAAGCAATAAACCAATTCTCAGTTGAATACCTTGAAGGACTGTGAAAAAGTGTGGAAAACCAACTGCGACGGACGGACGGACGGACGGACGGACGGACGGACGGACGGACAGATGGACACACAGAGTGCAAACCTATAGTCCCCCCCGGTTTTACCAGTAGGGGGCTAATAAACTGGATTCCTCTAATGACATCGGAATCTGTAGAACTTGAGCTAAGATAATTCGAAGATATACTTGCATTATCATGACGACAGCATTTTAACATCAAAATAAACATTGCTCTTCAAGCTGTGATATGTTCAGCTCTAAAAATCAAGATTTCAATAGATTAATAAGATATTTACTTACCGGCCTGTTAAGATGATGTCCCACAGAATCAGCCAAAGTTCCAATAGCATCATACAGTATGAGTAGATTCTTGTGCTGAAAACAACAGCAAGATACAGACAGGTACGAGTATGAGCAGAGAAATCTACAAACCAATAGATGCTTTCTCCAATATATGTGTGTTAAACAACAGCAAGATACAGACAGGTACGAGTATGAGCAGAGAAATCTACAGACCAATGGATGCTTGCTCCAGTACATGTTTGTTAAACAACAGCAAGATACAGACAGGTAGGAGTATGAGCAGAGAAATCTACAAACCAATGGATGCTTTCTCCAATATATGTGTGTTAAACAACAGCAAGACACAGACAGATACGAGTATGAGCAGAGAAATCTACAGACCAATGGATGCTTGCTCCAGTACATGTTTGTTAAACAACAGCAAGATACAGACAGGTAGGAGTATGAGCAGAGAAATCTACAAACCAATGGATGCTTTCTCCAATATATGTGTGTTAAACAACAGCAAGATACAGACAGGTACGAGTATGAGCAGAGAAATCTACAAACCAATGGATGCTTTCTCCAATATATGTGTGTTAAACAACAGCAAGACACAGACAGGTACGAGTATGAGCAGAGAAATCTACAAACCAATGGATGCTTTCTCCAATATATGTTTGTTAAACAACAGCAAGATACAGACAGGTACGAGTATGAGCAGAGAAATCTACAAACCAATGGATGCTTTCTCCAATATATGTGTGTTAAACAACAGCAAGATACAGACAGGTATGCGTATGAGCAGAGAAATCTACAAACCAATAGATGCTTGCTCCAGTACATGTATGTTAAACAACAGCAAGATACAGACAGGTACGAGTATGAGCAGAGAAATCTACAAACCAATGGATGCTTTCTCCAGTACATGTATGTTAAACAACAGCAAGATACAGGCAGGTACGAGTATGAGCAGAGAAATCTACAAACCAATGGATGCTTTCTCCAGTACATGTATGTTAAACAACAGCAAGATACAGGCAGGTACGAGTATGAGCAGAGAAATCTACAAACCAATGGATGCTTGCTCCAGTACATGTATGTTAAACAACAGCATCACATTCAGGGTGTACTCAGATTTTCAACTCTTCATTATTTATTCAGAGTGAGCTGAGTAGTCTCATCACAGTAACCCTGATCATTTCACTCATTTTTCAACAAGTCTTGGTCTGTAAGTGGACATTACTCAAGATCACTGCAGAGGCTCAAGTGATTTTAGCCGTCCTGCCCTTAGAATGATTAACCTTTTAAGACTCAAGCTGGCCAAAAAACAGCTTCTTAAGTGATCATCAGAAATTTCCATCGGCAGACCAAAAGAACTATTTTTTCAAATTTACCACTGGAAATTCCAGTCGTAAAATTTTCAAAAAATCCTCTTCTCTTGGTCTGCAAATGGACATTTCTTAAGATGACTGAAGAAGCTGTTTTTGGTGAGTGTGAGTGTTACAGGGTTACTACAGCTACCGTAAGCTAAGGCGGATAAAGAATGTTATGACAATGAATGACAATGAATGAAGCACTAGATTTAGAACCTTATGCTGAACACTATCAGATTATTACACACTTGAGAAACATTAAAGAAAAGGGAATTTAATAGTAAATTTTAGTCCAACAAAATAAACATTTGTTTAATGAATGGCCATTTGGTCACCCATAAAAAAAGATTTTGGTTCCTGCAAACCGAGCGGGAAAAAAGACTAGTAGGGAGAGGAAATTAATTTTTTTAAATTAATTTATTTTAAAAAGGTCATAAATATTTGGGTTTTTCAGATCGTTGACTAGATGTTGATTAAATATTGTTGTAATTGCTAAATTTGTCATGTTTTTCATGACACAATTATCAAAAGCAATTCACATTGCATACAATTGACATTAAAAACATTGTAATAAAAAAATATATATATTCCCAGCCGGGTGAAAACAAAAAAAGAAATTTCACCCGGGAGGTTTACAGGAAGCGAAACTATTTTTTTTTTTGGCCTTTACAAGACAAGACTATTTAATTGACCACTGAGATGACTGACTCGTTAATGGCTTGGTTATCAAGACCGGCATTGAGTTGCAGATTTTCTAAAATGATCCTCGCAGGGCCTGTAAGTGGGCATTCCACAAGGCCACTGCGGAGGCTGGTTTTCACCAGCTTGACCATTAAAGGCTTAACCCTTTCAACACTGATGTCAATATCCTATCTTTTAGCATGTCAATAGCAAAGAAACTGGTGAACAATTTTTACAAATTTTGGTGGACGACGTTGCTGTCTGCGCCAGCAGCATCTTCCACCATATTTTATGAAATGTACACCAATTCATCTTTTAATTTAATTTGAAAATTTAAAATTCTGACATGAGTGGCAAGGGTTAATAGATACCAGAAGCCATCATTGTCTTACACCATGTACATGTACAAGCTTCATCTATATTCACTGTACCAGAAGTCATCATTTTCTTACATGTACATGTACAAGCTTCATCTATATTCACTGTACCAGAAGTCATCATTTTCTTACATGTACATGTATAAGCTTCATCTATATTCACTGTTTCAGAAGTCATCATTGTCTTACTACATGTACATGTACAAGCTTCATCTATATTCACTGTACCAGAAGTCATCATTTTCTTACATGTACATGTACAAGCTTCATCTATATTCACTGTACCAGAAGTCATCATTTTCTTACATGTACATGTACAAGCTTCATCTATATTCACTGTATCAGAAGTTATCATTGTCTTACATGTACATGTATAAGCTTCATCTATATTCACTGTACCAGAAGTCATCATTGTCTTACAACATGTACATGTATAAGCTTCATCTATATTCACTGTACCAGAAGTCATCATTGTCTTACTACATGTACATGTACAAGCTTCATCTATCTTCACTGTACCAGAAGTTATCATTGTCTTACATGTACATGTACAAGCTTCATCTATATTCACTGTACCAGAAGTCATCATTGTCTTACTACATGTACATGTACAAGCTTCATCTATATTCACTGTACCAGAAGTCATCATTTTCTTACATGTACATGTACAAGCTTCATCTATATTCACTGTATCAGAAGTTATCATTGTCTTACATGTACATGTACAAGCTTCATCTATATTCACTGTACCAGAAGTCATCATTGTCTTACAACATGTACATGTATAAGCTTCATCTATATTCACTCTACCAGAAGTCATCATTGTCTTACTACATGTACATGTACAAGCTTCATCTATCTTCACTGTACCAGAAGTCATCATTGTCTTACTACATGTACATGTACAAGCTTCATCTATCTTCACTGTACCAGAAGTTATCATTGTCTTACATGTACATGTACAAGCTTCATCTATATTCACTGTACCAGAAGTCATCATTGTCTTACATGTACATGTATAAGCTTCATCTATATTCACTGTACCAGAAGTCATCATTGTCTTACATGTACATGTATAAGCTTCATCTATCTTCACTGTACCAGAAGTTATCATTGTCTTACATATACATGTATAAGCTTCATCTATATTCACTGTACCAGAAGCCATCATTGTCTTACAACATGTACATGTACAAGCTCCATCTATATTCACTGTACCAGAAGCCATCATTGTCTTACAACATGTACATGTACACGCTTCATCTATATTCACTGTACCAGAAGTTATCATTGTCTTACAACATGTACATGTATAAGCTTCATCTATATTCACTGTACCAGAAGTCATCATTGTCTTACATGTACATGTACAAGCTCCATCTATATTCACTGTACCAGAAGTCATCATTGTCTTACATGTACATGTATAAGCTTCATCTATATTCACTGTACCAGAAGCCATCATTCTCTTACATGTACATGTACAAGCTTCATCTATATTCACTGTACCAGAAGTCATCATTGTCTTACTACATGTACATGTACAAGCTTCATCTATATTCACTGTACCAGAAGTTATCATTGTCTTACATGTACATGTATAAGCTTCATCTATATTCACTGTACCAGAAGCCATCATTGTCTTACATGTACATGTATAAGCTTCATCTATATTCACTGTACCAGAAGTCATCATTGTCTTACATGTACATGTATAAGCTTCATCTATATTCACTGTATCAGAAGTCATCATTGTCTTACTACATGTACATGTACAAGCTTCATCTATCTTCACTGTACCAGAAGTTATCATTGTCTTACATGTACATGTATAAGCTTCATCTATATTCACTGTACCAGAAGCCATCATTGTCTTACATGTACATGTATAAGCTTCATCTATCTTCACTGTACCAGAAGTTATCATTGTCTTACATATACATGTATAAGCTTCATCTATATTCACTGTACCAGAAGCCATCATTGTCTTACAACATGTACATGTACAAGCTCCATCTATATTCACTGTACCAGAAGCCATCATTGTCTTACAACATGTACATGTACACGCTTCATCTATATTCACTGTACCAGAAGTTATCATTGTCTTACAACATGTACATGTATAAGCTTCATCTATATTCACTGTACCAGAAGTCATCATTGTCTTACATGTACATGTACAAGCTCCATCTATATTCACTGTACCAGAAGTCATCATTGTCTTACATGTACATGTACAAGCTTCATCTATATTCACTGTACCAGAAGTCATCATTGTCTTACAACATGTACATGTACAAGCTTCATCTATCTTCACTGTACCAGAAGTCATCATTGTCTTACTACATGTACATGTACAAGCTCCATCTATCTTCACTGTACCAGAAGTTATCATTGTCTTACATGTACATGTACAAGCTTCATCTATATTCACTGTACCAGAAGTCATCATTGTCTTACATGTACATGTATAAGCTTCATCTATATTCACTGTACCAGAAGTCATCATTGTCTTACATGTACATGTATAAGCTTCATCTATCTTCACTGTACCAGAAGTTATCATTGTCTTACATATACATGTATAAGCTTCATCTATATTCACTGTACCAGAAGCCATCATTGTCTTACAACATGTACATGTACAAGCTCCATCTATATTCACTGTACCAGAAGCCATCATTGTCTTACAACATGTACATGTACACGCTTCATCTATATTCACTGTACCAGAAGTTATCATTGTCTTACAACATGTACATGTATAAGCTTCATCTATATTCACTGTACCAGAAGTCATCATTGTCTTACATGTACATGTACAAGCTCCATCTATATTCACTGTACCAGAAGTCATCATTGTCTTACATGTACATGTATAAGCTTCATCTATATTCACTGTACCAGAAGCCATCATTCTCTTACATGTACATGTACAAGCTTCATCTATATTCACTGTACCAGAAGTCATCATTGTCTTACTACATGTACATGTACAAGCTTCATCTATATTCACTGTACCAGAAGTTATCATTGTCTTACATGTACATGTATAAGCTTCATCTATATTCACTGTACCAGAAGCCATCATTGTCTTACATGTACATGTATAAGCTTCATCTATATTCACTGTACCAGAAGTCATCATTGTCTTACATGTACATGTATAAGCTTCATCTATATTCACTGTATCAGAAGTCATCATTGTCTTACTACATGTACATGTACAAGCTTCATCTATCTTCACTGTACCAGAAGTTATCATTGTCTTACATGTACATGTATAAGCTTCATCTATATTCACTGTACCAGAAGCCATCATTGTCTTACATGTACATGTATAAGCTTCATCTATCTTCACTGTACCAGAAGTTATCATTGTCTTACATATACATGTATAAGCTTCATCTATATTCACTGTACCAGAAGCCATCATTGTCTTACAACATGTACATGTACAAGCTCCATCTATATTCACTGTACCAGAAGCCATCATTGTCTTACAACATGTACATGTACACGCTTCATCTATATTCACTGTACCAGAAGTTATCATTGTCTTACAACATGTACATGTATAAGCTTCATCTATATTCACTGTACCAGAAGTCATCATTGTCTTACATGTACATGTACAAGCTCCATCTATATTCACTGTACCAGAAGTCATCATTGTCTTACATGTACATGTACAAGCTTCATCTATATTCACTGTACCAGAAGTCATCATTGTCTTACAACATGTACATGTATAAGCTTTAGCTACAGTACAGATCTTAGTTAGCTTTACCGTTTGACAAAGCAAAAACGAAACAAAAATGCGTCCTTTTCGCGTCAAAACCTTGTAGCGTTTCCAGGCGTGGCCAAACACCAAACGCATTTTATTTATTTTATAGGCGCGTCTAACGGGAAGTCTAACCCGTCCTACAATATGTTAAACGTACCATGAAATATTTTATACCCATCATGGAAAAAGTCAAACGCGCAATCAAATGTATTCATTAACGCTACAAAGATTCTTACTACGCGTCATTAAACATAAAGTGGAATCGGTCTATAGTCTGTCAAGGACCCGTTCATGTAAATTTAAATTGCAATTGGAGCCGTATATGTGTTAAGTACATGCATCGCCTTTAGCTTTTTTTGTGGCTGTAAATGATAATTGTCGAAATGTCATCATCGTAATCAATCCTAATTTTGTATAAAATGGACGTGTGTGAACTCCGCACCTGGGTATTCTTTACTGAGTATGAAGCTAGTATGATGACTGTGCGTATATTTTAATAAATTTTCAATCCACAATTTCTTTTGAAATCTGGATGAATAAACTAAGATATTCTCTGAAATGGGTTTATTACAACATAGTCTAATTTGAGCCGACATAAAAGGCATAACTTTTTAGAGCAATATATGCACCAGTTGCAGCTAGTGTTATGCCAAATTGGTCTTATAACGGAAAGGAAAGCGATTTACAAAATCTGCAAACCTAGACAGTCGGTTGTTTTCAATTTCGCTATTTCGTACATAATATGTAACCGAAAATCTCCGCTTTTACATAGACATGCACATGCGAACATAGTTGTCTTACCCGTGCCTGGGGTGCATTCAGGACCGCGAAAAACATTTTCCGATATTAACTGAACACTGTACCCCCTAGAACGCGAACGTTCACCGAACATTCACCTAACATTCGCCTTCCTGAACTCACTCCAGGAGTATCCGAGTACATAACGTTATTATCCGTTTTCGGCAACGGGTATCACCGTCGCGTCAACTGTTTAGAAAATAACATTTTTGCGTGTGCAATTCATCAATCTACGCACATTTCGTGTACGCCACAGACTAAAAAGTGGACATAAATCTACAGACCAATGGATGCTTGCTCCAGTATATGTATGTTAAACAACAGCAAGATACAGGCAGGTATGAGTATGAGCAGAGAAATCTACAGACCAATGGATGCTTGCTCCAGTACATGTATGTTAAACAACAGAAAGATACAGACAGGTACGAGTATGAGCAGAGAAATCTACAGACCAATGGATGCTTGCTCCAATATATGTATGTTAAACAACAGCAAGATACAGACAGGTATGAGTATGAGCAGAGAAATCTACAGACCAATGGATGCTTGCTCCAGTACATGTATGTTAAACAACAGCAAGATACAGACAGGTATGAGTATGAGCAGAGAAATCTACAGACCAATGGATGCTTGCTCCAGTACATGTATGTTAAACAACAGCATCACATTCAGGGTGTACTCAGATTTTCAACTCTTCATTATTTATTCAGAGTGAGCTGAGTAGTCTCATCACAGTAACCCTGATCATTTCACTCATTTTTCAACAAGTCTTGGTCTGTAAGTGGACATTACTCAAGATCACTGCAGAGGCTCAAGTGATTTTAGCCGTCCTGCCCTTAGAATGATTAACCTTTTAAGACTCAAGCTGGCCAAAAAACAGCTTAAGTGATCATCAGAAATTTCCATCGGCAGACCAAAAGAACTATTTTTTCAAATTTACCACTGGAAATTCCAGGCGTAAAATTTTCAAAAAATCCTCTTCTCTTGGTCCGCAAATGGACATTTCTCAAGATCACTGAAGAAGCTGTTTTTTGGTTAGTGTGAGTGTTACAGGGTTACTACAGCTACCGTAAGCTAAGGCGGATAAAGACTGTTATGACAATGAATGACAATGAATGAAGCACTAGATTTAGAACCTTATGCTGAACACTATCAGATTATTACACACTTGAGAAACATTAAAGAAAAGGGAATTTAATAGTAAATTTTAGTCCAACAAAATAAACATTTGTTTAATGAATGGCCATTTGGTCACCCATAAAAAAAGATTTTGGTTCCTGCAAACCGAGCGGGAAAAAAGACTAGTAGGGAGAGGAAATTAATTTTTTTAAATTAATTTATTTTAAAAAGGTCATAAATATTTGGGTTTTTCAGATCGTTGACTAGATGTTGATTAAATATTGTTGTAATTGCTAAATTTGTCATGTTTTTCATGACACAATTATCAAAAGCAATTCACATTGCATACAATTGACATTAAAAACATTGTAATAAAAAAATATATATATTCCCAGCCGGGTGAAAACAAAAAAAGAAATTTCACCCGGGAGGTTTACAGGAAGCGAAACTATTTTTTTTTTTGGCCTTTACAAGACAAGACTATTTAATTGACCACTGAGATGACTGACTCGTTAATGGCTTGGTTATCAAGACCGGCATTGAGTTGCAGATTTTCTAAAATGATCCTCGCAGGGCCTGTAAGTGGGCATTCCACAAGGCCACTGCGGAGGCTGGTTTTCACCAGCTTGACCATTAAAGGCTTAACCCTTTCAACACTGATGTCAATATCCTATCTTTTAGCATGTCAATAGCAAAGAAACTGGTGAACAATTTTTACAAATTTTGGTGGACGACGTTGCTGTCTGCGCCAGCAGCATCTTCCACCATATTTTATGAAATGTACACCAATTCATCTTTTAATTTAATTTGAAAATTTAAAATTCTGACATGAGTGGCAAGGGTTAATAGATACCAGAAGCCATCATTGTCTTACACCATGTACATGTACAAGCTTCATCTATATTCACTGTACCAGAAGTCATCATTTTCTTACATGTACATGTACAAGCTTCATCTATATTCACTGTACCAGAAGTCATCATTTTCTTACATGTACATGTATAAGCTTCATCTATATTCACTGTTTCAGAAGTCATCATTGTCTTACTACATGTACATGTACAAGCTTCATCTATATTCACTGTACCAGAAGTCATCATTTTCTTACATGTACATGTACAAGCTTCATCTATATTCACTGTACCAGAAGTCATCATTTTCTTACATGTACATGTAAAACTTCATCTATATTCACTGTATCAGAAGTTATCATTGTCTTACATGTACATGTATAAGCTTCATCTATATTCACTGTACCAGAAGTCATCATTGTCTTACAACATGTACATGTATAAGCTTCATCTATATTCACTGTACCAGAAGTCATCATTGTCTTACTACATGTACATGTACAAGCTTCATCTATATTCACTGTACCAGAAGTCATCATTTTCTTACATGTACATGTACAAGCTTCATCTATATTCACTGTATCAGAAGTTATCATTGTCTTACATGTACATGTACAAGCTTCATCTATATTCACTGTACCAGAAGTCATCATTGTCTTACAACATGTACATGTATAAGCTTCATCTATATTCACTCTACCAGAAGTCATCATTGTCTTACTACATGTACATGTACAAGCTTCATCTATCTTCCCTGTACCAGAAGTCATCATTGTCTTACTACATGTACATGTACAAGCTTCATCTATCTTCACTGTACCAGAAGTTATCATTGTCTTACATGTACATGTACAAGCTTCATCTATATTCACTGTACCAGAAGTCATCATTGTCTTACATGTACATGTATAAGCTTCATCTATATTCACTGTACCAGAAGTCATCATTGTCTTACATGTACATGTACAAGCTTCATCTATATTCACTGTACCAGAAGTTATCATTGTCTTACATGTACATGTATAAGCTTCATCTATATTCACTGTACCAGAAGCCATCATTGTCTTACATGTACATGTACAAGCTTCATCTATATTCACTGTACCAGAAGTCATCATTGTCTTACATGTACATGTATAAGCTTCATCTATATTCACTGTACCAGAAGCCATCATTCTCTTACATGTACATGTACAAGCTTCATCTATATTCACTGTACCAGAAGTCATCATTGTCTTACTACATGTACATGTACAAGCTTCATCTATATTCACTGTACCAGAAGTTATCATTGTCTTACATGTACATGTATAAGCTTCATCTATATTCACTGTACCAGAAGCCATCATTGTCTTACATGTACATGTATAAGCTTCATCTATATTCACTGTACCAGAAGTCATCATTGTCTTACATGTACATGTATAAGCTTCATCTATATTCACTGTATCAGAAGTCATCATTGTCTTACTACATGTACATGTACAAGCTTCATCTATCTTCACTGTACCAGAAGTTATCATTGTCTTACATGTACATGTATAAGCTTCATCTATATTCACTGTACCAGAAGCCATCATTGTCTTACATGTACATGTATAAGCTTCATCTATCTTCACTGTACCAGAAGTTATCATTGTCTTACATATACATGTATAAGCTTCATCTATATTCACTGTACCAGAAGCCATCATTGTCTTACAACATGTACATGTACAAGCTCCATCTATATTCACTGTACCAGAAGCCATCATTGTCTTACAACATGTACATGTACACGCTTCATCTATATTCACTGTACCAGAAGTTATCATTGTCTTACAACATGTACATGTATAAGCTTCATCTATATTCACTGTACCAGAAGTCATCATTGTCTTACATGTACATGTACAAGCTCCATCTATATTCACTGTACCAGAAGTCATCATTGTCTTACATGTACATGTACAAGCTTCATCTATATTCACTGTACCAGAAGTCATCATTGTCTTACAACATGTACATGTATAAGCTTTAGCTACAGTACAGATCTTAGTTAGCTTTACCGTTTGACAAAGCAAAAACGAAACAAAAATGCGTCCTTTTCGCGTCAAAACCTTGTAGCGTTTCCAGGCGTGGCCAAACACCAAACGCATTTTATTTATTTTATAGGCGCGTCTAACGGGAAGTCTAACCCGTCCTACAATATGTTAAACGTACCATGAAATATTTTATACCCATCATGGAAAAAGTCAAACGCGCAATCAAATGTATTCATTAACGCTACAAAGATTCTTACTACGCGTCATTAAACATAAAGTGGAATCGGTCTATAGTCTGTCAAGGACCCGTTCATGTAAATTTAAATTGCAATTGGAGCCGTATATGTGTTAAGTACATGCATCGCCTTTAGCTTTTTTTGTGGCTGTAAATGATAATTGTCGAAATGTCATCATCGTAATCAATCCTAATTTTGTATAAAATGGACGTGTGTGAACTCCGCACCTGGGTATTCTTTACTGAGTATGAAGCTAGTATGATGACTGTGCGTATATTTTAATAAATTTTCAATCCACAATTTCTTTTGAAATCTGGATGAATAAACTAAGATATTCTCTGAAATGGGTTTATTACAACATAGTCTAATTTGAGCCGACATAAAAGGCATAACTTTTTAGAGCAATATATGCACCAGTTGCAGCTAGTGTTATGCCAAATTGGTCTTATAACGGAAAGGAAAGCGATTTACAAAATCTGCAAACCTAGACAGTCGGTTGTTTTCAATTTCGCTATTTCGTACATAATATGTAACCGAAAATCTCCGCTTTTACATAGACATGCACATGCGAACATAGTTGTCTTACCCGTGCCTGGGGTGCATTCAGGACCGCGAAAAACATTTTCCGATATTAACTGAACACTGTACCCCCTAGAACGCGAACGTTCACCGAACATTCACCTAACATTCGCCTTCCTGAACTCACTCCAGGAGTATCCGAGTACATAACGTTATTATCCGTTTTCGGCAACGGGTATCACCGTCGCGTCAACTGTTTAGAAAATAACATTTTTGCGTGTGCAATTCATCAATCTACGCACATTTCGTGTACGCCACAGACTAAAAAGTGGACATAAATCTACAGACCAATGGATGCTTGCTCCAGTATATGTATGTTAAACAACAGCAAGATACAGGCAGGTATGAGTATGAGCAGAGAAATCTACAGACCAATGGATGCTTGCTCCAGTACATGTATGTTAAACAACAGAAAGATACAGACAGGTACGAGTATGAGCAGAGAAATCTACAGACCAATGGATGCTTGCTCCAATATATGTATGTTAAACAACAGCAAGATACAGACAGGTATGAGTATGAGCAGAGAAATCTACAGACCAATGGATGCTTGCTCCAGTACATGTATGTTAAACAACAGAAAGATACAGACAGGTACGAGTATGAGCAGAGAAATCTACAGACCAATGGATGCTTGCTCCAGTACATGTATGTTAAACAACAGCAAGATACAGACAGGTATGAGTATGAGCAGAGAAATCTACAGACCAATGGATGCTTGCTCCAGTACATGTATGTTAAACAACAGCATCACATTCAGGGTGTACTCAGATTTTCAACTCTTCATTATTTATTCAGAGTGAGCTGAGTAGTCTCATCACAGTAACCCTGATCATTTCACTCATTTTTCAACAAGTCTTGGTCTGTAAGTGGACATTACTCAAGATCACTGCAGAGGCTCAAGTGATTTTAGCCGTCCTGCCCTTAGAATGATTAACCTTTTAAGACTCAAGCTGGCCAAAAAACAGCTTAAGTGATCATCAGAAATTTCCATCGGCAGACCAAAAGAACTATTTTTTCAAATTTACCACTGGAAATTCCAGGCGTAAAATTTTCAAAAAATCCTCTTCTCTTGGTCCGCAAATGGACATTTCTCAAGATCACTGAAGAAGCTGTCTTTTGGTTAGTGTGAGTGTTACAGGGTTACTACAGCTACCGTAAGCTAAGGCGGATAAAGAATGTTATGACAATGAATGACAATGAATGAAGCACTAGATTTAGAACCTTATGCTGAACACTATCAGATTATTACACACTTGAGAAACATTAAAGAAAAGGGAATTTAATAGTAAATTTTAGTCCAACAAAATAAACATTTGTTTAATGAATGGCCATTTGGTCACCCATAAAAAAAGATTTTGGTTCCTGCAAACCGAGCGGGAAAAAAAGACTAGTAGGGAGAGGAAATTTCTTTTTAATTAATTAATTTTAAAAAGGTCATAAATATATGTCATGGGAGTTATCCCCGTTTACGTATGTAATCATAGTTAGTTACAGACACAGCTTTGTCATTTAATTGTAAAGATTGATGAATAAAATTAAATTCTTACTTACTAAATGGTCATTTACATACTAAGAGAGCACCAGTTTAGAAGATTTTACCACTAAAAGTAACTGGCTTGGTAGCCGTTGCAGGAGGAAATTTTCAAACTCCCTTCTCTTGTCCTGTTAGAGTACATTTCTCAATCGCATTCCAGAGCCCGATTTTAGCCGACATGACCATTAAATGATTAATAATCAGTTAGTGTGGTTCCGTTCAAATTTCATTGTGTAAGTTAATCTAGCTATGATTCATCATAATATGGAAGGGCCCATTTCTAGCAAAGTCAATTAGTTTCAAAATATTTAACAGAATGTTTATTAAATTGTAAATCCATCAGACACAGAATTCATACAATTGGACATTTCGAACTTCATGACGGAGTAATCGTGCAGCATTACGATTGAGACTTCAACATACATGTGATGTAATTTCTTGTGATGTCAATACTTCAGTGCCATACCGAATCTCTACTACATATAGTATTCCCCTGGCTTCAAGTCTAGAGTGAACTAGAATGCACTCGGGCGAGGTGCCTTTGGGCTCTGTTGTGCTAATGCATTCAATGACCCCCATCACATAGTTATTTGAACCCTTGACCTAAACCTCAAATGTTTTCTAGCAAATGAATGTGCCAAATTTAGTGATTCTATCTTCTTCTATTATGGAAACAAGATGCTTAGACAAACGAACAAACGAATGAGCTGGCAGGCAGGTAGCAAGCCAGATGTCATGGCGTGTAACTAACACCGGGCTTCCGTGGCATGACCAATAAATACATATAGATCAAGCAGTTATACAGATAGAAAGCCACTCAGTGAGTTACTGACCTGATATTTACTGAATGCGAATACCAGCGTCTCGAGTATAAATCCCAGGTAAGGAACCAATTCTGTACATGCCTCCTCCTCCAATGTGGCGAAAGCCGAACATGCCGCCTCCTGTACCTGCTTATTCACATCCAGCACGCGTTTCAGCAGCTAAGCAAACAACACAGGTAATACACAACACATTAAAATTCATGAGAAACATTGATTTTGTTTGAAATCGAAGCATTTACATGTATTTATATCATGATCTTAATACTTGAATGGTCAGGCTGGTCAAGCCAGCATTTACATTGGTCTTCAGGAAAGTTTATTTGCAATGCCACAAGTGTATTTTTAAAAATTTACTACTATAATTCCTGGCTCAATAATAACCCCACTCATGCCCATCATTCCAATATGTCTTTAAATATTGTCTTCTCTTCGCCTACAAATAGATATTCACAGAGCAAGAATTTAGATCATCCCAAATTATCTTGACCTTTGAAAGATTAAATCATATACATGTAAATTTCTCAATATGATAAATTAATTTGATTGGAACGGAAGTTGTTGAATTTCAAAAGATTTACAAGCGTATTTCTTTGAACATTATACACAATTTATTTAAATTTGACCTCTGCTTCTAAACGGTTATATCACAATCAGGGTCCCAAACAAAGGGGTCAGGTAGGGGGTGAAATTTTGTCTCATGGTAGAGGTTCAAAAACCTTGTAATAGTGATTCCTACTGTCTCAGGGTATTTCATCTGAAATATTGGAGCACAACAGGATGCTTGAGCGGATATGTCATATTACGTAAAGGGATGTTAGCTAGAGGGTACGTACACTAAAGCAATATTCATGACAGCTTAAACTGACAAAGACAATGAAGATATAACTGCTTTACGTATGGAAATACACAAGTAAATGTAACTGCTGAGATCTGGTAACATTTACTTTCTTAGCATGCCTCTTACATTTACATTATAACTTCTAGCATACATTACGGTGGTCACTCATTCCGTTCATAGATACAAACACTTTTTAATCTGAAAAATGCTTTAATTCACTATCTCTATCCACCATCATATAGGCATCACTTTTATATTACATCGCAAAGCACCTATTCATTTTTGTCTCGTAATTGTTCAGTATGTATGGCTGAAACAGTTTTTGTCACTTTAATTAGGCTTGCACGATATTGTCCTAGGCGGTATCGCGATATATCGTGGTGAATAAATCGCGATATTTCGATATATCATACAGCCTATTTTAAAAGTATATGAATTCACAGGGTGAATTGGTCTTGGGTTGAGTTGGACTGCATGGTGTGGGTTATGTAGCCGTATCGGTTTTGCTCCGAGTTTTCATATCAGATTTAGCCGGATGACTTCTAATTGGTAAATTTCAAAAAAACTTGAAATCCAGTCGCCAAGATGCTTAAACTAAGACCGATCGTTAATAACACGAAAATAGGACACAATTAATAATTTCTTGCCGCCTTACCCATTGGCTTAATGTAATCCATCATTGCGGGAGTGAAATTATTATATTGGACAACCTAAATATTGTGTACTCTGTTAAAATCATCGTTTATTACATGAAAATGAATCCTAAAATTTGGCATTTCATCTCGTCTTTGTAAAAATATACAAATCACGTGATATTAGGAATGTACTTTAGATCAATAGACATCTAATGTTTAGATCTGCTCCGAATTTACCGAGTACCCGGTTAATAATAATAGTTAGCATTCAGAAACATCTCGGATAGTTCACCTTGCTCGCTAAAGCGTGTATATCATCTCATTTAGCTATCACATTTGTGAACGCACCACCCTCGCCTCCAAAACCAGGAGAGCGAGCAGTATCACGTGATTTATATATTTTACTAATAATAGTTAGCCTTCAGAAACGTCTAGGATAGTTCGCCATGCTTGCTAAAGTGTGTATACCATCTCATTTAGCTATCACATTTGTGAACGCACCACCTCTCGCCTCCAAAAACAGGACAGCAAGCAATATCACGTGATTTAGTTATTCCCGCGACGTCATTTAATGTCAAATTTCGGAATAATTTTGATTTTATAAATCATGCTTATTACAAAACAGGCAATATTTATAGCTTCCCACGTAATAATTTCACTCCCGCGATCATGGTATTGAGGTATACAGTAAGGCAGCAAGAAATTATACCGGTAAATTGCGTTGAATTTTCGTATTAATGTCGTCTTTTAAAGTAATTTTAGAGAATGAACTTCAACTTTTGTTACCTATTCCTAGTATAATCCCACCTCTTTCTCAGAGATGTTGGTTTGGAAATAAATTGAACAGCTTGCCGTAATAGACACCTATGCTACAAATAGACAGAATACATGACAGTAAAATTTTGGCGATATTTCGATTTTTTTTAAATCACATCGTAAAAAATCGTGGCTGGAAAAAAAAATCGCGATTTTCGATAATATCGGATAATCGTGCAAGCCAAACTTTAATCCGCCACATATCAGCCAAAAACACAGATGAAACCATATAAAATGGGAGCACGAGTAGGCTTCAGCAGTGGGCTTGACTATTTTTGAAAATTTAACACTGGAATGAACGGCTCGATAAATTTTCAAAAATATTCTTCTCTTGGTCTACAAATGGACGTTTTCCATGAGAAACATTAACAGATTTCGGGGTCAGCATGTTAATAATGCCTTCTTCAGACAGACATTTCATCAAAGCAATTCAGTTAGAGAGTTCAAATGTATCATCATCACAAAAAGGCATTATTACGACCACGCTAAAACGAACAGCTTGCCTAAATATACATGTGCACCAAATCTAGTGCATAAACATTAAGTTTTGCAAATCACTAAATAGTTCACTAACTTTGCAGTGCAATCGCTATAGTTACGACATATGCCTTTCTAAAAATGTAAACAATTTTAGACACACGCACATATTTAAATACTAAATGCAAGTTGCCAACTAAAAAATAGCACAGTTTATTTTAGATTTATAAAACACTTAAATTTCTCTCCTTACTTCCGTCATGAGTGGCTTGAGATAAAAATCATGTGGCTGTCCAACCACCCAGTGAGCGTATCGACTCAATGTCCAGCAGGTGATTGACCGCACCAAGGCCTTCTTATCACTCAACTGCTGGATCAGGTATGGTATCAACTCAGGAAGGTGCGGCACTATGCCGTTCATACAACCTACAAGAAAATACAAAATCTGAGTAATATCCTTCCTGTGCATGAGACCTATGAGAATACGACACTAATATCAATCACGATAACTACCATGGCTAAAACACAACCTTTAATAGAAATTAAATCACTTTGATCATCTTTGCCATTTTGAGCGAGGCCACATACCAGGGGATGGAGCTTATTATTAATGTCAGCTCGCAATTCACAATCATATGAGTAACTCGCATTTAAAGATTTGATTGAACTCCACCAAGTGATTTCAGATGAGATGGTGCGACGGACAGGCATGACAGGTGAACAAATAGATGGAGACTCACAATATCCCACATGTTTCTTCATCTCCAAACACGTGGGGATAATAACGGCAATATTGGGATGTCATTAGGTCTCAAATTAATCCATTAAGGAGGTGCAATATATTCAATTTGCATAAGTTCATAATTATGGAGTAATTATATGAAAAGAAATCACAAGGTGCTTTTAATGATCAAATTTCAAGAAAATTTAAATTTTGTCATAGAAATATATGCATTTGCATACGAAGAGATTATTCTTTAAAATATACCACTGCAATAACTGGCTCGGAGAGGCTTCTGTTATTCTGGACATAGCCATTTCTCAAGCACTCCACACCACACACACATCATCACATGTGGGTGTCTTAACTATAGAGTTACTGCGCTTATTCAGATTTCAAGTTCCTCACTTTCATTCAGAGAGAGAGTTCAGAAGATTTATCATCATAACAAGCCAGCACAAAGCGGATACACAGACATTTCCAATAATGAGAAGTGTGGAATTTTGTCTCTGAAAATTACTTTCAGTAACACAAACATAGGACAGTATCCACTTGTACTGATGACACACATACATACATACATACATACATACATACATACATATATACATATATATACATATATACATACATACATACATACATACATATATATATATATATATATATATATATATATATATATATATATATATATATATATATATATATATATATATATATATATATACATATATATATGGTTCCAATTTGAAATTTGAATTTTATGATGGGTCCCAACATGTTATTCAAATCAGAAATGGTGCTTAGGAACTTGGCATTGGAACCCTGATGAGATGCCTAATGAATTCAAAATTGACAGGCACTTTAGCCTTTAATTTTCAAAATTCATGCATATATTAGTTGAGCCTTTTTTAGCATTAAGATTCTTTCGGATTTATTGGCAGTTCCGTACTGTTTTTCACTTTCCTGGTTGATCAACCAATTTTATTTGTAAATACTATGCTAATCTAAGCAAACTTTGACTAAATATAGCTAAACCTAAACTGAGCACATGACAAACCTGGTTAATATACATTTGTTTATAATTTTATAAGCCAGATATGTTGCATAAGCTTGAGTAGATACTAAGTAATCTTATTTCAAATAAAAAAATCTTTTCTAGCATAAACCACATGACATCCTAACAAGAGTGCCTTGAGTAAGATATTTATATAACCAATAATATGATCTGTTCATATGCTGAAAATTTGGCAACAATCAAATGTATAGTTGCTAAGATATATACAGGAAAAGATAAGCAGTTTATTTTGCAAAAACCTTCATAGAGTCAGCTCTACACTATGATTAAGACAAGGGAGACAATTTAAAATGTGTTGCTATGGAGTGGTTACTAAAGAAAATGTCGTCTGCTGTACATTATGTACAATTATTTACAGGTGTATGCTGTACATATAAATAAGTCGTAAATTGATAACAGGTTTTTTATTTCCTTTATGTGCAATCTAAATATCATGCTTGGTTATATTTCATCCCTCAAAATTAGTATATATTCCATTTGGTACCAGTTTTCGCATACAGGAAACAGAACATTTTGACAACCTTGCTAGACAATATCGTCATTGGTCCAAAGGTTGAGGCTTTGACTTATAAACATAAGTACCACGGTTCAAATCCTTGCTAATACTGAATACAATTTAATTCATAAAAATTGTTTTACAATAATATCTTTTATATATCTAGTCATTCCGATACATTGTTACCATGCACATTTTATTTCAGGTACTTCTGTTGATATCATATGCATTTCTTATGACGTAGGAAGGATAATTTTTCATTTTTATTATTATTTTTTCTTAATACTTTCTTGGCAAATGCAGTGTCCAAAACGATTTAAAATTAAAGCATTTTAATATATTTATCAACCAGACCTTATGTGACACCTAACCAGACCTTCCTCTTGATTTATCAAGACGGAGTTGCTGTACCAAAGGCATGATAGAGGGTTTGGGCAGCCTGTTTGTCAGATGTAATAGCATGGTTAAAAGCTACATAATCAAGATCATCGATACGGGTAAAGGTGTTAAATGAAAAATAGATAATGCACTAGTTTATATTTAGAAAACAATGTTTTGAGGTTTATACTGTTAATGATGTATCAGTTTTAGCCTGTAAGACATTGTTTAATAAGCTTAAATTAGTTTGCCAATAAGTACTTGACATTTTAGTTTTTAATTTTTATCAGTGATGTTGGTTAAATTCTCCTTATTAAAAATAAATAGATGGACTCACAATATCCCACATGTTTCTTCATCTCCAAACATGTGGGGATAATAACGGCAATATTGGGATGTCATTAGGTCTCAAATTAATCCATTAAGGAGGTGCAATATATTCAATTTGCATAGGTTCATAATTATGGAGTAATTATATGAAAAGAAATCACAAGGTGCTTTTAATGCTCAAATTTCAAGAAAATTTAAATTTTGTCATAGAAATATATGCATTTGCATACTAAGAGATTATTCTTTAAAATATACCACTGCAATAACTGGCTTGGATAGGCTTCTGTTATTCTGGACATAGCCATTTCTCAAGCACTCCACACCACACACACATCATCACATGTGGGTGTCTTAATTATAGAGTTACTGCGCTTATTCAGATTTCAAGTTCCTCACTTTCATTCAGAGAGAGAGTTCAGAAGATTTATCATCATAACAAGCCAGCACAAAGCGGATACACAGACATTTCCAATAATGAGAAGTGTGGAATTTTGTCTCTGAAAATTACTTTCAGTAACACAAACATAGGACAGTATCCACTTGTACTGATGACACACATACATACATACATACATATATATATATATATATAATATATATATAATATATATATAATATATATATATATATATATTATATATATATATACATATATATATATATATATATACATATAATATATATATATATATATATATATATATATATATATATATATACAGTACATATAATATATATGGGCTTGTCCACACTAAACTGTATTTGATGAACGATTTCGGGTCTACATTTGAATTGTTAATTTCGATGATAAAGACCCAATTAATTTTCCTGTTCTTATCATTTCCAAGTTGAAGGTATCTCAGAGAGATAATTACAGATAAAAAAAGTTAAATGAGTGCAGAATAAAATTATTTTCATTCAACTAACAGCCACAAATATGAGTGAAATTAGAGCGGGTAAGTGTGACATGAGAATGAGCCAATTTTCAGAGTGCTAAAGAAGCATTTTAAATGAGTTATTTTGGATTTCAGCCTAAACATTTTAAAGAAAAATACATTGCTTTCTATGAATATGCTCATTTTTGTCATGATTTACAGGAGAAAAACTTTTTATTTCACTTCAAAGTTGTGCGTTATGGTCGTTATGCATTCCGTCAAAAATTAGTATAAATCTCACTTTAGCTTAGTTGCTATTCCTTACCTGTATGGCTGTGCTTTTCTATCCAAATACTATCTCTTATATCTTTTGTTCATTCACTGCCACTTGGATATATTTGATTATTGCTAGATTATGTTTAAATTATGATAAAAAAATTAGTGGTCAACTTTCTGTCAATAAATCACAACCGTAACAGCAGACAAGAAATCCATAAATTTATAGCACGGCTCCAGGCAATAAGAAGCAAGCATAATGTGATGGTGTAAAACCGGTCATGTGACACGCCAAGCCTTTTGTTTTTACGGTGATGAGAAAACAATGGCGCCAAAGCTAAGGTAAGAAATGTTCTGTCAACTTTCTGTCGATAAATCACAACCGTAACAGCAGACAAGAAATCCATAAATTTATAGCACGGCTCCAGGCAATAAGAAGCAAGCATAATGTGATGGTGTAAAACCGGTCATGTGACACGCCAAGCCTTTTGTTTTTACGGTGATGAGAAAACAATGGCGCCAATGCTAAGGTAAATGTTCTGTCAACTTTCTGTCAATAAATCACAACCGTAACAGCGGACAAGAAATCCATAAATTTATAGCACGGCTACAGGAAATAAGAAGCAAGCATCACGTGATGGTGTAAAACCGGTCATGTGACACGCCGAGCCTTTTGTTTTTACGGTGATGAGAAAACAATGGCGCCAAAGCTAAGGTAAGAAATGTTCTGTCAACATTTTTTACTCCATGTGACGACCAAAACAATCGTCACGACCACGCAAACTATGCTTCCTTTAATGAATAGTTCCCATATATTTTTTTAATCCACAGTAGAAATCGATAACCTCACGATTATATGTCCATATTTAACTCTTGAGCATAGGTCACCGAGTTCGAGACATCAACTACCGTCGCAAATGTAACCTTGACCTTGGTGGTCGTGACGCTTGACGCACAGTTTTCTCAATCAAAAATCATGACCACAACTCAGAATTGTGTCATGAATAACGGCCATACCGTCGGACGATATATTTCTTTATTTCTCAGAATTTATTGTGTTTATCGCCCTCAAAGCTATATGAAACGAGGATACTAGTTAAAGTTTGCATTATTCAAATCTGCACAGGTTTTATAAGGTTGTTATAGTTTCATCCATAATGTTATTGGGCCCATGCAGTCTGTTTTGGACTCATCAGCATGTTAACAGACCACCTCAATTGTACCAACAGGAACGGTTGTTAACAGTTCAAGATATGATTTGAAAGTTCATTGTACATCTAATCGGTTTAAAAAAATAGAAAATGTCCTCTTCTTTATATCGTAAAAAACTTAGGCAGCAAGCTATTTCTAAAATCAAAGAGCTGTATTTAGAATGACAAACAAAATGTGTTGCTTCATTCAGTTTAACCCCTTCAGTGATTAATTTCCTTTACCATCATCTTTACATGAAAGGTGCTGTTAGGAATATAATTTGACTGGAAGCCATTGCTGTACATGTACAACTTCATGCATGATATATTGTGACAGTCAATGGCGATATTGTGCAACCTTAGTGGAAGGGATGCTTCCTTGGAAAACCATTCTGCCAATTGTTTCAGCTTGTAGAATAAATTACTCTTTGTATGAATTCCAAACCACATAATCATGTATACACCTGTGCAAAAGTTAAGCACCACCCTATTTTTACGCACATGCGAGGGTATATTCATGTGCTATGAAGAAAGTAATAGCATAAACATTTATGTACCCATCCATCTTAGTGCAAGAGGTAATAATGCAACTAGAGGAATGCTGATTATGATGGTGGGGGAACACTGTATGTTTTTGTTTGAACTTGAAAACGAGGCCTGAATATGGTTACGTTGACACAACTGACAACTATTGCCCTACAGTTGACACACGTGGCTAGATTGTCATTAATGGTGTCTGAAAACGAAGTTTAACATCTGTGCACGAGTTTGAGACTGTCATTATTAATACCGGGTATATCCACCTTGTGCCTGGATGACGGCCTGGACACGACGTCTCATGCTGGTCACCAACCGACTGATACGCCATTGTGGTATTCGTTGCCATTCAAGATGGAGTGCGTCTGTTAATTCCTGTAGGTTCTGCACAGGAGGATCCCTCCTTCTCACCATGTTTCCCAGAATGTCCCAGATATGCTCAATAGGGTTCATGTCAGGGCTCCTTGCTGGCCATGGTAGGGTTTCGATGGCATTCTGGCGGAGGTATTCATGCACAGCTCTAGCACGATGTGGTCGGGCGTTGTCATCCATGAATATAGGGTGGGTTCCAGGTGCATGATTTACAAAATGAGGGACCACAAGTCTATCCAGTATGGAATCTTGATATCTTTGTCCATTTAGTGTTCCAGGTACAGTCAACAGATCCAGCTTACAATCAAATGAGATGCACCCTCATATCATAACGGAACCTCCACCAAATGGAACTTCTTCCATGATGTTACGTTGGTCGTACGCCGTGCGTCTGGACCTCCATACACGAGTTCGACCATCTGTGGCATGAAGCAGGAACCGACTTTCATCGGACCAGTGTACCCGTCTCCAGGATCTCATGTTCCAGTGTCTTCTTTCGTTGCACCACCTCAGACGCTCCTCTTTGTGGTGTGCAGTGAGGAGAGGACGTCTGACAGGTCTCCTAGCTTTCATGCCAGCAGCATACAGTCTCCTTTTGACGGTAGACATTGACACTCTATTGCGCATTTCCCATTGCTGGCTGAGCACTCTGCTGTTGGTGAATGGAGATCTCCTAACAAGGCGTACTAGGGCTCGATCATCACGGGCAGTAGTCTTCTTCGGTCTTCCAGATCTAGGCCTGTCCTTCACCTCGTTAGTTTGCCCATGTTTTGCAATCAAACGACTGATTACAGTATGGTTAATGTTCAGCTGTCTGCCAATCTCTCTGCATGACATACCAGTGGTATGCATGCCTATGATTTGCCATTTCACACGATCACTTAACCTTCGTCTTGCCATAGCGGTTCACAATCAAGAGCTAATTCTCTCTGTACAAATAAACCACGGTCATGAACACAAAATTCCTAATCTTGTCGCCTAAATCTGTATGTAATGTTCTACACCTCAAACTGGACTTTTACATAACTGAACACGTGTGCTGTTTCCCGCCACGCACGGACATCAAGCGGCGTGAAGTCATGCATGCATGTGCATTTCGTACTTGGAATTATGTCAGCTAACGCAGGGACAAAAAGTATGGCAGCCTAGTTGTACCATCATGTTTCTACATTCTATTGTTTTTGCTGGTGCTTAACTTTTGCACAGGTGTATATATATATATATATATACATATATATATATATATGGTTCCAATTTGAAATTTGAGTTTTATGATGGGTCCCAACATGTTATTCAAATCAGAAATGGTGCTTAGGAACTTGGCATTGGAACCCTGATGAGATGCCTAATGAATTCAAAATGACAGGCACTAGCCTTTAATTTTCAAAATTCCATAGAGTAATTATGCATATATTAGTGGAGCCTTTTTTAGCATTAAGATTCTTTCGGATTTATTGGCAGTTCCGTACTGTTTTTCACTTTCTTGGTTGATCAACCAATTTTATTTGTAAATACTATGCTAATCTAAGCAAACTTTGACTAAATATAGCTAAACCTAAACTGAGCACATGACAAACCTGGTTAATATACATTTGTTTATAATTTTATAAGCCAGATAGATATGTTGCATAAGCTTGAGTAGATACCAAGTAATCTTATTTCAAATAAAATAATCTTTTCTAGCATAAACCACATGACATCCTAACAAAAGTGCCTTGAGTAAGATATTTATATAACCAATAATATGATCTGTTCATATGCTGAAAATTTTGCAACAATCAAATGTATAGTTGCTAAGATATATACAGGACAAGATAAGCATTTTATTTTGCAAAAACCTTCATAGTCAGCTCTACACTATGATTAAGACAAGGGAGACAATTTAAAATGTGTTGCTGTGGAGTGGTTACTAAAGAAAATGTCGTCTGCTGTACATTATGTACAATTATTTACAGGTGTATGCTGTACATATAAATAAGTCTTAAATTGATAACAGGTTTTTTATTTCCTTTATGTGCAATCTAAATATCATGCTTGGTTATATTTCATCCTTCAAAATTAGTATATATTCCATTTGGTACCAGTTTTCGCATACAGGAAACAGAACATTTTGACAACCTTGCTAGACAATATCGTCATTGGTCCAAAGGTTGAGGCTTTGACTTATAAACATAAGTACCACGGTTCAAATACTTGCTAATACTGAATACAATTTAATTCATAAAAATTGTTTTACAATAATATCTTTTATATATCTAGTCATTCCGATACATTGTTACTATGCACATTTTATTTCAGGTACTTCTGTTGATATCATATGCATTTCTTATGACGTAGGAAGGATAATTTTTCATTTTTATTATTATTTTTTCTTAATACTGTCTTGGCAAATGCAGTGTCCAAAACGATTTAAAATTAAAGCATTTTAATATATTTATCAACCAGACCTTATGTGACACCTAACCAGACCATCCTCTTGATTTATCAAGACGGAGTTGCTGTACCAAAGGCATGATAGAGGGTTTGGGCAGCCTGTTTGTCAGACGTAATAGCATGGTTAAAAGCTACATAATCAAGATCATCGATACGGGTAAAGGTGTTAAATGAAAAATAGATAATGCACTAGTTTATATTTAGAAAACAATGTTTTGAGGTTTATACTGTCAATGATGTATCAGTTTTAGCCTGTAAGACATTGTTTAATAAGTTTAAATTAGTTTGCCAATAAGTACTTGACATTTTAGTTTTTAATTTTTATCAGTGATGTTGGTTAAATTCTCCTTATTAAAAATAAATAGATGGACTCACAATATCCCACATGTTTCTTCATCTCCAAACATGTGGGGATAATAACGGCAATATTGGGATGTCATTAGGTCTCAAATTAATCCATTAAGGAGGTGCAATATATTCAATTTGCATAAGTTCATAATTATGGAGTAATTATATGAAAAGAAATCACAAGGTGCTTTTAATGATCAAATTTCAAGAAAATTTAAATTTTGTCATAGAAATATATGCATTTGCAGACTAAGAGATTATTCTTTAAAATATACCACTGCAATAACTGGCTTGGATAGGCTTCTGTTATTCTGGACATAGCCATTTCTCAAGCACTCCACACCACACACACATCATCACATGTGGGTGTCTTAACTATAGAGTTACTGCGCTTATTCAGATTTCAAGTTCCTCACTTTCATTCAGAGAGAGAGTTCAGAAGATTTATCATCATAACAAGCCAGCACAAAGCGGATACACAGACATTTCCAATAATAAGAAGTGTGGAATTTTGTCTCTGAAAATTACTTTCAGTAACACAAACATAGGACAGTATCCACTTGTACTGATGACACACATACATACATACATATATATACATATATATATATATATATATATATATATATATAAATATATATATATATATATATATATATATATATATATATATATATATATATATATATATATATATATATAAATAGATATATATATATATATATATACCTCAAGACAAACATCACTCCATTCACTAGTTTATCTTTTTCAAAAATTCAATAAGTTTCTGTTAAATTATGCAAATTAGGCCATAATTTAAAATCAGACTTATGCATAAGAATTAAACTGGCAGATGGACTTTGATTTTTCATTAACTTCCTGGTAGGACTTAGGGCGCAACATCGCTACTTCTCCATTAATGATAAACTGCTCTTGACACACTGAAGGGAGATATTCTAGGTGTACTATACCTGTCGACATTGTAACACAAGCTGATTTTCATTCAACCATTGGTGGGGTTTCGCTCACTTCATATAAATTAAAATTATTATGTTCTTAGACACGCTGCAACATTTCTCACTTTTAAACTCAGAAATATTCCAACACAAAGGTCTAAAGGAAATACATTCGAAAATGGATGATTAATACGTAATGCGCTGTTATCTTGCTTGCACAGGTGACCAGTCTTAAGGTATTTCTGATTAGACTGCAGACCAGGGGGTAAATCCTTTCAAACGTATTTAAATGCAAATGCAAATACTTCATATTGGTTCAAATGCAAATGCAAATACTTTCAACTTTGTTCAAACGCAAGTACAACTGCAAATACTTTTCTAACAAGAGCTCCGCAAACGGCGCATAATACCCCGCCATGATGACAAACTAATAAATGACAGCTATCAGAAAATATTTATTTCTTCCTCAGACCAGTAATCCTTATTAAGTGTCAAAGCGATCCGCTAAACGGTCAAGGAGGTATCGTCCAGAAACCAATTTTCAAGATGGCTGCCACTGACTGGCGGCCATATTGGATTTCGGATTATCGTAAATTTCGATAGGTTTCTTCACCAGACATATTCCAACGACCCTAGGAAGCGGTCCGATAAATGGTAACGGAGATATCATCCAGAAACCAACTTTCACGAAGGCAGCCCGTGGCTGGCGGCCATCTTGGATTTTGGATCAGTGTCGATTTCGATAAGTTTCTTCCTCAGACCTAGTCCAACCACTCTATGAAGTTTCAAAGCTATCCGATAAATGGTAATGGAGTTATCATTCGGAAACCAATTTTCAAGATGGCCACCGGTGGCAGCCGGCCATCTTGGATTTCGGATCATTGTCAATCTCGATAGGTTTCTTCACCAGACGTAGTCGAACCACCCGATGAAGTTTAAACGGAGTTATCATCTGGAAACCAATTTTCAAGATGGCCAGCCTGTGGCTGGCGGCCATCTTGGATTTTGGATCAGTGTCGATTTCGATAAGCTTCTTCCTCAGACCTAGTCCAACCACTCTATGAAGTTTCAAAGCGATCCGATAAATGGGAATGGAGTTATCATTCGGAAACCAATTCTCAAGATGGCCACCGGTGGCATCCGGCCATCTTGGATTTCGGATCATTGTCAATCTAGATAGGTTTCTTCACCAGACGTAGTCGAACCACCCGATGAAGTTTAAACAGAGTTATCATCTGGAAACCAATTTTCAAGATGGCCACCAGTGGCTGGCAGCCATCATGGATTTTGGATCATTATCGATTTCGATAGATTTCTTCCCAAGACCAAGTCCAACCACCCTATGAAGTTTCAATGTGATCCGACAAACAGTAACGGAGTTATCATCCGGAAACCACTGTCGGCCGGCCACCCGCCCACCCGCAGACTCCTGAACAACTGAGTCTAAAAGACTGAAGTATGAATCGGCTCATAACGGTCGATCTAGAGTCAATCCACACACCAGTTATTGTCACAATATCGATGTTTTGGACAGTGGAGAATTTGAAATGATAGTCTGAAGAGGAACATTCAACTCTAAACAATGTTAATTACTCGCCTTGTTCAGAAATAGAGATTCCTCAAACTTACTCAGAGAGAGAGTTCAAAAGGTGTATCATCATAACAAGGCTAATTGTCTAACAACCGGTGAATATATCTCTGCGTAAAGATATATCCAAATAAATATTCTACCTTGCTTGGACACACACAGGCCAAAACCTTTTAACACTTAAACCTGCCAAAAACGGCCTTTGTAGTGACCTTGAGAAATGTTAATTTGCAGAGCAAGAGATTATTTTTGAAAATTTAACAAATAACTGGCTCAATAACTGAGCCAGTCATTCCATTGGTAAATATTCACAAACAGTCTTCACTTTGCTCGACAAATGGACATTTCCTTTGAGAAAATTTTGACTTTCTTGAACAGATTTGAGGGTTAAATGGTTAACGATTGATATGGCATTTACCTTCAGCAACTGCACCTAGCACAAGTATAGCGGATTCCTTAATCTGCCAATCTTCATGAAATAGTGTCTCTTTAAGAATAGGGAGTAGAATAGGGAGTATGTCATCTCTAAACACATTAGCTAATACATCCAGAGCTGCTGCTGAACACTTTCCTAAAAACACAGAGTATACAGACATGCACCAGAAGATTCAAAACTGATTTTAACCGTTAGACTAACTTTATTGATTTTGACCATGTTTTGTATCATTCTATACATTTC
Organism: Chaetoderma sp. LZ-2023a; assembly: GCA_034401795.1. Classification (NCBI taxonomy): domain Eukaryota; kingdom Metazoa; phylum Mollusca; class Caudofoveata; order Chaetodermatida; family Chaetodermatidae; genus Chaetoderma; species Chaetoderma sp. LZ-2023a. The sequence continues at coordinate 252,359,640 of CM067369.1, forward strand.
CTTTATTATGGTCTGTTGAAAGACGACCCCCACCACCTTAACCCCTTTCCCAATGAAGCCAGCCAAAACCGGATTCTGTAGTGGTCCTGAAGAATGCTCGGTTATCAAGCCAGTCAGTCAGTTAATTGGTAAATTTTCAAATATATTCTCTTGCCCTTCAATTGGCCATTCCGACTAAGTTCAATAGCTGTTTATCTCATTTTGAATAATCAGAAATAATAGATTAACATGATCACAAACATTTATCACATATTATGCAAAATTGTTATTTCATGACTGAGATCTATACATTTGAATAGATGGAGCGACAAAGGAACAGAGCCTATATTTCTTATGGCCCCTTCAATGATTGTACTTAAATACCATGTGGTAAATGCACTACAGTAAAATGATTATAGTGTAACACACAAAAAACATTTCATAAAATTCATTGCTCGTTTGAAAAATCATAGCATTCGCCGTTACTTACGTAAATTCCAATCAGATAGATTTTCATCATCGTCGTCGTCATCATCAGAAACGTCACCATCCTGAAAGATTGTCTTTACAATGAGATTGACTAACTAACTCTGATGATTATGGGAAGTTACACTACAGCTCAGGCATAACTTACTACTTTAGCAATCATATCAGCCAAAAATGGCTTCTGCAGTGGTGTTGAGAAATGTCCATTTACAGACCAAGAAAGACTATTTTTGAAAATTTAACACCGGAATAACCGAGAGTCATTACAGTGGTAAATATTCAAAATAGTTTTCTTGGTCTGCAAATGGACACTTTCGACGAGAAAATTGAAATTTTCTTGAAAAAATTCTAGGGTTAAAGGGTTAACATGTTTCTAAAAGAAAATGTAACGTACTGTACTGTTGAATGTTTTTAACATAATAGGATTGTCGTACTGTACTGTTGAATGTTTTTAACATAATAGGATTGTAAGACATTGCTGACTAGGGCAGCAACATCGGCCAATCAAAAACATGTTCAAAACTTTCACCACATTTCTATTTGTCCTAAAATGTTTCTGTTTTTGCTTTGGAAACTCAACTTATTAAAGCTGTACTGTAACTGTGACTTCTGTACTGTAACTGTGGCTTGATATGGTATAGACACAAACAACAGCACTTACATAAAATGAGAGATTATGCAGACAAATCTAGGGTTTTGTTTTGAGGAGAGCAATTAACAGCTCCAATTTGTAAACAAAAATTTACATCTAAACACAAAATTATAAGATATTTGCACATTATCATTCTACCAGAGGATTGATAGCTGACCTAGAACTGACCATGGGGTGTAATTTATAGCTCAAGATTTTCTATAAAGCCCTGGAAATAGATGAAACTAATGTCCCAATAAACAAGTTTATCTGCAACAAACGGTGCTAATTTATAATCAAGGAAAGAATATAGCTTTGTGGCCAACATATATATTAATCTTACTTAACCCTTTTAACACCCATCAGCCAAAAACGGCTTCTGCAGTGGTCTTGAGAAATGTCCATTTGCAGACCAAAAGAATACTATTTTTGAAAATTTACCACTGGAAATTTTCAAAAATAGTCTTCTCTTGGTCTGCAAATGGACATTTCTCGAGAAATTGAAATTTTCTTGAATAAATTCGACGGCTAAAGTGTTAAATGTTTGTTTGTACTTTCTGATGCTACAACATATATATGGCAGTAGACGCATGCAGCGTACCGGATTATTACTGTCACAAGGTAACTGCTGGGTCACATGAATAGACAATGTTTAGATGTGCATGACACACACAGTAGTAATCATATGTTAATATGTGCTTGCTCAGATACAGATGTCCTCAAAGTCACTCAGAGAGAGAGTTCAAATATAATTTATCATCATAGCAATATCAGGCACCAAATTCGTATTCAAAAACATGTTTCAAATTGATCCACCATCAAGAAATCGATATACATGTACCCGTTAATTTGCTTAAAAATGTGTCATATTTTTCAAGATGGTTTTGAAAGACTTCCCCGATGATTTCGGAAAATCAAAGATGGCCACTGACCGATAAAATTCCTTTATAGAATTTCTGAAGCATATCATACTAACATGCTTCCAGTTAAATTTCTTTACAAATCTGCCCAGCGGTTAGTGAGGGTATAGGTTTTAAAAGGAAAGTTGGACAGATGACAAGCAGATGGTCGCCATGCCAAAGAGCACTCGGCCCTTTGGATCAGGTGAGCTAAGTGTTGTTTTTCGAATGAGTTTACCTCGTCCCCCTCCTGATGCTTCTGTGTGTGTGACTTTGATTTGTGAAATCTTGGTTTGATATCAGACTCCTTATCAGGAATCATCTCATCTTCCTCGACATCACCCTGAAATTAAAACAAAAAAATCTAGGCATTATATTACAAATATGCACCATTTATATGTCAGGAAATCTCAGAATTTCCGGTGTGTTATGGGTAATGTACATGTAGCATTGTGCGGGTAAAGTTTGGCGCTATCGACGGTGAATAGAAAGCACGACAGATATGCAGTAAAGCTAGAAATAACTTACCCTGTTTCCAAAACAAAGTAAAATGTACTGTCATGAATATTTTGGACTTCATTTGATTGGAAGCCATTGCCGGCCAAGTCTGCAATGGCTCCAAATCAAATTAAATCTAAAGCATTAAGCAGAACATTTCATACGTTATGTTATTTCTGAACTGTACTGTAGATGAATCAGGCATTACATGCCTAAATTTGTTTAAACATATTCCATTAGGGAGGGATATATTCTAATTCAAATGAGGCCGCTGAGGTGGTGCAGGTTTCAGACTCTGCATTAGGATGACTACATCCGCTTGTTTGTATCAATAGCCTGAACAGCATGAATGGTGGAGACCATCCTCTATTTATAGTTCTCTGGAAAGCCGTCAGATTGTCTAAACAACTTCTCATTGGTCGAGAGAAATTGTCTTAACTACCTCGATTCTGATTGGTCAATAATGAGCGAACAACCGTTTTTTGGAATTTTAAAGCCATTTTTGCAATAACAGAAATATTTTTGTTGGAAAATGTAATTTTAAACATACATTTCAACTTTATCAGGGCTACATCAGACGCCACCGAGGAAGGGATAGGAGTGACGGAGTGAAACATACTTATTATTTCAAGCAATAATTAACACGCTAACTACATGTCCAAAATACACAGATAATCATCACCTTGAGCAGTATGATGTCAATTTCACTATACTTCATGCCCTTCACCAGCACTGGAACGAGTCGATCAATGTGATTCGCTAGAACCTCCTTACAGATTGGCAACTCGGCTAATGACAGCCAGAATTCACATGCTTCTATGCCTACACTGTCATCAGGGTCCTGAGTCCTCAGCAACATGTACTAGAAGAACAAAGTGAGATTTTCTTCAATACTTACTCACATTAAACAATGTAGGGGCCTACAATTTAAGGGGCAAATATATGCTCACAAAATGACAAAGAAAACATTACGGTTTTAAGTCAAATTTATCAATATAGTCATCTTTATAACAGGTGATAGTTACATGCACATAGACGATTAGTAATACGGAAAATTCCTTCATACACATTGCCATCACAAACGCATAAACATATATTAACCCTTTAACCCTCGAATTTGTCCAAGAAGACTTAAATTTTCTCTTAGATGTCCATTTGCAGAGCAAGATATTTTTTTAATTTCCCCATGGAATGACTGGCTCTGTTATCGAGCCAAACCGAGCCAGCCAGTCATTCCAGTGGTAAATTCTTAGTCTTCTCTTGGCATGCAAATGGCCATTTCTCAAGACCACTGCAGAAGCCATTTTTGGCTGATATGAGTGTTAAAGGCTTAAGGTTCATCAGCACCATTAGTAATCATTTTATATTATCCCTTTATTAGACAAGAAATGAACTAGTGAAGTGGAATGGCCATTAACAGGCAGAGAACACGATTTTCTTAAATTTACCACGGAATGCTTGTTTCGACAAGTCAGTCATTCCAGTGGCAAGCTTTCAAAATCTAGCCTCCTTTTGCCCTACAAAATATTCAGTCCCTAATTCACACAAAGTACACATTCTGCTGTCCTTAAGCATTAAAGTAACACAGCTTGATTGCATCTAGCGTGATGCTTCCGTACCTCTATAATCGGTCCTATTTGTGGATATAGTCTATCCATGCGGACCTCGACAAGCATCACAATGGCACGACAAACATTCTTACGGACTTCAGGATCTTCATCATTAGCAAGGTAGAAGAGATTCTGAAACACAAATACACAATAACCATCATGATTATGTTAATTACATCTTATTCATATGTGAATTAATTATTTTAAACAAAACTTTATCAAGTCACCTTTCAAAAAACATTTTATTAACCCTTTAATGGTCAGAATTTCTCATGAAAATCTAAATCGCTGCTCAGTACATCTATCCATTTGCAGACCAAGAATCGAGCCAGTCATTCCAGTGATAAATTTTCAAAGATAGTCTTATCTTGGTGTGCAAATGGACATTGTCTAAGCAAGAAATTTGGATTTTTTGACAAATTTTGACCATTAAAGGGCTAAGGAAGCGACACAGATCCTAAAACAGGTGAATATATTTTATAGGATTCTATTATAAGTGCAGTACAGCTCATAAATAACAAGATATCTGCAAAACAATAATAGAAACATTAATTAGTACAATTTTGAAGACGATGTACGAACTGTTCTGTTGAATATCTTGAAAGTAATTGGATTGAGACATCATATCGCTCAGGCAGCAATGTGTTCCAATTCAATTGTGTTCAAAATATTCAACAGTATGTTTAAGTTATTTCCCGGGCTGTACTGTAGTTCATTGTGAAGGGTATTTGAATTTTTTTAAGTTGTCAGGTGTCTGCTTTAGACTGCACATTCAATCCTCACCTCTATAAAGCTGTCAATATGTAACATGAGGGCCTGGGCCTTGCACATGATAAACTGATTAATACACGCCACTGCATGAGACCTGAAAACACAGGAAAATTATCACAGATCTTATTTAGTTACATTTCTCATTAGAAAGTGGTTAGCTTAATTTTATCCAAAATTCAAAATTTCTACGTAATTATAAAGGCATAACAGGTAAGCTGTTGAATATTTATTAACTAATTTGACTCAGAGCTGCTGCTGATGCTATAGCCACCACCACCTTCCAGTCAAATTAGCTCCAATATATTTTTGTAAATTCATCAGACATGTGTACTTTGTTCAACTTCATTACAGACTTTTCTACTTTCATGACGAGCTACGTCATTTTGTTTGTAACGTCATATACCATGCGACGTATTTAATTATAACATATGGGGCCAGTTTCACAAAGGTGCGTAAGTACGATATTGGACGTAAATATGGCGTAAGTATGGTAGGGGGCGTAAATCGGGTTTCACAAAAAGCGCGTAACTTACGCGGAGGCATAATTATGGTCGTAACTTACACGTGCCGAGACCCACGCGTAAGTTAGACGAAAACGTCTAACTCAAAACATCACGTTCAGAACCTCATTTTCCAGCGTATATGGCGACTATTCGCGAGAGGCTAATTAGGTCATCATTTAGGTCGGAAACAAGTTTTAAAATTAGATCTGTTTATTCATATCTATCTCGTTTGCGCACTTCGCATATTTTCCAGAATGCAGTGCTATCGACACAGACCTAATCACTGAAAGGTTTTTCTTTACTATAGAATATAAGCTGTCAAAATGAGTCACCAGTTTTCGAATATCCCTATCACTGTTCTGGCAGAACTCATGCTGCTCCGCCTGGCTTCAAGCATGTCAAAGTTACAGCTTCGATCTAAAGCTACATGCAATATTTTGTTGGTTGAAATAATCGCGCCATCGTACTCTAAAAATGACGCTTCAGATCCACGATTTAATTTAATCTATAAAACCTGTCTATTACGACCACACTAGGCGCACAGAGTGAGAGTGACTGTCAGAATAGTGAATCGAGCCGTCTGAGATTATTTTGAAAATTGATTGAGTGCGTTGTTGCTTCCTTCTTTACTGCCAAATTGTTTTCAAAATAATCAGCCAGTTATTTACAGCCATGTTTAATTTTTTGGCCTAAATTGTGTCGTTTGTCATAAATAGCACAAGTTAATTTTCTTTTTCTGGTAAACGATTTTCGAATACCGGTACACTACAGCGATGCAGTAATTAGAGAACACTATTTTTTTGTAAATTTACCACTGGGATGACTGGCTCATTTATGGAGCAGTCTTAGTGGTAAAATTTCAAAAATAGGTGCCACCTCCTGCACACTTTCACAATTATGGTTTAATGAATAATGCTGTTAACCCTTTAACCCACGATTTAAAAGTAATCCATGTTTTCATTGAAAATGTTCATTTGCAGACCAAGCGATTACTTCTGAAAATTTTACACCAAGAGCCTATTTTTGAAAATATAACATCGGAATGACTGGTTAGGTTATTGAGCCAGCCATTCTAGTGGTAATTTTCAAAAATAATCCTCTTAGCCTGCAAATGGGCATTTGGTTGGCCTGGGTGCTAAAGATTTAAAACAAGAAAACAAAAATCATTTACCGCGACTTCATTTCCAGTGTTAAAACTAACCCTATGGAGTTGTGGTCGAATAAGGTGGTGGCACGATATACACTCTCTGAATCTGAATTGTTTAAATCTGGTAGCCATATTGGATTTTGAATGGAGGGAAGTTGTCATAGCCAAAATAGATATTGTCAAAAGGAACAAATGATTAAAGTTGCTAAGTTCCATCTTGAAACATGCCACAATTTTTGACAGACAGACAAACAAACTGCCAGACCTGTGTACACACTAGTAACGTCTTGGAAAGATGACTTTAAGCAAAGCAATTTAATCATACAGATCTGAAAAAAATTAAATCTTTAATTTGAAATTGTTAGCATGGAAGATGTCGCTTTCTTTACAGTCAACTCATTTTAAGGCAATTCTAAATTTTTTTCCAGTATGGCTGCCTTGAAATTAACATATTTCTCAAGGGAATGGTTAACCCTTTAATGGCATGGTTCATATACACAAGTACACAGCAAGTCTGGGAAAGTGTGGAATTATAAGAAACCAATGTATTCAGGCCTTAAAAAGTATGGAAAATTTAATATTTTCTCCTACAGGTTTGGAAAATGTATGGGAAATAAAAATATTGTCATATGTGATTCTCATTTGCAAAGTAATATAAATATAATCAAAATATTGATGATCTTAGCTACTAATTCCATAACTGATTGGAGACATAAAATGGGACTAGAAGTTGATTAATTAGGTCTGGAAAAGGTATAGAAAAAGTATGGAATTTCATTCTGCAGATGTATGAACCCTGCAATGAGAAAATGTAGTCAAGAAAAAAAATTGTCCATAGAAAATATCCATTTGCAGACCATGAGAAGTTTATTTTTGACAACTTATCACTGGAATGACTGCTTGGTGATTGAGCCAATCATTGCAGTGATAAGGTTGCAACAATAGCATTCTCTTAGTCTGCAAATGGATTGCTCCATAGAAAATTTCCATTTGCAGACCATGAGAAGACTATTTTTGACAACTTATCACTGGAATGACTGGCTTGTTAATTGAGCCTATCATTCCAATGATAAGGTTTCAAGAATAGCATTCTGTTAATCTGCAAATCCCGGGGGGGGGGACCTCATCTGATGAATAATATATAGCCAATAATAGCCAATCATTGCAGTGATAAGGTTTCAAGAATAGCATTCTCTTGGTCTGAAAATGTATTATACATTTCCCCATAGAAAATTTCCATTTGCAGACCATGAGAAGACTATTTTTGACAACTTACCACTGGAATGACTGGCTTGTTAATTGAGCCTATCATTCCAGTGATAAGGTTTCAAGAATAGCATTCTGTTAATCTGCAAATCCAGGGGGGGGGGGGGGGGGGCCCATCTGGTGAATAATATATTATAATATGATTCAAAAGTACTTTCCTTTGTTTTGCAGCCTGTGCCAGTGATTGTGCACCAAATCAGTGTCTAACGTAACAGACAGAAGGCCTTGCAATGAGATGCAGTCTATGATTTCTTCATCACTTTTAAATCATTGGATGCAGTAAATGGAATAACATCTGTAATACTGGTACCAGATTCCCAAAAGACATTCGCAGTCAATTTCAGAATGACAAACACACACCTGTGATGGATGTGACCACTGTGTTTAGACTGTTTTCAAAGCCTCATACATACTTGTTGTTCACAACACAGTTCACCACATCAATAATCATATTTAAAGCATAATGATGTATTTAATGAATGAGTTAAAAAAAAAATTTTAGTATTTAAGTTTTTATTTAACCCATATGGCAATGATGTCAAAATGGTTAATTGTTGCAGAACCAGTAGTTAATAAGACTGGCATATATGGTTTAAAGAGTTGCTGATCCCTGTTTCTGCCTTAGACAGCAACGCCGTTTAAAAATAAAGAACAGTTAAACAAATAATCCTGGCTTAGTGTCTAAATACACATCTTGTGTACAGTCACTAATGTACCTGGCCTTACTCAGTCATTTTTGTCAGTAGACACAATGTGTACTGAAAATTGGAATTAAGAATCTAAAATTACACCAGTCTTCAATCTAACAGTTTATACAGAATATGAATTCTGTACTTGATGAATGAGAAATTGTTATTTTCCAACTGTCATGAGTATCATTCATCAAATACAGAACTCACATGCTGTATGAACTGGTAATTGGACTGTTGTAATTTCCAAAAGATAATACCTTTGTCCCTTACAAAATTCTATCCTATGCACATTTCCAGCACAGAATTTGTACTTATGACCATAAGTTTCCTACTTCTGGTCAAGTGTTACATTTTTACCTGAGATTTTCATATTTGCTGCTAAAATATATACATCTCTCCAAATGTCTTGGTTTTAATCTAAATTAATACCTCATTTCAAGATAATGTGTTAGCATTTCTTACCAAAATTTGTTTGTTTCCAGCCAAAATGTGTTTTGAAACTTATTTGCATGTGTTTTGATTCAAATACTGAGGTGATGATACTTTATTTTTTTTATTTTGACCCCTCTTAAATCACAACTACATGACAAATGCTATAGTGACAAATTTCATTCGATAGAATAGGAGAAATGTATCCAACTTAACGATTTAACACTTAAGCTAGCCAAAGCAGCTTCGGCAGTGGTGCTGAGAAATGTCCATTTCCAAGAAAACTATTTTTGAAATCTTTCCACTGGAATGACTGGTATTGAAATTGACTAAATGATTTAGTATTGTAAAATCATGATGCCCTTGAAATGTCATATCCAGGCGAGATTAACAGCTTCAACCAATGACATGTACAATACTGCTACCATACTTGAGCAAAGGGTGAAATATATCATCAGACACAGTTGATCTCAGGCTCAATCCTGCTCTTCTTTGAGTATGAGGTTATTTCAATCAAAGAAAACTTGTAAAGATATACAACCAAAGCTGTCTATAACGGTCACAGTATGGACCATCAAAATATGGTCACTGAGGTAGGTGGTCGCTTAATGCAGCTCATCTGCTGTGTTTTAGGCGGGTGCATGACATATCATCGTGATTTTCTAAGACTTAATTCGTATGGATCAATTGGTCCCAAAAGCGAGTGTGCTTCCAAGACGTGTTTGTCCACTATGGACAGGTTTTTCTGCGTTTCCGCGAAATAGGCCACTGCTGCTGTAGCCTTGAAACGGCCACCTTTAGCTTGACGTCGCAATCGTATCCTGCTGTCTATGCATAAAAATCGGAGCAGTATCACGCTAAACGTGCCTCATTTCGTGTTTTCTTTCTTACTTTGCACATACATACGCATAATTACCGTTCAGTCCTAAATAGACCTACTTGTGTTAAGAATTTGGTAACACTTAATAAGTATATTGTGGGTGGGGGTGAGGGGTCGTCTCGCTGCCGTAAGAATGCAATGCTGCCTTCTACATGGCCGGTTTTCTATACCTCTGGTTCACGCTATAAATTATTTGCACCGATTGACCCTGCACTAGAATCAAAAACTGACAGCTGCCACATGGCAAATCAGCTGTGTTTTCACATTATGTCATAAGCGACAACGATTCTCGCCTTAGCGTACTAGAGAGTTCCGCGTCTAAGTTTTATTATTTGTGCGTTTATTTACGTCTTTCGTGAAACTGACGTAGGCGCGGGACTTAAGTATAGCGTCTAAGTTAGACGGGGGCGTAACTTGAGCACCTTTGTGAAACAGACTGAATCTCTCCATTATCATAGGCATGCCTCTCCACGAGAGGCAAGTGATTGCTCTCCTTCGCCTAAAATTTATTTTTGGCAAGTATTTCACTGCTCGGCTCCATTGCTTAGTAACAATGGCAGCATATAGGTGAGTACAGACACAGCTCGCCTCGCTGGGTTGAATTTAAATTCAGGAGAGTAAGTTATTGCTCCCCTCCAAAATTTACATGGAGAGGCCCGCATAGGCGTGTGATACTTATGTTCTTACCTGATCTTAGAGCTGTTATGTTTGGAAAACTCGAGGAACTTTGGGATGAGGACATTAAGCGGTCGATTAATGACATCATTATCCAGAGCTTCCGCAGAATCTTCACAGATCTTCTGTAGGGCACCGAAAGCTCCCTGTAACACATCATATGCAGACAACATTCACACATACATTTCATCTGTAACACATTATATGCAGACAACATTCACACATACATGTACATTTCATTTTTATTTATTAATATATTGCTAGGCTTAGCACAATGACATAACAACCTGCTAGTGCTAATCAAAAAGCTGGTGTGACCCCGATTTCATTTGACCAAAGAGAACATTGCGTGAATAGAACCAGAGCTTTTTGGGGGTGGGGGGGGGGAAGTATTTGCAGATAAGATGACATCCTCTCATCTATCCAGGATAGTATGGCAGCTTAATGAAAGGAAGGGGACAGACTGGACGAAAGCACCAAACTTTTGTGATACTTTGCTAGGGTCTACCAATTACTTTTTTGCCGGGATCCATCAATCCGGACAATCTTGGCGGTTGTCACGTGACATTTTCATTTTATGTATGGCAATAATAGGGAAAACTGGAAAAGTGAATAGAATACTGGCATGTGCGCAATCTACAAAACAATCAAATCAACAGATGTTCAGTTATTTATGTAGAAATCACAATATGCACCTTTTTGATACATTTTGCATCTTAATATTGCCATTTCGACCAAATATTCAACTAATGGAAGCTTAGATAAAGGTTGTACTGTAAGAAAATGGTTATTGTTATTGCATCTAATGTGTTCTAGCAATCACAGAAATGTGTATAGCAATCACAAACGCTACACAGAAATGTGTATAGCAATCACAAACGCTACACAGAAATGTGTATAGCAATCACAAACGCTACACAGAAATGTGTATAGCAATCACAAACGCTACACAGAAATGTGTATAGCAATCACAAACGCTACACAGAAATGTGTTCTAGCAATCACAAACGCTACACAGAAATGTGTATAGAAATCACAAACGCTACACAGAAATGTGTATAGCTAAGCCAATGTTAATTTGAGTGTGTGCTTATTTGGAGCAATTGCACTTTCACAGCTCTGTGCATCTCCAATGTGCTTTCTTGCAAGCACACCCGACACCACAGCCAGTTTTGCCTTTACAACCACATTTAATCAACTCTCTACAAGCTTTGGAAGCAACTGGAATCGTTGTCCACACTGGGAGCCATGAATGATTTTCTTTGTCAATTGTCCATCCGTATCCTTCAGGTGATGGTACTTGTTGTTATGGCAGGTTAGAGGTCACCCAGATTTCTGCCTGGTAAGCAGCACGATTCGAATGTTGCAGTAGCGCACCTTGAGTTGGTGGAATGGTTTCCAGTGTTTTTGTTTTCTGACAAAACATCTCTCTGCATGCCTCATTAGCACAGTTCAGATGGCTGGTCTTATCACATCGGACGACTGTGAAGCGCTCAAGCAGCTTGAATTATTCAGCACCAACATCCACCTTAGTGAATGGATTCTCTACCAAAAACATGAAAGCCACTGTGACATCAGCATATGACTTCCAGCCATCCCACAATCGCACAAACTAAATCAAAATTGTCCAAACTCGCCGAGGAAAGTGTTGACTTGCCATTTAAAGCAGAAGATGAAGTTTCAGTTACCATTACTGCTAAATCCACAAACCTTCCAGTAACTCTGGCATTTAAGGAGAAAAATCAAATGTCAGCAAAACAGAAACAATGGATTGAACACCTGATGAATGTACATACAGAAGAATACAAGCTTCAGCGTGTTGCTCAAGGAAAGCATGCTGTAGCAAAGATCACGGAAACATTACTACCAGCTATCTCCACCTCACTCGATAGAGTCTATACACAGTTTCATTCATTTACAGACAGTGAAGACATCTTCAAAACAATGGAAATTTGTGACCACACACTGTGGGATTATGACGATCCAGATTATGGAGTCAACCAAATAAGGAAGCTTAGTCAACACAAAGTATTCACTATCATTTCATGGCTTCAAGGTTGACTTGGTAATGTATGAGTTCAGGAGGCTTGAGTCTTGTAGGCACGAAATATTGGCAGTTTAAGAGCAAAGTAGGGCTGTGGCGAACTCTATTCACTCATCACTCTCCTCAGTATCAGCATTTCCTTCTGCTGGTGGAACTATTCCTGGCCATTCCACGGTCATCTTCAACTGTTGAACGTGGCTTTAGCATGACGGACCAGATCTTAACAGATAGTAGATTGTCACTGAGCAAGGATGCGCTTGATGATCTGCTTGTTACGTGTCAATCTACCAGTGATGAATGAGCTGGACAGCGACTATGAGCATAAACTGGTGGAAAAAGCCATCGATATGTACATGAGTGGATGCTCTAAACGTGGACGGTATAAAACTGCAATGAAAGACAAAAGACGTGCATGTGCCAATGTACAGCCTCAGACAGATGATGTTTTCATTCCTACACCATTCGCCGGATCTTCGCAAAACTCACTTTTGGCAGATGAAGAGTACCTGCCCTGCGTATTGACAGTGACTCTGATGTAGATGTGGGTAGCTCAAAGTGACAGTGATTCAGCTAATAGACATAAGGATATTGATTAACAATTTAATGGTGATTAAACTGGCTAGAAATGGGTTCAAAATCTGTGTTGATGTGGAAATCTTAATTAACCATAGAAACAATAGGGAATGAAATACATATTTTAGACGGCTTACCACTGGAATGATTGGCTGTCTGACCGATTCCGGCATTCAAATTGTAAGTTTTCAAAAACATTCTACAGCAGTGAATTTCTTACATGTTTTTTGAGTTGAGAAGTCTCTCAGATCTAAAGGCTATATGGAATCTATCCCTGTCACTGTGGCTTGGCTTACAAAGTTTAAACAACTGTCATCCTATTTTCTTGATAAATTTTGACAATTATCTGGGTAATATAAAGCTTTCAGTTTTACACATTAAATGCGCGAGATTTACAAATGTAATTGTTAAATATATTTTCAAACTTAGTTAACATATATGATTAATTTGTTCATAAGTCGATGAACTGTTAACCCTTTAACCCTCAAATTTGCTAAAGAAAATTTCAATATTCTCATATAAAATGTCCAGTTACAGACCAAGATAAGATTATTTTTGGAAAATTTATCACTGGTATGAGTCAGTTACGGAGCCAGTCATTCCAGTTATAAATTATCAAATATAATTTTGTCTTACTCTGCAAATTGACATACATTTTATGAAGACTATTGCAGAAGCTGTTTTAGGCGGCCCCGAGTGCTAAGGAGTTAATCCCATAAATGAACATTGGAATGATGTTGGCTTTTGCCATTTGCCGGTTAAGACTAAGTCAAAAGAGAAGAATATTTTAGAACATTTACCACTGGAATCACTGGCTCGATAACTGAGCAAGTCATTTCAGTGGTAAGTTTTCAAAAATTTCCTTGACTACCTGTCTACATCTGCAAATCAATGGATGAATTCAATCTGTCACTGAATTGTCATAATTAATTATCTCACATATACCCATTAGGTTGACGTCACAATCATAATTGCGGCTCTGCCAGACAATCACAATACACCATCAATCATGAAGCTGGGATAGTTTGTCAGGTGTATGAATTGTATGTCTGATCATGATGGGAGTTAATATTTAATCAACATCTTAATTATTTTCAAAGTAATTTGACGGGACACTGTTGCTGCCATAGGGAGCAACAACACCCAGTCAAATTAGTTTCAAAATATTCAACAACTCACTTGTATAGTTAGTTAGTTAGTTAGTTAGTTACCAAGTAACCGTAATATTGGTATTCTGGGGATTCAGGGTTCACTCGATCCAAACATGGGCAAAGTATGGGTGGCTATTAGCAAGTGTGGGTGGCTATTAGCAAGTGTGGGTGGCTATTAGCTAGAAATGGACAGAGCATAGCTAGAAATGGATTCCTCGATTAATTGACTGTGGAGATAACTCAGGAATCATGCAGCAGTACTGTACAGAAACAAAAGCATTAAAGAGCTACGAGATAGTATTTAACCCATCATGCCATGTCATTCTAAATTTATCTGGTGATTGTTAATGTTAGTTATGTTTTGAGTTAGTAACACTAATTCAGTTACTGTTAATTATTATTAGTTAATGTTATTGTTAGATAGCCTACTTACTTTGTAGTGTACTTACCTGACCTACTTACCTTGTACTTACCTGACTCAGTGGCTTTTTAGTTTATGTCTGTTCCTTCTGTCTTCATCATGCTCGACCCTAATTACTGGGTCAATTCTAACTTTGGTTTTCTCAAGCAGAAAATTGAACTAACTGAAGTTCAATGCTACCATACGCATTACTGGTCGCTGCCAGGTACTGGTTACAGGTAGGGTGTTGAATATTGTGAAATTACTTTGACTAGAATATGTTGCTACCAAATATAAACATTCAACACATGTCATAATCTTTCTTAGATCACCAAGACGTTGGCATATCGCGAGTCATGCTAGTCTTCAGGGGTTAAGTGATTACAATAAAGTTACTGGTCGTGTTGCTATATTACAATCATATATATCCATGAGACTATAGATACTTGTTCATTTTCAAAGGACCTATACAGGTAGGCCGTTAAATATTTTGAAATTAAGTAAACTGGAAGCTATAATTATTGGTTCATTTCAATGACTGATGAAAACTATTATTATGATGCATAGCATCCAATAATGTCCATACACGTTCACCTAACAGTTGTGCATTTACAATTGCTCATTTACCTGGGCTGCAGCTGGCATTAAACAAGAGGTTTTTCGTGCATGCATATAATATCCATTATTTCGACGTCTGCTCTGACTAGCAACAAATATTCTTAACAGACTTAGTTCAGATCCATGTGTCTCTTATAAAGATTGGCAATTATGAATCAATATTCCTAGCATTACAGTATGTACTACATGTAAGTTACTCATTGTTGAGTGAGTCTTACAGTACATTCTCCTTTCAGTTGGTTTGTAGAGACAGCTTTGTTTAAGAATTTATCTGTTAAATTAAACTGTTACATTCATAGATTCTAGCTACTGTGTCAGTGTGTATTTGTCTATGACCCACATCATCATCAAGAAAACATCATGTTTCATTAATTGACCATGAGAGTGAATTCACATGCGGTGGATGCCATTTGACCAGATGATTTTTTATGAAACCATGTTTTTTAAAACATATTTTATCAGTAAATTAGGTAATTGGTGGGTAAGTCCATGCTATAAACAATATGCTAATGATAATTCAGCAACATGCACTTTAAATTCATTAGTAACTTAATATACTCATTATTAACTTAATATACAGATGAAATATGTTCCGATAAAGGTTTGGATAAAAAATGGCGTAACCAATTTGTGCAACCAATTGGTTACTCAAACTATTTTTGCGCAACCGAACAAATGGTTACGCAGACCTGAAAACACGGGACCCAAAAATGGGTCGCGCAAATATTTGAAATTTTGAAGACTGGTTTCACATTCTCATCTGCATCTAGCGTCCTGAATTCATGAAGATGACCTCCATCCTTTGTGCAGAATATACATGCAGTATTTGACAGTGATTGACAGCCTCTGCTTCGCTTCTCATCAAGGCAGCATTGGCTGTCACTGTATCATCTATGTCTCTCTTTCTTTCTGCCCTTTCAACCTTAAACCTGCTGAATTTTCCATAGCAAGATTTATGCCAATAAGCCTCACGATTTATACAATCATTAACAGTTATAGTATCTTCAAAAGGCAGACTCACTGGTACCTTTGTAAATTTTCTGAATGCCGAGACATTGTTCAGGAAAGTTCTGTATGGCTCAGACTTATCGCCTGATCATGGGGGCATTTAATGCGCACCTCAGCCCTTCACTTGTGACATTTTGACATATCGCACATGCTGTCCAATCCATTTTGTGTCTTCAATCAACAAGTTAAACGTATATAATGTGTATAACCAGTAACACGTGTATTAATTTTATTTTGTTTTGAAAAAACCGTTTTCACTTTACTTTGAGCGTTTCTAAAATTATCCCAGGCTGAATACTAGTATAAAAACTAAATAAATTAACAACCTCTGGGAGAATTCATTATTTATTTACCTTATGTAAGTAACATGCAACTACTGGATTAGGTATAATACAAACCATTTGTTCATAGGCATTACATTATCACCTTAGGCAGTTTTCTGGGTTAATTCTTTCGTTTTATGGCATTACATTCCCTCTTCTTTGTAAACAATTTAATGAAGAAAATTTTTTGTAAACATAAATTCTGCTATGTATCCCACACATGCCTGTATTCATACATGTATGGTATGTAAATATATAGCTTATTTATTGAGTGGTTATGCATCCTTTTGCCAAAACATCATATTTTAACTATTGTCAGAGCACAGAAAAAATAGACATCACACTTTTGCTTATAAAAACTGATATAGTGATTTCTGTTTGTGGATCCTAGCAAAAATGTGAAGTATTTGGTTTGGCTTTTGTCCACTCCATTCCCATTTCATCAAAATCCAGTCCTAAGCTGCCTGACCAGGACCTGGGTCATATTGGATGCATTTTTCCAGGTCCTGTGTTCCAGGCCTGGAATTTTAATTTTCAAATTCCATGACATTCCAGGGGACCCTGTACCAACCCTGTGTATGCACAACATCTAATATTACTCACAAGACCGAAGTACTTGAAATTTAGATAATTTCAATTTAGTACAATGCAAATATGTTCACAGATTATGTCAGCATAACTAAACCACTGTGGATAATCCTGATTAGCACGTAACCCATACCACACTGATGTCAATATTCTATCTTTTACTGTGTCAATAGAAGAGAAATTGGTGTACATTCTTCAACAATTATGGTGCACGATGTTGCCGTCTAAGACAGCACCATCTTGCACCAAATTTCTAGAAAAATGAGTGCCAGTTCATCTTTTAATTTCATTTGAAAACTAAAAATTTTGACATCCGAGTGATAACAGTCAGGCTTGTGCTGTCATGAAGAAACTGTGGAAATGGACCTACTTGAGGTTGCCTCAATTCAGTGTTAGGAAGCCCAGTTTGCTGCTACCCTACCTGTTGATTTTAGCATGATCATCAATGGGTTTAGGTTTCCATATGATTCCTTAACTCTTTAACCGTTACCGTATTTCACTTAATAGTAGCCTAGGCTTCTATTAGGACAAGAGGTGTTCAATTTCCAACCAAACATCTCTGAGAAAGGGGGTGGGCTTATATTACACAGTTTTCCCAAAAGTTTTCTAAAATTGATACCACGGAAATTCAACATATTTTCTCCCAATCCGTAGTCCAATCACTCTATGAAGTTTCAATGCGATCCGACAAACGGTAACGGAGTTATCATTCGGAAGCCAATTTTCAAGATGGCCGCCGGCGGTTGGCGGCCATCTTGGATTTTGGATCATCGTTGATTTCGATAGGTTTCTTTCCAAGACCTAGTCCAACCACCCTATGAAGTTTCAATGCGCTCCGCCAAATGGTAACGGAGTTATCATCCTGAAACCAATTTTCAAGATGGCTGCCGGTGGCTGGCGGTCATCATGGATTTCAGATCATCGTCGATTTCGATAGGTTTCTTCCCAAGAGCAAGTCCAACCACCCTATAAAGTTTCAATGCGATCCGACAGACGGTAACAGAGTTATCATCTGGAAACCACTCTGCCGCACGCCCTTTGGCGGGGTATAAAAAACGGGTACCCGTTTGATAAACTCCCATTAGCATATAATATCTCGTGAGAACATGATGCCTCCCATCTCAAGAACTGCTGGCTTGCCAACTTAAGAAGCCGGCTATATTGTCGTTCGTAATAATTCAATTTGGATCATTTAATGTTGATCGGCGTTACAAAATTGATGCGCATTTTCTCCCGTCCTTGTTGTTTGGTACATAAATTTAAAATAATTATATTTATAAGGAAGGTATTTAATCACGCCAAGACTGTATTAAGCGCATTTTGACCACAGAAGTGTGGAATAAACTTTATTATATCTTGAACATACGTGGCCTACTATTAGTATTAAACTAATAGGCGGTCAAGATTTACAAATCCGAGGCCTAGATTGACTTCTAGAGGGGCCGGGAATCTATCAAGGCAGAGATCGGTCTGAAGTACACACCCTGTGACACGATTGTTATTACTATACATGCTATTCTTACAAATTTGCTCTTAAGAAAAATTTTCCTATACAGTCTGCTGAGTTAGGGGGTGGGCTTCTAATACAGAGTTTTGCCGTTTTGAAACTGCTAACAAATCATTGGAGCTCCTATGTCAAAGTTAGGGGGTGGGCTTCTATTAGATCATAGGCTACTATTAAGCGAAATACGGTAAATTTCTTCAAGAAAATTAAAATTTCCGATAAATAATGTGCATTTGCATACTATGTCATTTTTTTTAATTTACTACTGAAATGACTGGCTTGGTCATCAAGCCAGTCATTCCAGCCGTAAATTTTCAAATAGTCTCTGCCTGAAAACTGACCTTTCTCAAGAGCAATGAAGAAGCCTTTTAGCTGGCTTAGATGTTAAGGGACTATATATTAAAAGGCAACATGCAACTGGTTATTGTAGGAAATATTAGAAAACACGCCAATAAATTCATTATTAATTGTATAAATCAAATACCAGGTTTCAGTAACAGTAGTTTGGCAATATTATAATTTAACATTTAAATTTTTTTTTTATAAACTACATTCTAACAGGTGAGGATTTGCTGGGTCTAGATAATGTCTGCAATATATGTGTATGACGAGTCTGTGTGGATTCTCCCTACCCTCCGAAACCCAAAACTTCTGACATAATATGGCTGTATGACGAGTGTCTATTGTCATGATTCTTGTAGTACACTATTGCATTTATTCATGTACTTGCATAAACATTTTTGCAAGAGCGCTAGTCATGTTGTACATGTAAAAAGGCCTTATTTTGCCCCCTAACATGTGAGGTCAAATACCAAGTAAGCATGCGCAGTCTAGTATAGATACAGGGATTAACCCGTTAACATTCAATAACCAGCTTCTTCAGTGGCTTTGAAAAATGTCCATTTGTAGACCAGAAGAGAATATTTGAAAATTTACAATTGGAATGACTAGATCCAGTGGTCAATTTCCAAAAATTATCTTCCGTTGGGACATATTTAAAGATAAAATTGAAATTTTCAACAAATTTGAAGGTTATTGAAGATATATATTATTATACTAATTATTCTAAAGTATCTAAAGTAATAATTAAAATTTCAAAATTCTTACATGTACCTCGCAGACATTGTAATCTTCAGACTCCAGCTTCTGACACAGCGTAGGTAAAAGCTCGGGCCAGTTCGCCAAGGTACCTTTAGCCATAATCGTCGTAATCAGTATACCAATCGTGGCCCGGATCAGGGGTGATGAATCTCCAATACTGTTCAGGCATTCTGACTTAATAAAGGTGGTCACTTCATTTGGAAAGTTTTCAAAATGAGCTCGAACATTGTTTTTAAGTATCAATCCGCTCAATGATCGGGTAGGTTCATCTGGTGAAGAGAACAAGTGATATAAACATTCATGAGGTGTTGTTATAATATTCACTGAATGGAAATTAATTGAAAATTATGGCATTGTTCTGCAAAACATTCGGAAATTGAAGAGGCAACAGGATATCTGTCATTTGAACAGCAATTAACGCATGTGATTGTAAATTAATACCCGTTCATATCTCCACCCAGCAGCGCATCTCCATCCAGCAGCATATATCCACTCAGCAGCATATCTCCACCCACCACCTTATCTCCACCCATCACAATATCTTCACCCACGACAATATCTCCCTCTACCCACCACCATATCTCCACTGTCCACAATATCGCCACCGACTACAATGTCAGCACCCACCACCATATCTCCACCCACCACCTTATATCCACCTCCACCGACCACAATATCTCCTCCCACCACCATATCTCCACCCACCACAATATCTTCACCGACCACCATATCTCCACCGACCACCATATCCCCACCCACCACAATATCTCCACCGACCACCATATCTCCACCGGCCACCATATCTCCACCGACCACAATATCGCCACCGACTACAATGTCAGCACCCACCACCATATCTCCACCCACCACCTTATATCCACCTCCACCGACCACAATATCTCCTCCCACCACCATATCTCCACCCACCACAATATCTCCACCCACCACAATATCTTCACCGACCACAATATCTCCACCGACCACCATATCTCCACCGACCACCATATCTCCACCCACCACAATATCTCCACCGACCACCATATCTCCACCGGCCACCATATCTCCACCGACCACACTATCACCATCGACCACAATATCTCCACCGACCACAATATCTCCACCGACCACAATATCTCTACCCACCACTGTAGCTCTACCCACCACTGTAGCTCCACCGACCACTGTATCTCCACTCACCACCATATCTCCACCGACCACTGTATTGCCACCGACCACAATATCTCCTCCCACCACCATATCTCCTCCCACCACCATATCTCCACCCACCACAATATCTCCACCCACCACAATATCTTCACCGACCACAATATCTCCACCGACCACCATATCTCCACCGACCACCATATCTCCACCCACCACAATATCTCCACCGACCACCATATCTCCACCATATCTCCACCGACCACACTATCACCATCGACCACAATATCTCCACCGACCACAATATCTCCACCGACCACAATATCTCTACCCACCACTGTAGCTCTACCCACCACTGTAGCTCCACCGACCACTGTATCTCCACTCACCACCATATCTCCACCGACCACTGTATTGCCACCGACCACAATATCTCCTCCCACCACCATATCTCCTCCCACCACCATATCTCCACCCACCACAATATCTCCACCCACCACAATATCTCCACCGACCACAATATCTCCACCGACCACCATATCTCCACCGACCACCATATCTCCACCGACCACCATATATCCACCCACCACAATATCTCCACCGACCACACTATCTCCATCGACCACACGATCTCCATCGACCACACGATCTCCATCGACCACAATATCTCCATCGACCACAATATCTCCACCGACCACACTATCTCTACCCAACACTAGCTCTACCCACCACTGTAGCTCCACCGACCATCATATCTCCACCTACCACCATATCTCCACCTACCACTGTATTGCCACCGACCACCGTATCTCTACCGACCACCGTATCTCTACCGACCACCGTATCTCTACCGACCACCGTATCTCCACCGACCACCGTATCTCCACCGACCACCGTATCTCCACCGACCACCGTATCTCTACCGACCACCGTATCTCCACCGACCACCGTATCTCCACCGACCACCGTATCTCCACCCACCACCGTATCTCCACCGACCACCGTATCTCCACCGACCACCGTATCTGTACCTACCACCGTATCTGTACCGACCACCGTATCTCCACCGACCACCGTATCTCCACCGACCACCGTATCTCCACCGTATCTCTACCGACCACTGTATCCCTACCGACCACTGTATCTCTACCGGCCACCGCATCTCTACCAACCACCGCATCTCTACCGACCACCGTATCTCCACCGACCACCGTATCTCCACCGACCACCATATCTCCACCCACCATCGTATCTCCACCGACCACCGTATCCCCACCCACCACCGTATCCCCACCCACCACCATATCTCCACCGATCACCATATCTCCACCCACCACCGTTCTCCACCGACAACTGTATCACCACCGACCACTATCTCCACCCACCACAATATCTCCACCCACCATCATATCGCCACACACCAACCTATCTCCACCGACCACCATATCTCCACCCACAACCGTATCTCCACCGACCACCATATCTCCACCGACCACCATATCTCCACCTACCACCACCCACGACCACATCTCCAACCAACGTATCTCCACCCACCACCTCTCCACCAACCACCTCTAATTTCCTACTTTCTGGTTATGCCAATAATACATTCATGATTTGCACTTGATACAGATTTGACAATTTTAATGAATATATCAAAGTACAAGCTGGCAGCTTAGCTGGTTTACAAAACGGAATTTATGAACTGGTAATTTTGACCAAATTTGAAATGTGACAGGCAATAAATCTAAATCAAGCAGCAATGAATTACACACGACTAAAATAGGAATTGTCTGACACTTTCACATTTAGCCCTTACCACTTCGATGTTAAAATTTTAAATTTTTAAATTAATAGATGACCTGGTTGGTGTTCCTTTTTCAACAACTTGGTGGAAACAACATCCACCAAAATTTTTGAAAATTCTACGCCAGTTTCCTCGCTATTGACACACATGACACAGTAAATCATAGATTATACTGTGTTACACAGACATGTGTTATGTATATATAATTCTAGTTGACTATGATTGATTTTATATATATATATATATATATATATATATATATATATATATATATATAAAATATTACGTACCTTCAGTCGTAAGCTTGGTAAGAACAAAGATCAAATAGTTATTGAAGTCTGGGTATTTGTTCAATTCCTCTAATTTCTGTAAGATCATTTAAGGAAAATCTAATTAAGCAATAATTATGTACACACTGAACTGTACACATTTACCAAATGGGAACTAAATCAAGTGCTGGGGTTTTTAACCTTTTAATGGTCAAGCCGGCCAAAACCGGCCTCTGTAGTGGTCTTGAGGAATGTCCATTTGCAGGCCAAGAGAATATTTTTGAAAATTTAACACGAATGCCTGGCTCGATAACTGAGCAATTCATTCCAACGATAAATTTTCAAAAATTGTATTCTCTTGGCCTGTTATGAACATTCAACTTCAAATTTTTCTTGATCAAATTTGACCAGTAGTGTTAAATACTGTATAGAATTATTATACCTGTACATCAAAGAGCAAACTGAAAGCCATAAATCCACCATTTACTTAAAGATTTAGTGCCGAAATTTGTTCAATAAAATCTAAATATTTCGGTGTTTGGAAAATGGGTCCAAAAGAAGAGAGCAAACGGTTTCATATACATTAATTCAAATCCATAAATTATACAAACACCTAACATATTATGATCAATTGATGCCAACTGTGGCGGCCACATATATATGTATATATAGAAGAGCAGTTTTGCATGACGATGAGAAATTACATCTATAATGTCTAGAGACAGTTGATAATTGTTTGATTTAAGGGTTGGTCAAAACCTTTAAGCAGCAATGTCCCTGGGATGGCAGTCAAGTGAGACAAGGTGTCTCCCCCAAAGGAAATAATGTGACACATTTGCCCACCAAGTGAGACAACACCTCATAATGAAAATTCAACGCACCACTTTTTAGCCATTCATTCTGGACGTACGCACTAACATAACTTTAGTTTTTTTAGTGGGTGTCTCCATTTTAGGACAGCAACAGCTTCGTTACACTATTTTCAAAATGTTTTAATTTGTAAATAAGTCCACCTGTACCCAGGGTTCGAATTTCACACTAGTCCGCTAGTCCGTGACTAGTAAATAATTGTACGGACTTGCGCTTATCATGACTAACTCAGTCTGACAGAAATTTTTGTAAAACTTAGTGTATAACACTTCTTTTCTTATCTCTTAAGTCATATGAACAAAACAAATCTTTGAAAAGGAGTTGATAAGAAGCCATTTCTGTCCAGCCAATTACTATTTGAGCAGTGACACCCAACCCAGAACTATTTGCTCCGTAAAATATACATGCCTGCCATTAAGATGAACATTTAATGTTGACTATAGTTGATAACGGGCTTATAAAATTGTTTGCGAACTAGTTTCGTGCGGCTAACAGTCCTGCGGACTAGTATAGGATATTGAACAATTCTAACCCTGTGCATCAAAGAACTACCATCTAATGGCCCACAAAAACAAGTGTCCGCTATACACAGGTTTGACTACAGGTGTATTGAATAGCGCGCAGACGTGGTAGGGATTATCCCAGTAATGAGGCAGTCCGCCTTTCACGTTTCAGTTCAGTTTCACTTTGCAGACGACATGTGCATGGGGATTTCCCTCAAGTCTGCAGCAATTTCCAGGAAATAGGACAGCTTTAGACAAGAGGCTATTTGGCACGATATAACTACAGTAACTATCACAGGTTTATGTCATTGATTCATAGCATACATCAAAGGATCGCTGTTCAATATTTTGAAAACTATTTAACATATGGGTATTGCAGCCCTAGGCTGCACCAACCGTCTATAGATATTTTTTGAAACATGTAATGCTGATAGTTATACTGTAGTGGCTCTATTGTATGCTATCTATGGTTTATAGGTCATCTATGGAGTTGCACTTCTCTGCAAATTGGTTGTTTTTCAGATGCTTTTAGCATTTTCTTTATAAGTCGATATTCTTCTTCAATTATAATTGATTATCTCATTTTAAATTCCAGATTTTTTATTTACTTGTGACTAGTAGTTTCTATAGATATTGTATGTGCTTTAATGGTATTGATATTGATCTACGGGTGAAAATTATGGGCCTATGCTACAGGCAGTAATGCGAATAATTCTTTTATGGTGAAAGAAAATACCCATTTTATGTTGAATGAATATAGGTTGTCAAAGATCACGCGAGCCGGGGCGTGCGAGAGACACGGCGCTGCGGCGCTAGAGAGACCGAGCGAGGGTCGTCTAAAATCATGAGCGCGAGCTGGGGTGGGCAAGAGACACGGCACTGCGGGCCATGGAGAGACCGAGCGAGGGTCGTCTAAAATCATGAGCGCGAGCTGGGGTGGGCAAGAGACACGGCACTGCGGGCCATGGAGAGACCGAGCGAGGGTCATCTAAAATCATGAGCGCGAGCCAGGGCAGGGGAGAGATGGCGCTGCGGGCCCTGGAGACTACGCGAGTCGTCTAAAATCATGTTTGGGGAACGCTTTCAAATTTACACCCCTGAATTATTGGGTATTTAAGTGATGCCAGGCAATTAAAACACACGAAGCAGTAATTGCTGAAGACTGTTTGAAATGTGCGACAGGTGACGCAAGCGGTGGAGAAGAATGTGACCACTAAAGTTTTAGTGTGAATATGTCACAAAATCATGCCCCAGGGGTTTAAGTACGGGTACTATTAAAGTGGAGAATATATATACAAAATGAAGATCTCATCAGCCATTTAATTTTTTAATATTCTTGCTAAAAGGTGGTTCTATCTTAGTCAGCAACATCTTACAATCATTAGTAACACTCATACCATAACCAGAATAAACAACACTGGACCGTTCCATTTTTAGCCATGCCCCGCCCATCTCTAGTTAATCTCCAACCACACCTCGCTCGTGTTGGGATCGATTGATCTCTGAACTCTGACTATTAATTTCCAGAACACTATACAGGTAAGCTATTGAATATTTTGGAATTAATTTGACTAGGCGCTGTTGCTGCCTATGGCAGCAACAGCATCCAGTCAAATTATTTTCCAAATATTCAACAGCATGTTTATTAAATAGTAGAGACATACAAGTCGTACGTATCAGACTATTAAGAGCTAAAGACGGGCCAAATAGAATCATCTATGATGTAATGATTATGACATCATCCTATAAGCACTTAGCCGCTTATGACATCATATGACATCAGATGACAGATGGATACTCTGGAAAGGTGAATCAGCAAAGTCAGGTGTGCATTGCCAATTGCCATGGTTGAGAAGCTCCAAGTCTTAACCATTTAACCTCAGAAATGCCAGTATCTACCTTTAAAAAATATGGCTCCATCAATTTAGCTGTTGAATATTTTGAAACTTATTCACATGAATTATATTGATGACATATATATCAATAGTTATTAGTAAAATTAGTTTCAAAATGTTCAACAAATTATTCCCCATGTCAAAGAATTTGTCATATATTTGGTTCCTAAGTTATAACCCTTAAACGGTTCAGTCTGCCAAAAACCCATTTGTAGACGAAATGGATATTTTTTTTCATTTATTAGCGGAATAACTTGCTCAATTCCACAGATAAATTGTCAGATATAGTCTTTTGGTTTGCAAATCAGCATTTTCTAGGAAAACTAAATTCACTTTTAAGCTTTAAATTTGTTTAAGAAAATTTCAAATTTCTCATAGAAAATGTCCACTTGCAGACCAAGAGTATATTTTTTTTATAAGTTTACCATTGGAATGAGAGACAGACCACTACAGAAGGCATTTTTTGGCTAATGTAAGTGTTAAATGGTTAACAGAATATGTCCTGTGTTACAATCAGAGTTCACTTTATTTCTTCCACCCTATTACAATAGGGTAATGAAGTTATTTTATCAGTTCTGTATGATTAAATTGCTGTGTTATTTAGTGACAGAGATAGGAGGCACAGTGAGGAGTGTTGGGCAATCACAATAAAACAGACATTATTTCTTGCTAATTTGGGAGTGGGGTGTGCGGGGAATTCACCGGATAAGGAGAGTACTTAGCTCCAAGACCATCAATGGAGCTAAACATTTGCCCTGTTGAATATTTTGAACGGAATTTTACTGACAGATGTAGCCTGCTTTCAAACATTTCAGTGATGTTACAGAGTTCCGAGTCAAATCTGTAGTAGTAAATATGACATTATATTATGTTGTTTCTAATAGAAGAGAACTTGACAGACTGATTACTAAAAATGGTTCGAAAATTTGCCTATTCATTGCAATTCTATGGTAGCACAAAATTTGCTGAATTAGGGGATTCACATATACTAGCATATTGGATTAACAATGGCAGTGTCTTAAAATCTTACTATAATGAGGCATTATTCTGGTTTTTAAAATCAGGCCCTTAGAACACACTTTATACGTGACTTTAAAAGTCAACCCCAAATGAATCTGCCTAGATTAGTCAGCCCAAATTATAATACTACTGGCTGATATGATGAATAGTACTGAGTAAAGATTTAGTCAATTAAAGATGCATATTCACAGCAAAATTACTGAAATGTAATGAAAAGAAATAAATCTTAACATATGACGATTTCATTACATATAAATTAATAATTTTTTAAGTTGCGAAATTGAAATAGAGGCACGATATAGATACATAATTGAAGCCTATAAAAGAATAAAATTTGTACAATTTTATTTTCAAGCATTTTGGTGTGAATATGCACCTTTAAATACTCAGAGATGGATTCTGTGACATTTTATGGCCATTCACAGATCTTATGACCCAATGATATTTAAAGTAAAATGGCTCAAAATCCATCTCACAGATTTCAAAACTGGTTTCTACTTTTTAGGGCGTATTTATGGTTCCTGAGCCTGATAGGTGGTGACCCCAAATACGGTAAAGCTAAGGCCCTGAAAACATATATTTCCATATGTTCATGGCCACGATTGTATCTTAATTAGCCAAAGATCCAGCGACCGTCGTACCAGCTCCTACCGCCAGAGGAGTCCGCCAAGACCTTTGATGGAGACCCGATGCCAATGGAGGAGCTTTTCAATATTGTTTCGAGGAAGTAAAACAACGTGCACAGTAGATTTTGACTATACCATATTTTACGTGCTAACAGTTTCAAACAATTTCGTTTCACTCTCACCTAGTTATACCGCCAATAAGTATCAAATGTCCTTTCTAACCTGTAACAACAACAGTAAGGACATCCACCTGGATAACAATAAATCTAGTCAATCATACTCGTCCCCGTTTGTTGTGAACTTATCCGCCATAGAGCTAGACAAGGACACAATAAGTGTCTTAGATAGTTTTAGGCTTTAGCCCAACAGGATCAGAACCAAACATGGGCAAGCTCTACACCGACGTACACGCCTTCTTCAGACGTCTCCATCTTATGCACTTCTTTACCCCCACAGCCCCACCCACCCCCGCTCACTCCTACAGGCTGAACCGCCAACACAGCCAACACCCACACCACCAACCTTCCAAGATATTCTAGAGAAAAAGTTTAAACTCAAGAAAACAACCATGCCGCCGCCGCCACCATCCCTTGATACCGCTCTAGTCTTTTATCAAATCTGTACGTTATGATTTCAACAAAGATATCCACCATAGGGTAACCATGGGAAAGTAACACTTTAAACAATCTCAAAAGCAGAGCTGTAGATAAGCAGGGTTTTTGCGGTTACACCCAATAAAAATGGCCAATCACCCAATTAATTTTTAGCATCATGAGTACCGAAATAGCCAATCACCCACTTAATTTCAGTTCTATTGCTAATAATGTATAATAACTTAATTTTAAAAAACCCAATTAATTTCCCAAAAACCCAATTTATTCAATTTCTGAGTGAATCACCCAATTATTGAAACGCTTATCTAGAGCTCTGCTAAAAAACAACCACGATATAGTGGTTAAGAGCCGATAAAGGGCAGGCTACAGTAATCCCACCTAGACAAGACTACATTGCAGAAGCCCACAGACGGTTAGAGGAGACTAAATTCTCCCAAAAACAAGAATCTGACCCTACCGCCAGACACCCACAACTGGTCCAAAGGACACTAGAACAATTGGTCAGGGACGACGAGATAGACGTATCTACCGCCAATAAGCTGATCCCCATTCCCCAACCCACTAATCACCACCAGATTCTACCTGCCTCCCAAAATCCACAAGAGTAAGGATGGTCTCATCAGTGGTATAGGCTGCCCTACTGAACTAATCAGTAGTTTTGTAGCTGAGCATATCAAAGTCCACATAACAAGTCTGTTCATATGTCAAAGACACGATCGATTTCATAAAAAAATTGGAATCACACGGTGCACTTAAACCAAATTCTCTCCTAGTCACCATGGATGTCACCTCTCTTTAAACCAACATCCAAAACAGAGAAGGTATTCGCCGCAGTAGCAGTGTTTTTATTTTTTTAAACACAGCCTTCCAGGCACTTTATCTATCAGAGGACTCGGCAACTTTCTCAAGCTGGTGTTAGAATCAGGGTTGGTAAGTTTTGGACACTAGTGGTTTAAACCAGGTTTAAACCGTCCGCTCAAAATCGGTTTTGGACACCTGAAAAGTGTCCAAAACCTAAAATCCTGGTCAAAAATATTTCTCCATAAGCTTACAGTTGATTAAAACCCCCAACAGACCCCCCTTTAGTGGGTTGGTCTGTAGTTTTATTAACCACTATAAAAACATACTTACCGTTCAATCACTACTTGCTAAATCAAATATCTGTATTTAGCTATCAGAATAAAGTTTTTATTCTTGCCTATACACTCCCTAATGCCTATACCATCACCATGTAGACCCTCCACCAGGCTTCTGGTAGAGGGACCCCCTGCATTAGCCTTACAATAGACTGGCACCAGTCTGTACTCACTCCTTGGTGACGCTTGTCACTAAGCACGCTCGCGCATGCGCAGTAGGTCCCACTTGTGAAAACTGAATCACTTTTCTAAATTTAAGTGCTGTACATCCAGCCTAGATTCTCAAATCAATACCCAGCGGGGTGGCTGAGGCCGGGTCGTAGTGATTGAACGGTAAGTATGTTTTTATAGTGGTTAATAAAACTACAGACCAACCCACTAAAGGGGGGTCTGTTGGGGGTTGTTATTACACCACAAAAACATCCATTACCGTTCAATCACTACTTGCTAAACCCGTAGATTTGGTCAGTGCCCCACTACGAAACTTTGGTGGGAGGTGATTTGAGAATCCATAAGCAAGGATAAAAATCAAACCAAACATAAACAAATGTTAATAACATAACATAATGGTGCATCCTAATCAATCACACAGTGATTAACAACCAAATAGAACTTTAAACATAAAGATTTAAACCAACAACCAAGGAATAACTCTCACCATTCTCCGCAGACGCACAGTCCTAACGAAAATGGTGGGATGTGCTTGGTAAATGGTCTTCAGCCTTCTTGGTTAAAATAGTAATGTTCCTAAAGAAAGATGCTGCTGCGCTCTGGTCTTTCAAATAAAAAGAGGTAAAAGTAGACTCAGATTTCCATCCTGCAACTTGCATAACTTCGTCTACAGAAGAGCCAGCAAACAAAGCAAAAGAGGTAGCCATCCCTCTAACATCATGAGCCTTAATGTGAGAGAGATTGACTTGCTCAGGAGAAGCAATCTCGTAGCATAGTTGAATGGTGTCACAAATCCATCTAGCGATGGAAGCTTTAGAGACCGGTCTGGCTACCCCTTCCGCGTAGGGAACCCATAAATGAGACGGATCGGATCTTTTAAAATCGGTACGATGCTTATAAGCCTTAAGAGCTCTGACTGGACACCAAAATCTGTCAGACGGAGAAAACGAAGATAAAGAATTTAAAATAATCGGCTTAGCTGGATAACGGTTTGATTGCGTTTTTGACAAAAAATCCCTTCTAGGATATAATACGAAACCGTCCCCAGCTTCAATAAATCTATCCTTTTCAGCGGAAAATGCATGGATCTCAGATCGTCTTCTAGCAGAAGCAGCCGCTACTAGAAAAACCGCCTTAAAAGTTAAAAGCTTTAAGCTAATCGAGGCGATAGGTTCAAAATGATGCCCTGCCAAAACCTGAAGAATCAGCGCCAAGTTCCAGGAAGGTAACGGTTTAGCAATAGGAGGCCGAATATTACCTAAACCTCTGATGAACCCATTCAGCACCTTAGTATCCTTAACATCTGCATTTAACAAACAAGGAAGAGAAGATGCTAAGGAAAATCTATATCCTCTAACCGTGTTAGCAGTCAGATGAAGGGAATCGAACAGATAAGATAAAAAGTCTAACACTTGGGATATAGAAACAGAATCGGGCACGAGATCATGATTTGAGCACCATTCTCCGAATATCTTAAGTCGACCCTTGTAAACTCTTCGGGTTGACTCCCTCCTGGCCGAATCAATAATTTCCTGAGACCTTGCAGAAAATTTATTCTCAGTGACCGAGCACTCGATATTCTCCAAACACACAGACTGAAGATTCCTGGGTTTGGATGAAGGCACCTTCCCCTTACTTGGGATAACAGATCTGGGGACACTGGCAGCAGACGTGGGAAGTCTACTAGAAGATCGAGAAGGTCTACGAACCAGATCCTTTTTGGCCAAAATGGAGCTATCAACAAAATCTCGCATACTTGATCCTTGACTTTCTTCAGAACCAGGGGAAGCAGGATAGTCGGAGGGAACGCATACGCGAAGATTCCTGTCCAGGACTGAGTCAGGGCGTCCACCGCCAACGCCTGATCGTCCGGAAAAGGAGACATGAAAGAGGAGATCTGGGCATTCAGAGAGGTCGCGAACAGGTCTACATGGGGACGATCCAGGAGGTTGAAGATCGCTTTGACAACCGACCTCTTTAACTGCCACTCTGTGTGGGCGAATTTGGAAGGGCGAGACAACTGATCCGCCAGAAAATTCAGACATCCTGGTACATGGGAGGACACCAGGAAAATCTGCTTCATACGACACCACATGAGGAGATTCCACACCTCCAAACACAGGCGAGACGACTTCGTGCCTCCCTGCTTGTTGATATACGAGACTACTGTGGAATTGTCTGATCGAATCGAGATCTTGAGGCCCTGCACTTGATCCGACCAGGCAAGGAGAGTCTTCTTGACAGCCCACAATTCCAGAATGTTGATGTGGGCTGACGACTCCTCTCGGGACCACAGGCCTGAGACCGAAAGGGAACCCCAGACCGCTCCCCATCCCTCCTGGGAAGCATCTGTAAAAATGACCGCCTGAGGAGAAGACTTGACCAGAGGAACACCCATCATCAGCAGAGAGCGATCCTTCCAAAAATCTAGATGGGGCCTCAAATGATCTCTGACCGGGATCTGATGGTACACTGAATGGGTCGACTGTTTCCACAGGGACATTAGATACATTTGGAAAGGTCTCCTCATCAGCGCCGCCCACGGAATGATGTTCTCGACGCTGACCATCAAGCCTATCACCCGGAGAAAGAATATTGCTCTGACCACGGCAGAGGAAGCCAGAATTTCCATGGCTACTAGGATTGCTTCTACTCTTACCTCTGAAGGGAAGACTAAGCCTTGACCAAGGTCGAAAGCCACACCTAGGTGGGTGAAAACCTGAGACGGGACCAAAGATGATTTTTCTAGATTTAAAACCCATCCTAGACTGGAAGCCAGACTGCAGACCTCTGGAATGATGCTTGCCAGAATTGAGGCAGATTCTGCTTTTAGCAATCAGTCGTCTATGTAAACGTGAAGGGGAATAGAACGACTGTGCAGAAAACCTGCCACTGCTGACACTAGGCGGGTGAAGAAGAAAGGGGCCGTGGTCAAGCCGAACGGCATGACTCTGAATTGCCATACCCTCCCCTTGAACGCGAATCTCATGAATTTTCTGAATGGAGGGTGGATGAGAATGTGAAAATAGGCGTCCTTGAGATCTATGGACGCTGTCCACATGCCTGGACTCAGACCGGCGATAATCTGAGATACCGTCTCCATCTTGAATTTTGGGGTGGATATATGCAGATTTAATCTCTTCAGATTGATGATTGGCCGCCATCCACCTGATTTCTTGGGGACTAGAAATAGAGTTGAGTAGAATCCCGGGTCTACTCTCCAACATGGAACCTCTTCTATAGCCTTCTTCAACCACATTGACTCCAATTCGTCTTCCAAGGCTACCAACTTCTCCAGATTGGATGGAACTGGAGTCCATTTGGGCTGGTAAGACAGAGGAGGAGGCAGATCTATCCAAGACGGAGCATAACCCCAGCGGATTTGATCTAACAGCCAGGAGTCCTGAGCAAGGGCTTTCCATGTCTCCCAGAACAGAGACAAGCGCCCTCCTACTGGCACGCTGGGAAGAAGGGATTGCACCGATAGATCCAAAAGTTGTAGAAGAGGAGGAAGGACTGGTAAATGAGATTGGGAAAGGCCTGCCCGGGCTGAGGCCACCCTTCAAACCCGTCTAGGTTGAAAACCTCTAGAGGAGCGTCCTCTAGAACTAGACCTGTAACCTCGAGAGAAAAATTGACCCCTTCTCACCTGAGGAGGGGCTTGACGAACCTGGGCTCTAGGTCTATGAGATGAAATGGATTTAAAACGATCCTCCTCCGCAGATCTGGAATGGGAAGGAGAGGACCGATTAGAGTTCGTAAACACCCTTGACGGATAAGCCCCATATTCATCCGGCCTAAGACTCTTCCTCCTGGGAGAGGAGGAGGGACTCTTCACCGCAGAAGAGTCCCTTTTAACTGACGGCCTCAAAACCGAAATCTGATCCCGCAGATCCTTATCTGATCTGAGACGATCAGACTCCGCCCTAAGGATCGATGTAGAATCCTGACCGAAAATATCTGATCCGAAAGGCGGAGCAGATATCAGGTTACTCCTGAGGGAATCAGAAATATTCACCTCAGCAAGCTTCCTTGACCTTCTCTTAGAGGTGATGAAACCTAGTGAACGGCAAACTGAATTCAACGAACCTCTTGACAGGTCAACTAACGAACGAAATATCTCCGGAGGAACCTGACCCCCTTTCTCGTGAGTTTTGAGCATAGCCTCTGAAAGAAGGGCCAAAAAGTTTGCTGACTTCAACTGAGCCCGACAGACAGACTCCCATCTAAAAAGGTCTGATGAAGATTCTACCTTAGCCGCTTCCTTCAGATGCGATGAAAGAACATCCCATGTCGGACCATTCAGAGATTGAGTAGAAGCCAATCTAATGTAATCCTCTTTCGGAATCTGAACTGGAGCATCTACCTTGGGAGTAAGAGAAAAATCTTTCAGTTGGACATCGTTAATGTAAAAATCTAACATGTCTACTACCAAGTTATCTACCGGAAGAACAGAAGGAACATTAGCTGAAGAGACTGAAGATGACAGCGCAGAACCAAACGACGGAGGATCAAGCGAAAATTCATCCTGAAGAGGAAGAGATAGAGACGAAGCTATCCATTGATGAGCCCTAGACCAGTCATCTGGCGAGGCCCTCTCGTGATAGAACCTCTTCAGATCCCTGGCCCTGACTGATCTTTGAGTAGCCTTGACAGAAAGGTGAGACGGAGAAGAAGAAGAAGAAGAAGGAGGAGGACAGATGTCTGAATCTAGCGAAACAGAAGCATCAACGATCCTCAGAGAGGAAGGAGAAGCTAAAGCTCTAGAAGGAGCGTCCGAGAGAGTGTCCAACGTCAATGGAGACTGATAAGCACTAGCAACACGGGCCTCAGGCTGACTAGAACTGAAAAAATAAGGATCCAACTCACTAGCTGAAAATCTGGACAAAATTGAAAATCTAGCTGAAATAACAGATCGGTGAAGAGAGGAATCGCGGCTTACTGAAAACAAGGAAAAATCTAAACCCGAATCAACTATCTGGAACTCTAATTCTGGAGACAGAACGACCGAAACAATAGGATCCGAATGATCAAACTCCGGAGAAGATGAAGAATAAGAAGGCAAAGTAGGAACAGACGGATCAGAAGAAGAAGGTATGTGAGACGCCGCAGAATAATTCTGCTGAAGGGAAGCCGGAATATGAAGAAAACCTGGAGGCGGAGATATAGATGATGGATGAAAAAGAGAAGACGAATTAGAAACATGAGAAGACGAATTAGAAACATAAGACGAAAAATCCCTAGCAGACAAGCCAGATACAGACGAAGAGGACGGATGATTACTACTCTTCTGAGAACCTGCTTGAGAGAACAAGGAAGGAGATGAAGAACGAGAGAGAGATACTACCTCACGAAAGGAATGCTGACCAAAATCTGACGCCGAAACAGACTGAGCACTAGAAGAACGATCAGAATAATGTCTATCAAAAACGGGAGGACCGGCGCGAAAATAACTAGAATCGGAATTAACAGACCTATTACTGGACTGGGAATCTGAGTTATTCGGCAGCTCATAACTTGATGCATAAACAGAAGTTCCCGTCGGGACTGAAACACCGAGACCGGAAATAGAACGCTTCATATCTCCTAATCCGGAAGTAGAAAAACTGTCACCAGAAGCGGAAATAGGAAACCCCGAAACGGAACCGGAAGTCGCTTGCAAGGACGGGTCAAAACGACCCGGACATGCATAAGTTGAACCGGAAGTGTCTACACCACCGCCGGAACCGGAACTAACCAAAACTGGGCCAGAAAAGGAGGATGTATGCAACAACGGATCCAACTGACTCGGATAAGCATAATTCCCACCGGAAGTAGTCACTACTACCGGAAGAAGAGCCTGACAATCCGGACACTGAACAGTGCATAGACGGGTCCAACAGACCCGGATGCACATTCTTCCTACCGGAAGTAGCAGCACTACTACCGGAAGCGGAAGTCGACGAACCGGAAACGGAAGACGCCATATGATGCACCGCCGGGTCTAACAGACCCGGCACTACATTGTTCCTCCCGGAACCGGAAACTCTATAGCCGGATACTGAAGAACCGGAAACGGATGTTGACGCATAAGCCATATTCTCATGAGTCACCGGATGTTCAGCCAAGCCAGAAACAATCACGGTGCTCATTTCCGGATGCCCGGTAAAACCAGAAGACATTCCGGACAGCAAACCCGCTTGCCCGGACAAGCCAGGAGCATAGACGGGTGCTTCCTTAGAGGCGATCGGCGATCTTACCACCTTCCTTGCAATTGGTATCACTGTGAACCGGACCTTAGCTTGAGGTGACACATCGGAAGCTTCCGCCCCCAATACCACCGCTTGAGACTTAAGCTGGTCCTCAAGTCTAACATGGTCTTTGACCTGGCTCCTACCGGAGGATGCCTTACCAGGTTTCTTTCTTGTCTCGCCGGACTTTCCTTTGGGAGACTTGATTTGTTGTCTTGATGTTAAGGAAACCGGCTTTCCCCATTTACGAGATCGCGACTGAGGGCTAAATTCGGAGTCTGATGACTCCTCTTTAGCGGCCTTAATAGCAGATGTAATACGCTCGTCTAAAGATTTCGTCAATACATTTGCGAAGGATTCAAATCTGGCGAATAATGCCATAACCGGATCTGTGATAGAGGAGCTGCCCCCCTCCTTTGTTGAAACCGACGTATTAATAGAGGTGGAAGCAGATGTTACTGCTTTAGGACCTTCAACAACGGAGGGAGAGCGACCTGAGGGCAATGCAGGCTTAACCACGAAATCCTTAAAAAACGCTTTAGATACGACCAATGGCCAACCCTTGCACACTCCACACATTTTTAAAGGGGTGCAGGTGGTACACCTCAGGCAAACATGCCCCGTATAATCCTTAGCGTGAACCCGATCACACTTATTCGACGCACACTTTATTTTCTCAGAAGATACTGACACTTCCTATAAAAAATAAGAAATGATGCGAAATAAAGCAACTAGCTTTAAGCAAACTGAGATATCACAGACGCTACACCTTGGCCTATTTAAATAAAGTGTTTGAAGACAGAATCAGTAAAGATTCTGATATATGTTTGAGAGCACTAGGACCTACGTTAGTAGGAGTGGTACTGGCTATTATTATTACTACATGGTTACTCTTGATGGTATATAATAGGCATGGTTACTCTAACCTCGAAAACGGGAGTAGTGACACGAAAACTGGTAACTCCAAACGTTAGAGTTACAAACACCTCTAAAACACCATGATATATAAGTTAAACATAACTTAGGAAGAATAGACTTCATGGTAGGCATTCCCGAGTCAACTCGTGATAACTGGAAAATTTCTAGTTAGCAAGCTAAAACTTTTATATCGATTTGATAGCTGACAGTACTGTATAGCTAGCAGAATATTTGAAAAGTGAATCAGTTTTCACAAGTGGGACCTACTGCGCATGCGCGAGCGTGCTTAGTGACAAGCGTCACCAAGGAGTGAGTACAGACTGGTGCCAGTCTATTGTAAGGCTAATGCAGGGGGTCCCTCTACCAGAAGCCTGGTGGAGGGTCTACATGGTGATGGTATAGGCATTAGGGAGTGTATAGGCAAGAATAAAAACTTTATTCTGATAGCTAAATGCAGATATTTGATTTAGCAAGTAGTGATTGAACGGTAATGGATGTTTTTGTGGTGTAATAACAACCTGTTACTACCAGTCAAATTAGTTTCAAAAATATTCAGCAGGGTGTTTTCCTTATAATTGAGATTAGACTGTGATTCAGGGATTAAAACCTGGAAGACATACAACTGAATCTACTGATAGTGCATGTATTTGTCTAAATGTTAAGTGCCTGTCTACCTGCTTTAAAATTGCCAACACATATACACTGATCATAAGATCACAGCTCATACATGTAAGTGACAGTAAGTCTGTTAAGATGTTTTTACTACTATTAGCTGACTTAGCCCTGCTAGTTAAGTTTTCTCATTGCTTTTTGATAGCTATCATGGCTATGTTTATACTACAATATTCCTCTGATACATGTTTACACAACTAGCATACAGTGACTAACCTCTAATCTGACAATTAATACAATTATCAGCTTATTTCATCACTATATAATTCTACTCCACTTTCTATTAGAAATCAGTTATCAAGTAAATCTTCTTAATTAAGTTCATCTGTTTAGTTCCTGTCAGGATGTTCTCTCAGTATAATATTAACTTTTGATGTTATTTGATCAAAGATGTATTTTAAGGGTGGTCGGCCTAAGGATCCAATTTGGAAGCATTTCTTAGAAGTGCATTGCATATATAAATATATGGGTAAGCTGTTGAATATTTTGAAACCTATGGCAACAACAGCTCCCAGTCAAATTAGTTTCAAAATATTCAAGAGAATCTTTATTAAATAGGCCTAGTAAAGACATACAATTCATACAACAATGCTTAGCATCAATTACGCATTCGTGATGACTTAACCATGTCACTCATGGCGTAGTTGATTATGACATCATCCTACACACTGAAGGTTAAATGAGCATAAGCAACATGTCATACCTCTTACACATTTCATAAAACTGAATTTTCATGCCTGTAATCTTAATGTATAATATTTGTAATAACTTTATATATACTTGTAATACAATTTGTATGTTATTATGGTGTTTTGTTTCTTTTATTGCATTATTACTAAGACTAGTAAGTAAGCATGAATAAACATAGTACAAATATGCTGAAATTAGTTTTGGACAGTTTAGGACTGGTTTAAACCCTTTAAGACAGGTTTTGGACAAAGTCTGTTCAAAATTAGTTTTGGACAGTCCAAAACCCAACCCTGGTTAGAATGCAATAGCTTCTCAAGCTCAACAGAGAACACTCCAAATAGGAGGAACAGCAACGGACAGCAAAGCAGTGTGCACCTATGCGTGAATCTTTATGAGTGTCCTAGAGGAACGCCTACTACAAGACGCACCATCATCACCAGCACTATGTTAGATACATAGACGACATCTTTATGATATGGGAACATGGACATGCCGCCCTCCTAGAATTCGTCTCCTATATGAACACCTCCCACCACAGTATCAAATTCACAAAGGAATCACCAACCATCACAGTCCAGATCTCACCAAATAACATCACAACGTTCAACCTATTCACCAAACCTAGACACGCATGGATACCTCCATTAGGATTCTGCACACCCAAACTCGTGCAAAGATGCCAGCCCATATGGACACTTCCTTAGACTAAGGAGAATATGGTCATCAAACGAAGATTTCGAGAAAAACAGCCTCGCAATGCAATACCATTATACCGCCAGAGGTTACGCTCTAAAGAGTCTACAAAAAGCTTGTCAAACGGCGGGCCCGCTCGAAGGAGCGACATACCCTGATCAATACCACCGCAAGCCAAAAACAGCCAACACAAATCGGGGACAAATCTTTACCTGCGAATTCAACAGCACAGGGATGATGTTAAGACACAATTGTCAAATATTGGCTGATTCTACAGAGCACTGAGCAGTGGCTTTCCAAGACACACCATTGTTTGGCCTCAAAAACCAAATTTTATGGAGTGAAACATTGCTAAAGAATAATTATAGCTTGAAATTTTCAAATACATGTTACAAGGCAAGATAAAAATCAAATAAGTGAGGTAATGAATGATGTTGCAATGTAACATAACAATAAGTAATGGTAAAACAATAATTATTTAATTTCAAGTCAGGTATTTTATGATTTAAAAATATTGTTAATTGCGCTATAAAATTTAAATTATGCATAAAATTATTAAATGCTATATGATAACAAATGTATGTAATTGTGTTTGTAACTCAACATTTCTTAATTCATCAATTATTTAATTTTGGGAAATTAATTATGTGTCTTCATGACCATTAGCACTGTAGTAAGACACTATTCCGGTAGGTATTGCACCTTTCACCTGGACCAGGGATCTAGATTACCTCTAAATCTGTGACTTTAAAAGCCATGCCCATATTTGCATTAGTGAGCCCAAATTGAAATCCTCCAGGCAGCTATGAATAGTAATTAACTGTTTTATCACAGCACCAACAGCTATACCATTCAATCATTACTTGCTAAATACAACCCCACCAACATTTATCTCTGGACAGAAATTGAGAAGTATAATAAAGCAGAATAGCCATCATTTAATACCCAGATGAGTCAAAGGTATGAGACGTTTGTAAACTATTAACACTGTCATGTCTGTAACAAGGACAGGTTTAGTTTACTTTGCTAATTATATTGTTTACATGTAGTTCTAATGATTGGATCAATGACTGGCTTCTCTCAGCACTGACTAGTGACTAACACGACTTAAACC
The DNA here is from genome assembly GCA_034401795.1 of Chaetoderma sp. LZ-2023a. Taxonomy (NCBI): domain Eukaryota; kingdom Metazoa; phylum Mollusca; class Caudofoveata; order Chaetodermatida; family Chaetodermatidae; genus Chaetoderma; species Chaetoderma sp. LZ-2023a. Next base: position 252,399,805 of record CM067369.1, read on the forward strand.
TACCATCAGGCATTCAAAACATCTCTACAATAATAACATTATTTGGATAGAGTTGTGAAATAATTAGTCGCCATATAAACGCTTAAGCTCTTGGTCAGTCATTCAAGACTTTGGCCTCAATGGCCTCTACTGTTGTACCAGATAATGAGGAATAAGACTGATCCATTTCCGTCAATCAAACAAACACCCATCCCCACCCCTGTTGTCATCTAATGCTGTCACAATCAAAATGATGTCTAGTAATGTAAGGTAACCGGGGTTTGTAGGAATTTTACTGAGGGCGAGCCTCTGACTTCATGTTCTGCGGGATGGAGTGACAGACGGACTGATTGATTGTCTATTAGGCTATCCACTGGATAGGCAAATAATCCCTTCTCTCTATTCTTAAGATTGGCTATAATTATTCCAGAGAGCGACAACAACGCAGTCTTAACTTGTGCTTTGTTTTTCAACTTCATATTCAATAACTTTACATAGCAACTTTATATATTCATTCTTCTACATAACTCTCTACATAATTTACAACCACACTCATTGACATGCTCTCCAAGCTCTTCACTCCTTTTTTTATAATAATTTCCCACATATATAGCATACTAGTTTCCAGGCAAACAAACTCACCATTCAAACATGTCTGCTCAATAACTTGTAAAGACATGAATTTTCAGCAATATATTCGATTAAATACAATACTTAATAATATCAGGCTTAAACCTCATGTAGCTACTTAACCATTGTAATGCTGAATTTATTGAATTAAATTATTATTGCAGGCAGACTGGTCTGCCAGTAATATGGATTCCATTTTAGAATTATAAATTGTTAATATCTGGGTTCAGCAGTATAATGGTTAAATCTCTATATTTAAAAATCTATATCCATAGTATGAGAATTAACCCTTTCATTTCAATGCTGTACTAATTGTATTTAGTTTTTATAACGTTCATACAAGGCAACTATTGAATATTTTTCAAATAATTTAACAGAAAATGTTTGTTGCCTCTGGCAGCAACAACCATCAATCAAATCATTTCCCAAATGTTCAGCAGAATAAGTATGACACCATAAATTGCAACACATATATGTATGCCGTAAGGCTCAAAGGGTTAATACACTCCTGTGCTGGTTGTATGTTTCTTCAAACACAATGGGTCAATTAATGACTTAGTACCTGGCGCTCTGTAAAACCAGCAGATTATCCAACAATTAAACAGTTCAATAATAACTGATAATACGTCCTTGTACATATGCTATTGTTCCTTGATGAGCTGCTTAGTGCCGCTGACTTCAAAACAGTGTAGACTGTACACAATGGGTTTTTTTTGGATAAAATTATTTTTACATTAAACATAAACATTATTATAATATAGTCAAATATTTCATGGGCACAATAATTGTACATGTAATGTTTGGCATTAGTCAGGCTTTCTAGGAGAAACATATTCATGTATGCCATTAAATATCCTGTTTCCAGGTGACTAACAGACATCACACAGAGCATATTCAGGGCCACTAATCCATTCCATGTGCTCGCCTTTCTGTTTTATACATTAGAAATACAAAGCCAGGAGAGGACGTCATTGCATAAATCTAATAAGCGTGCTACGAGGTGACTTCAAGAAAGCAGGACTCAGTACACTCAAGTCAAGAATGGACCTGAGGAAGCTAAGGATTTTGGCTGGGGACAAGACACAGTTGGCAAAAGCAAAGAAGAACTGATTGCAGCTGTAGGATTTTTCTACAGAATACAGTAATCATACATACATACATTAGAAATGGACATACCCAGCAGGATTTTGAATCAATGCCCTTTGGCTGCTAATGTATTTACTTTGCCTGTCTACAATAGTTTGCCAAACCAATAGAGACATCAAGTCACTAACAACCAGGACCCACTGAGGGCTTTAGATTTACCTTATTTGGACTCATCACCTATCAGACTCGGGATCCATCAATGTCACTCGAACCAGAGTTTTGAAATCTGAGAGATGGATTTTGAGCTATTTTAGTTTCAATAGCGCCATAAGATCTCTGAATGGCCATAAAATGTCGCAGAGTCCACCTTTAAGTATTTAATTGACTGTAAATCTGTCATTGTTACAGTCATGCCAGTGTTAATAGATTACATCTAGTACATGTACCACTGACCCATCTGGATATTAAATGATGGCTATATTCTGCTTTAAGTAGATAAATTATACTTCTACATGTCTTTATCATAAAAATTACATATTGATGTTGCATGTACTTACTCAGGACTATGAAGTCAAATATGATGTTGCTTTGTAAAGAAGTTTGACGATGTTGCTTTGTTCAGACTTTAATTCAATTTTTTAATTCCAAAAGATATGTCAGTGTTGCACCGAGGGCAGGCCCGGGGGACATTTGCGCACCTGAGAATGCATATGTCCCCTTAAATTTTAACTTCCCTATATTACTTAAAATTCAAATTGATATTTTAAACTATACCGCATGTATGGTGTCTGATTCTATGTGAATTACCTTCCTTACCCTACATAGCAATGTTGGGTATAGGGTTGCAGAGACAAAACTTGTCAGCGCTTCCAAATTCATGGAAAAGGGTTATAAATTTGGTTGACTTGCACAACTTTAAGCGTAACATAGGTCTGCTTGTTTCATCAGACTTCAATAGGTACAACCACAGTATTATAACTTTGCCGTGAGCTATATTTCTGGTAATCTATAAGTTTAGGGGAAACCATACAAAAACAAGCCAAGAGCAGAAAAGAAGACTATCAAATCTAGATGTTTGCTAACTTCAGCCAATAAAAAATCTACTATCAACATGAAAAAAAAATGAAATGGATCAGAACAATATTTTAAAGGTAATGTTTAAACCTGCCCATGATTCATTTATATGACTCTATGGTTAAAGCCATTTTGAGTGAACTACAACTTCTTAACCCTTTAACCCTTGAATTTGTTCAAAAAAATTAATTTTCTCATAAAACGTCCATTCGCAGACCAAGAAGAGCACTTTTTTAATTTACCACTCGAATATCCGAGCCAGTCGTTCCGGAGGTAAAATTTCAAAAATACTCTTCTCTTGGTCTGCAAATGGATATTTCCCAAAACCACTGCAGAAGCCATTTTTGGCCGATATCAGTGTTAAAGGGTTAATTATGACATCAACCAAACCTTTGAAATACACTGAACTGTATGTAGAGATCTATAGAAATGATATTTTCTATTACACTGATATGTTTTTACCCATGGTGATTACATGTGTAGCTACTTGCTCCATGTAAAGTACAGATTACTTTGAGAACAATTTCGCCGAGTTGTTGTTGACAGAAGCAGCAGCTCTACTTTCAATCAAACTAATTTCAAAATATTCACCAGGTACCACAACACGTTACCATTCAGCAGCAAAATTTGATAGTTTCATCGTCTCTTCCTTTCAAAAATGATACAGTATCTTCAGGATAAAAAGCAATGGCAGCTTCACTTTGCACAGAAAGGCATCTGAAGAGTATCTGTGGCAAGACTGAAACTTTTCCTGTAGAACTTAGTACATTTTTTCAGCTTTCCGTCACTAACACACATGATTATTCTGTCCCTAACAAAGTACGTTATTTGTGTTTCCTCAGCGATGCGTGAATTGAATTAGCTTTTATCGCATGAGATGAAACCTGAGGTGTTAACAATAAAGTTTATCAGAAAGAATTTGAGATTTGAGAATGTTGACCTATTTGTGGACAAAACCTTCCATCCCTAACAGTGCAAATTCCGTCCCTAACAGAGATTTTGGTAGATGTAGTGGGCTAAATCAGTGAGATATAAGGAGATGAATGGTATTGCATGAAAGCCAAGTTAATAGTCCTGGGATACAGACTATTATTTTTAATTCTTCTAAACTTCCGACTTTTACATAAATGTATGGAAGAGTGGAGAATGCCAGATTTTCCAACTCTGTCCCTAACACACACAAAATTTGCATACCTGAATTAATTACGTGACGGTTTATTAATTTTTTTAAGGAATATTGTAGACCTAACTATGCTTCTATGATGTAAAAACAAGCAGTCATTTCCTACTTCCATAGTGATTTTGATTTGACATTATTCTTCCAAATTCCGTCCCTAACGCTAATGGGACTTTTTGATCTGACCCAGGTATCGTCTGGAAACCGATTTTCAAGATGGCTGCTGTAGATTTTGGATTATCGTAAGTTTCTTCACCAGACATATTCCAATGACCTAGGTAGGAAGTGATCCGATAAGGGAGATATCATCCAGAAACCAACTTTCAAGATGGCAGCCCGTGGCTGGCGGCCATCTTGGAGTTCGCATCATTGTCAATTTCAATAGGTTTTTCTCCAGACCTAGTTCAACAACCCTATATGAAGTTTCAAAGCGTTCCGATAAACGGGAACAGAGTTGTCATCCGGAAACCAATTTTTAAGATGTGGCTGGCGGCCATCTTGAATATCAGATCATTGTCAATTTCGATAGGTTTCTTCTACACACCTAGTCTAACCACGCTATGAAGTTTCAAAGCGATCCATTAAACAGTAACGAGTTATCATCCGGAAACCAATTTTCCATCTTGGATTTCGGATTATTGTTGATTTCGATAGGTTTCCTCCTCAGACCTAGACCAGCCACTCTATGAAGTTTGAAGTTTCAAAGCAATCCGATAAACAGTAACTGAGTTATAATCCAGAAACAAATTTTCAAGATGGCCACCAGTGGCTGGTGGGCATCTATGACTTCGGATCATTGTCAATTTCGCTAGGTTTCTTCCCCAGACCTAGTCCAACCACGCTATGAAGTTTCAATGCTATCCGACAACCGGTAACGGAGTTATCATCTGGAAACCAGAATGGCTCTCCAAGTGTGATACCAGCGATCGAAAAGAAGATCTGGAAACCAATTTTCAGGATGGTGGCTGGCGGCCATCTTGGATTTTGGATCATCGTCGATTTCCATAGGTTTCTTCCCCAGACCTAGTCCAACCACCCTATGAAGTTTCAATGTGATCCGCCAAACGGTAACAGAGTTATCATCCGGAAACCAATTTTCAAGATGGCCATCTAGGATTTCGGATCAACGTCGATTTCGATAGGTTTCTTCCCAAGGCCTAGTCCAACCACCCTATGAAGTTTCAATGCGATACGACAACGTTATCCGGAAACCACTCTGCCGCCCTCACACCCGGTGCCATTACATAATAACCTGCAAAATTTACAGGGTATAAAAAGGGATTGAAAGCGCATAGCACAAAGCCATTTCAGGGGTTGAAATGTTTATAAAATTTCACCTGTCCCAGTTGACAGGTAGATTTTTTGGGTACCTGTTACCAAATAATTGTACTTGTACAAGCAGTGTACATTTCTAATATAAAACAATAACCTGCAAGTCCGCCACAATAAAAAGCGTAACCAGCTCTAAGGCATTTAGTAGATAGCTCGACTCTTCTTAACTTGTATGGTTTAAACCGACAATCTACTGCAAATTTTGCGAGTTACTACGCACCGGTTTTCCTGACATATAGTCCTGTTTCAAAAAAGCATCCGCTTTTGTTTCTACGAGAATTCTTAATACTTACCAGATGTACTACTATGATATTATTATGTCTATTATCCAGTCTAGCTCAAAATAAACAATTAAAACTCCGCACTCTCCTGGTCCTGCCCATACTGTGTCCGGGAATACCATAGCCGCAGGTACCGAGTCAATTCCCAATCACAGTCAGATTCGTTGCCTTGACAAACAGCGAAAGCAGCTCGGCCTCACCTCAGCGGGGCGGCTGAGGGAGCGCCATAGTACATCTGGTAAGTATTAAGAATTCTCGTAGAAACAAAAGCGGATGCTTTTTTGATTCTACTTCGAATAATACTTACCAGATGTACTATTATGATAAACTCCGGATTTCGACAGCCAGGAAATGCCGGTGGGAGGAGGTGAGGCTCGAACCAGCACTCAACTACCATCCAACAGAGGTTGTAAAGAGACTAGAACCCTGGCATATGCTTGGGTTCTGCTATCTGACTCATAGAGTGCTAAACTTCCATGGTCTAGACCGCGCTCCCCTTCCCTCTTTTGTCCGCACAAAATTCAGAGGGCTGTCACTGGGGATGCAACACCCACCAGACCCGTGTCAGCCCCAAGCCTCAGCTAGGGCAGTCCAGTAGAGTGCAAAGAAGCTACTACAACTTCTAACTTTGAAAAAATATCAGTATATCGACTAGATTTTCAAATTGGAATGAGTCTAATGTCTGGTTGATAGGATAAGAATACTCTTGTACCAGACTATTTACCTAAACAGTCTGGTATTTCGACTGTAAGTAAACCTATTTATAGTCACTTAATTAATGTAAACACTCACCATTTTGAGTGCTTGATCTTTTCTTGATCATCACAGCTCGGCCCAATCCACGGTCGTACTCAGTCATGTGCATAGCATCTGTTCAGTGTAGGCGGAAGACTTTAGTGATGTGTGCGAAGTAGTGGTCGGAAGTGGCTTAGTTTAGATTCGACAGATTGGCGACGGCTACCGGATTAAGTGAGCTGGAGATGTCGCGAAGGTAGAAATCAGTGAATGACGACTCGGCATGCCATTGTGCTACAGACATCACCTCCTCTAATGAGACACCCTTATAAAGGGCCGATGATGTTGCTAGTGCTCGGACCTGATGGGCATTCGCACGATCAATCTGCTTTCCTGTAGCGATTTTGTGTGACATCTTAATAGCGTCAACTATCCAACGAGAAATAGTATCTTTCGAGGCACGTAAATGGGGAGCTTTGAGACATAACCACAGAGATTTCGGGGTCGTCTCTCCACTCATTAGTACGTTTCTTATACATTTTAAGACATCTGACAGGACACCAAACAGAAGAGTTTGGGTCATGTCTAGTTAAACTTGGCAAATTGATCGGCTGTCCTGGATATTTAAGTGACCGATTCTTTGCCAGGAAACAAAGACGTGGAAGTAGTCTTAAACCTTCACCCGTGACGACAAAACGGTCTTGTTCGGCAGAAAGCGCATGAATTTCGCTTCTCCTTCTCGACGACGCTGCTGCAACCAAGAAAACTGATTTAATAGTTAACAGTTTAATATCAATAGATCCAATCGGTTCAAAAGGAGCCTGGCCTAAAACCTGTAGAACAAGATATAGATTCCATGACGGGATAGGAACTGGCTGTCTAGGTCGCAGATTGCTCATTCCTTTGATAACTTCATTCAAGGTGTCATTCTCCACTCCTTCAATAGTGAGACTGGGAATGACTGAAGCTAATGCAGACTTATATGCTGCTAGGGTAGAAGGTACAAGTTTGTCAACTTCGTATAAATGACTGATAAAATCTGCTACGTGTTGAACAGATGCAGAAAAGGCATCAATATCTCCTCTCTCACACCACTGTGCAAATTTGTTGATTCTATAATTATACGTCTTTGTGGTTGAAACTCTTCTGGCTGAAGCAACAAACTTCGCTGCTTGCTCAGAAAAGCCACCCTCAATTGCACGCTGCTTGATAACATGCATGCAGTCAATCTGAACATTTCTGGTCTGTCGTGAAGGTACAGACCCTTGTTCTGAGAGATTAGATCTCTTGCGTCTGGAAGAGAGATTGGATTGCAGACCAGAAGGTCCAGCAGATCCGTAAACCATGATCGGCCTGGCCAATACGGGGCGATCAGTAGTACTTGGCACATCCCCTCTCTTATCTTTGCCAGAACTTTCGGGATGAGAATTGTTGGAGGGTACGCATACGCGTACATTCCCTCCCAACTTATCGCCAGTGCATCTACTGCTAAGGCTAGCGGGTCCGGGATCGGTGACACCTAAGTGACCATCTTTGCGTTTTGATTCATTGCAAACAGGTCGACATTTGGCTTGCCCCATTGTTTGAATAGAACCTCCGCTACCGATTGGTTGAGCTGCCATTCCGTCGGACGACAAACCGTCCTTCGACTGAGAGCATCCGCTAGGATGTTCAATCTTCCTGGAATGTGTGCTGCCCGAAGAATAATATTCCTCTCTTGGCACCACAGCAGAAGGTTCCAAACCATCATACACAACTCTGGTGATCTCGTCCCGCCCTGGAGGTTCAAATAAGACACCATTGTTGAGTTGTCTGTCCTTATTAGGACAACTTTGTCTTGAATTACTCTCGAACTTTCGAAGTGCAAATACCACCGCTAATAGTTCGAGCACATTGATATGTTTCTGCGCATTGGTCCGATCCCATTCCCCTGACACTGACTGATTGTCCAATACCGCTCCCCAACCCGTCAACGATGCATCCGTGAAGATGGACATCTGAGGTTGTAGAGGAACACCTCGCAGGAGATTCTGTTCCGATAACCACCACTGAAGGTGGAATATCAATGTTTCTTTTACTGGTATCCTCAGAGATAACGGATCCGTTTTCTGAGACCAGAATGACATTAGATACATCTGAATTGGCCTGCGCCTGAGTGCCGCATATGGAACCACCTTCTCCAGAGATACTAGTAACGCCAGTATCCTGAGAAACTGGCGCGCCGTCAGATAGGCTCCTAGAGAAACCGACTCCAAAACTGCAATCAGGCTTTTGACTCTGCTCTCCGCCGGAAAAGCTACGCCGTCCCTGAGATTGAAAAAGATTCCCAGATAAACAAACTCCTGGGATGGAGTCAGTTCTGATTTCTCTAGATTCACAATCCACCCTAGATCCTTTAATAAGGCTAGGACTACCTGCAGATTGCTGCGCAGAGTGACTGGATTCCCCGCCTTTAGCAGCCAGTCGTCTATGTACGTATGAACAGCTATGTTTCTCCTGCGAAGTAAAGGAGTCATGGCGAGAACCACCTTGGTGAAGACCCTCGGAGCTGTGGTCAGGCCGAACGGGAGAGCATTGAATTCCCAAACATTGTCTTGGAATGCAAAACGAAGGTACTTCTGAAAAGGAATTGACATTGGAATATGAAAATATGCATCCTTCAGATCTATCGACACTCCCCACATGCCTTTCCTCAGCCCTGTCATTACCGCTGCTACCGTCTCCATCTGAAATTTGGGAGAAAGAATAAATTTGTTCAACGGTTTGAGATTGAGAATTGGTCTCCATCCTCCGGTATGCTTCGGAACGAGGAACATGATCGAATAGAAGCCCAGTGAAGACTGATCGTTGACTAGATGAATCGCCTTCTTCTGACGAAGAGATTCTATTTCTGATCGAATGGCGTCTAGACGATCTGATTCCCTTGGAACAGGAGTCCATATTGGAGTCGAGGTTAACGGAACTAACGATTGATGGATGAGCCAGTCCGGATCGTAGCCGTTTCTTATCCACTGACAAACTAAACAGTCGCGCACGACCTGTTCCCATTGGCTTAGGAATAACTGAAGTCTGCCTCCGACGGAAGGAATCTGCACACAGCTGTCGGTCAAGATTGGCCGATAAGACGTTAAATCGCTTGGGTGAAGATTCTCGACTCCATTCGCCTCCAAAGCCACCGGTACTGGTTCCGCCGGAAACCCATCAGGAACGAGCCCCACGGCCGCCCCGCGGCTTCTTGTAGTACGACGGTCCGGAACTGCCGCCACGGCCATCCTTACGGTAGCCGCCTCGGCCCGAACCGCCACCCTTCCTGTCTTCCTCATACGGCCTCTTATTAGAGGACTTGTATGAGGATGAACGGCCAGGTCCTTGTGATCCGGATGGCCTATGGGCATCACGGCCAGAAGGACGATCTAGGACGCTGTCGCTGCTGCTCCATTCGCCTCCAAAGCCACCGGTACTGGTTCCGCCGGAAACCCGTCAGGAACGAGCCCCACGGTTTCTTGTAGTACGACAGTCCGGAACCGCCACCACGGCCATCCTTACGGTAGCCGCCTCGGCCCGAACCACCACCCTTCCTGTCTTCCTCATACGGCCTCTTATTAGAGGACTTGTATGAGGATGAACAGCCAGGTCCTTGTGATCCGGATGGCCTATGGGCATCACGGCCAGAAGGACGGAAGGGCGATCTAGGACGCTGTCGCTGCTGCTCCTGGCGATGTTGCCTGTAGGACTGCTGCGGCTGTGTCCTCTTAGTCGACTTCCACGACTTGCCGACTACCTCCTGCTCTGCAACCATTGACGCGACCTTGGATAGCTTGTCGTGCCAAGCCGCCGAACAAGCCTGGACCTATGAAAGGTGCAGAAGATAATGCAGCCCTCATCTCTGGTCCTGGTTCTACACAATCGAGAACCATTCTCCGTCGCTCTGCCAATGTCCTAGTGATCACCCTGGCCAGGCAATCCTGAGACAGGCGCATGGTGTCCCGAACAACGCCGGGAGCAGCCTCTGGCACCTGTCCACCCTCCGCCGTGCAGTCCAGCATGCCCTGCAGGACGGTACACCCGTGCGACAGCGCAGCCATGGCTGCCCTCGCCGCATCCTCAATGAGCGTGAGCTCATTGAACGGGTCTTAGTTGGTCTGAGAAACCAAAGGACGCGACCACCCCTTAGCCTTCCCAGCCAACGGCCTATTCAGAGCCTCTTGTTCCGCAACGGAAAGCCGTGGAACACGGGCGTACTGATGGTAGGCCAGCTCCGGAAAACGGACCCTACTGCTTATCCCCTTCGGGGCCTTTGGCAATGCATAGTCTGGCTGAACCAGACGGTATGCCGCAACCTCCAACATGTCGGAAGTCTGCGTATCCAAAGGGAGTGTCGGCATGGCAGAAGAGCCACTTGACAGAGCGCTAGCCGCTCGCTCTGACATCCGCTCCATCGCCGGATCGCGCTGAGATCCCAGATCAGATGCCAACCCGAGACGATTGGTCATCCATCCAAGGACCTGCACCCATTCAGCTTCGGTGCAGAAAACGGACTCGTCCATCAATGAACTCCCGTTTTCATCCTCCCTCTCTCCCTTAGATGAGAGGGCCACCGACGATCCATGCTGAGCGCTATGAGACACACCTCTCTGCCAAGACAGAGCGCATCCATAGCGCGACTACCAGCGGCACCGGTGTCTAACGAATCGCCAGACCCGGATTCTCCGCAGTCCATCGGCTCCAGCACGGGAGTCGGGACCACGACCGCTTTACTTATGGCAGTTGACGGCATTCCGATAGGAGCCGCACCTAATGCCGCCGGGATACCAGCAGGAACCACAAAACACGGCTCTGCTGACCCCTCCGGTTGCACAAATAGCGGATGGAAAATGCCCGACGTAACGTCGACATCACCGTCCGCCTGGCAAACCTGTACCAATCCCGACAGCGACCCCTGGGACGTACCGGGCATTGCCGTCACAGAAATATCCGGCATGCCGGAATCTTCCATCAGCAACAGATCTTCCTCCTCTATCGTCGGCTCTTGAGCCAAGGACAGAGAAGGGGCAGGTGCATGACCCTCAGCAGAACTAGCCGGACCACCTAATGGTTGTCCTGCACCAGCTTGCGTCACCGGGCCCGTGGACTGCAATGACTCAAACATTGCCTTGAACTGGGCTGCCCATACGCCCAGAGCGAAATCCATCCTGTCATTCAGCCGACCTTCCAGTCCCATCAACGACGCCTGCTGCAACTTCGCTGCCTTGTCCTTCGCGATCCTCTACAGTCTCGCACGCCGATCCCTGTCGAACTCTGCCACCATTGCCGACGACCACTTCACACACACACATCACATGGGCTCCCGACCTTACACAGAGCGCACGCCACGCAGTGATGTCCCAAATACTTCCGTTTCATGAACCGGTTGCACTTCTGGCACAACGTATCCAGATTTTTAGGTTTCTGCGAACACAGAAAAATTAAAACGCTGCAAATGACAAATGATGACGAGCAATATGCACAATCGACTTGATAGTTAAGATTTCTTAAACACATTAACTTTCTCTTAAATTAATGATAATCAAGTTCTTAGGCAGGAGATACTTGAAACTTTTTTGAGTGAAAATACTTTAAAAACACAACTCAGCCTTTAACTAATGTTAAATAACCACGACTACATCGCCGATCGCTACAAACACCCTCGACAATGAAGCGAAGGCTAAAATCGGCGATAAACAGAGTGCATAGACACACCAAGCCAAGAATGACATAATTCATGGGCGCCGCCATCTTGGTTAAGGGCGCATCCATATTTAGAGGAACTGAGTCGCAAGAGAAATTAACCGAGTACCCGACTTAAACTAAAAGTTAACGGGTACAGAAGCGACTCCAACAATGGCTAACATTTTAAAACAATGTGCCAATTTAAGGAAATTTCAACCTGCCCATGTGATGATTTCCCTTTTTCTTCCATGATGCCAACAGTAACACACTCCAACAACACTTAAATCAGTTAAAATTGAACATTTTAAGAGCTCTGACAAAACGTGACTTTCTCAAGTCGCAAAATAGACGAATCTGACTGTGATTGGGAATTGACTCGGTACCTGTGGCTATGGTATTCCCGGACACAGTATGGGCAGGACCAGGAGAGTGCGGAGTTTTAATTGTTTATTTTGAGCTAGACTGGATAATAGACATTATCATAATAGTACATCTGGTAAGTATTATTCGAAGTAGAATTCTCAGTCGCTCCAAAGCAATGAACCCCTTAAATATTGGGTGGTATTACCGTCAGAAACTTCCAGTAATAATATATTGGGTCATATAACCCATCAAAGTGGGCGCTAAGATATTGCTTTGCTGCATTTAAAAGCGGCATAGTGACTAGATTCTTCGTTCGCCATAGACATCAAGTTGCATAGAATGGTTGAAATAAATCATGTGATTAAATTGTTATGAATGACGAGGCACGTGATAAAAATTTTACTACGATACTAATTTCCATTCATGCCTAATGACATCGGATGTGCCGCGAGCCAATCAGAAACTACGAGTGCGCATTATCGATCATTATTAACTACGACTTTTCCATACCTTTTCCACACTCAATTTCAAATTTTCCAGACCTAATTTTGGGCCTTTCAAGTTTCAATCAGCCAAAAAACAAACAGTTACTAAGTTCATCATATTATCATACATAAACTTCATTAAACTTTATAAAACAAGAATATCAAAACACAGCGTGCACACTTTTGCCTGTGGAACTGAAGCAACTGCAGTAATGGAAGACCTGAGGACAATAACAAAGTGCATATATAAATAATTGTCACAAGAATATCAAAGCACACCGCGCGCGCACACACACAGATATGAATTTCATTACAGCAGCACATTTTTTGTTGAATATTTTGAAAATAATTTGACTGGAAACTGTTGCTGCTTTAAGTCAAATTATTTTCAAAATATTCAACAGCTATCCTATCAAAACACGCTATTAAAAGATTACGATACGAAAGAGCTGTCGGACAGTCAATAATATTTTACCGTGACTCAGCGCAAAGTTGGGATCATCCAACATTGGGCGATATAAAATTGCCACGCTTCTAAATGATCGCCATAGCAACAGGAATTCATTATTTTCACTCGATGACGAGGCAACACAAGAGGCCTCACGATACGAGGCCAAAGTTGGGATCATCTAACGTTGGCCGATATAAAATTGCTACGCTTCTAAATGATTCTGGTACTATCAATGTGAAAATGTAAAATATTCTTACCTTGAACCAAAGAAATCCGTAACTTTCGGCGCTGGCTTTAGACGAACTTCTGTCAGTGTCTCATGTTTTTTCTCCGGCGTGTGGCTAACAAGAGCGCCCATATTCGACGATGTCAAACGACTTATTACAAACACTACATTTGGCACGCGAGTTTGATGTGTTGTCCGGTAAAATCCAATCCTTATATTTATCATTAGTTTCCCAAACATTAGCATATTTGCACTTTCGCATCTTTACTGTTTCACAAAAAACAGCAATCTCGCAAATTATTTCATTGTTTCGGCTTCTAACACTCTCTACTATTTGACAGACGACTGCCGATTCACTCATTTTTATTGCGTTGTACTTGAACATGTTCAGAACCCGTATTGCTCAACAACCGCGAGATGTTCCCGGTAATAGGCGGTTTTCTATTGCAAGACGAGACCCAATCGAATTAGATTCTGGCAAGATTGGCGGAAACACGAGATTTCGTTCGTAAACAAAAAGATTGCAGTCGGAAAAATTAGGATTGCCGATATTTTAATTTTCCATACCAGTTGGCCCAAAATTGGAATTTCCATACTTTTTCCAGCCCTGGAAAAGGCTTTCCTAATTTTCCATACTTTTTCCAGACTTCCATACATGCGTACGAACCCTGTATAGTGTTTTAACCAGATTTTGTGGCAAACGGAAAGGGCGCCCCCCCCCCCCAACTTATAGTAATAATCAAGATATAGCCTTATAAGTTGTACAGCAGGGGAATTTGTGGGGAAAAATGTCTGCGATCATCTTTGACATCCTGCCTTGCATTCCGTAGAGAAAACACAACAAAATGTTCTGCTAAAATGCTTCTGCAGGAAACATGTTTCTCCTATAGAACGATACCTTTTGTTAGAGAACTCTGCTACATCGCGAATCATGTTTACTTACTTACTTAGCGATGTTTTCTGTTACAGGTCCTCAACGGCCCTCTTCACCAGTTTGGAGGTGACTCGAGAAAAGCAAAAAACATGCTTTCAATCTGTGACATAATTGCACGCGAAATGGTCATACATTACAGAGGCACATGCCTTCGGGAAATCTCAGAATTCAGAAACGTTTCCGAATTCAGATATGGGGTATCGGAATTTGGATAACACAAGTTTTTAAACAATTTTTGCATTTATTGATCAATCAACCTAAAATATGCTCAGCTTGTGTTAGATGTCTTATACATGAAAAACCAATATGGGCATGAGAAACATGCTGAACAGGTCATAAACCTTATGACTACTGAAAAAAAATATGCGCAAAAATTTGGAATTCCTTTGATGAATTAGTTGTATGTAAGTACTGCTAGCACCTATCCAAAACGTAAAAACATATCCAATCTCTGAATTGAATTCCCAATTGAGAAAACAAATTTAAGTTTCCGAATTTGGAAACTAAGTGTCTGAATTCAACGTTCCCTTTTAAGATGACTTCTGAAAAAAAATTTGCCAGAAAATTTGGAATTCCTCCGATGAATCAGTTTTAGCCGAGTGCTGCCACCTATCCAAAACATGAAATATCCAATCTCTGAATTGTTGTTCCAACTGAGATAAATTTTAATTTCCGAATTTGGAAACTTAAGTGTACGACTTCAACCACGTTGCCAAATTCGCAAATGGGGTGTATCTGAATTTGGAAATGTTTCTGAATTCTGAGATTTCCCAAAATCATATACCAAATCATGATAAGCGTGTCGTGCAAAGGATGTTGGGATAACGTTTTCTTAACAAACATCGTTCCATATAGACTAGTTTTGTTCCCAAGCACTAAGTCTAACAGAAAGAGCGGACCTAATGAAACCATTTTTTGCACCCCTATGGAACGCAAGGCAGATTACGGCATCACTATGAGAAACAGCAGGTAGGGTGTGTTGGTTTTTATCTATCGCGAAAAATCATATTGCCTCAAGAATATGAGACGGGAGTATATTGTACGTTTGTAAGTCTTTTTAGGGTGTCCGGCAATAACAATTATCTATTCAGCCTTGTACTCTGAACAGCTTTATACAGAACTAACAACGTGAGAGCAGAACAATAAGGAGTGCAATCAATTACGATAACATTTTATAATTATTAAGTCAATAACAGTGCACGTGCTGGAGACAGTCACAATGTCATGTCAGTGGCTTCATATTTCACTTTATTAAAGAGGCCCATGTGTTTATGTGAGATGTAACCGTTGTAGTTAAAGGATACTTGCTGTACAACACGTTGGGTTGCTGTGTCTGGTGACTGGGATTCTTTCAGCAGCTGTAAAATTTGCTGAAGTCCGTTTTCTTCGGGCTGCCACGCCATCTTTATTTGGGCATAATCTATAACTCACGGAAATAGACGACTGCGTAAATAATATTATAAAAAGTTTAAAGTAGTTCAAATTTTAATTTCCTTAAAACTTTATAAGTAGTCCTCGATTTAATAAAAAGCGCATCTTCAATTATGAAATTTCAAAACAAATAATTTTTCAATTATACATGTCGAAAATTGCCGAAGTCGGGTTGGTTGGAAAATGTAAGAACCAATTTGATTGGATAAAGATTCCAAATGCTTGGCGAAGATTTCTTTCCGAACTGAGTATTCATCAAACTAATCATATTTTGGTGCTTGAGTATTTTTAATAAATTCAAAATTACTCAACAATTTCATCGAAATAATTTTTTAAACCTAACTGGAAAGGCAAACCACATCTCATTACAAAAATCGTTTATCCAATCAAAATGAGTTTTACATTCATCGATAAGCGCCCTACAAACAGTTTCACGTTCTCCCTAGACTAAACAGTCACAAACTCTACGTAAAATGATATGTATTGCCAGTTCTGGTCGGGACCCAATATATGTATGTAGTTGGGAATCAGTTCCCGTACAGGCTTTCGACCATTCGTATCTCGCGAGATCTCCTTCGATTCGAGATCGAGAAAAGTATCTCGTATGTATTGAGTAGCCATTGGCGCAGTGATTTCTACAAGAATATGGTGGTAGAGAGAATTGAAACTTATAAGGACACGAGCGCTATTCTCCTCATACCAGACAATATTAATTCACGTAAAACGAGATGATATAAAGCATATAGTGGTCTGTATGACAAGTAGCTAACAGAAAAATAGTCCCTCTGAATTTGTCGTAAAATTCAAATCTGTCGCACACAAAATGAGGTAAAGAATTTGCTGACGTTGCGTGGATATTGATATCACATGAGCCACTGGGTGGATCAAATCCATTGTAATGTCTGTATTAAGCTAGTTTCGAAGGAACCTTCATAGACGAAGATCAACGTTAAAAATTCTGTCAGGGCAAAATCTGATCAAAAATACATTTACATAGCCTAAGACAATAATCCATACTTGTTTTAGACAGTATTTAGCATTATTACTTTGATTATTTTGTGTAAACTGCAAAAATCGTTGAATCGACGGGTTAAATAGGGCTTTTTTTCTTAGTTGTCACCCGTGTCCGTGATTTGTTTACCGTAGCAACGGTAGATAGTCAGTTCTACCTGGCACATTCCTGCCAAAATAATCAATTTTCAATTGTAATGTAAACTTGATAGAATCAAAATGTGCATAAAATAGTTTAAAATACGAAATTATTGTCCATATAAATTTTTTTTTTTAAATAAAAAAAAATAAAAAAGCATGTTTCTGTGCATTTGACTTTAGGATAAAATATTAACCAAAATTATTTGAAACAGTTTAAAAGGCGATAATGATTTCCATACAAACTATAGCAATTATATTTACAGTGTGTTGACATATACTTAAAGCTGAACACACACCGAATTGTTTACCGTTGTTAGGTCTGCTGCATTGATCGTCAAGCGACATTGCATCATTATAATAGTACGCCAGAATAGATACAGTTAATTCAACAAATCAAGTTCAAGTTCAAGTTCAAGATTATTTATTTTGATATAGAATATACATTTACAGTTTCACAACAGGTAGTCCACCAAAGGCAGAGCCTATGTGGCGGTGGACCCCTACATATAACATATAACAACAATATAGGACATGAGAATACCGAATACATAAGGTTAACATGTTATAGTCCTATATATACATATAGTTAACTGTCTCGCTGCCAAGCCTCTGCAGTCTACATTTTCCATGGAGCCTAACTCAGGGTATGCTGAGTACCTCTAAAAAAATAATAATTTGACCGAACGTTGTCGGTGGCTAGGCCACAAGCAACTTTCAGTCAAATTTTTCTAAAATACTCAGCCAATCCAGAGTCATTGCCAATTGGAGTTATTGTCCGCTTCCAGCAGCCCAACAGTTAATAGACGTATGACAATTTACATTTTTATATGGAAAGACATGACAGAGGGCTGTGTGCTTATCTTGCTTAAGTTAATAATTCTATATTACATATTCTTATTATCAATGACAAAGTATTAATTTATTTTATTTTTATTTTTTTTAGGCTGTGATGGTAGACGTAGTTGTTTGGTAGTTACCATTATGACAGATATTCTTATTCTTATTATTATTATTATTATTATTATTATTATTATTATTAATATTATTATTATTATTATTATTATTATTAAATCAAAATCATTTGCAAATACACATACACACACATTTAATAATAAATAAAGAAATTAATAATAATAATAGAAATTAACTCTCAACTCAACTAACCAGTAGGAGTCTCTTTGTTTTTGTGGCGTCTTGCACTTTAGACACTCAGAAATGACTGCATGTAATGACTGTGGTAAATCACACCATACTATTAAAAATAGACATTGTGATTACTGTCTTTGTGATGCCTACTTCTATGTTAGATTTCCGCAGTATAGACCTATGGGCACACCAGTAGGACAGAAGGTTCCCAAAGAAACAACCATAACAAGCAAAAAATGTATTTCTATTCTGCCATCACCCCCGCCAAGCGATCCACTGACACGAAGCGAGAATCTAACCTCCTGTATTACTAACACAACCTCTATCCAAACTAATGATTCGGTAACAAATAGTAATAAGTCTCCTACCCTAATCTCACTCTCAGCAGCACTGAGCACTATGACCATCAGTCAAGTAGATAAAACCAGCCAAGTAAGCCCCCCTAGTACCATTCTAACAGTAGCTGACATACACAATGATGCTACTGTTAGATCTGCCTTCATAAATGCCAGTGACGTTAAACGGTTTGAAAACACATCTGAAAATGCCACCGAGAATAAAACATCTGAAACCGCCCCAGCAAATGGTTGTGGGTGTGGAAACCCTAATAACAATTATATGATACTATGCTATGATTGCAGAAATTGGACACACTATACATGCACACAGTTGCCAATCTACATGCTCTCAGCATTAGCTACATCAAAGCGTAGATACTCATGTATCGCATGTACAGTAATATCAAAGCAGATTAACGAGTTTTTAAAATGGCATAAGTCTGTATATGACTGCGAGTACAAGTGTGATTTACATGAAGACACAATCTATGCCACAAACAGAAACCTAAATGAAGAGTCAGAAACAGATCAGGCATCAGCAATTTCGCTCCAGTCGGCGATCAGTAACACCGACATTATTGAGCACAATACAAATATTGTAGATCTAACTGATGTCACACCATATAGCAACGCTGATGTTATTGAACAAATCACAACTAGTGGGAATCAAACTAGTACTAATGTGAATGCATCATCACACAAGCCCAGTCTTAGTACTGGCGTTTCTATATGCAGTCACATTGACTTATCGAAGGACATGTTCTCTAGACATAATGCAACAGATAGCGACCCCGAAATGAGTACAAATGGTAGTATACTTAGATCATTGTTAAACGAAATAACAGAAATAAAGACAGGCTGTTATGAGGAAATAAAAGCAATAAAGGAGGGATATTTTTGCCTTACAATGTCAGCTCAACGAAATATATATCGATCGTAAGGGTGAGAATTGCAATCTGCAAAATAGTATACCAGTGATTGTAGGTAAACAAGCCAGTACGCAACAGGTCATTAATCCCCTGAGACCATCTGTTAACCCTACTATTTCTAAAAGTACAATAAGAAATCATAGCAATCCATCAGCTATGAGTACCCCTACACCGCCTAGCTACAGTCAATCAACTTCTCATCAATGTGAAACAGGCATCAATCAAATTGACGCCACGAAACAAACACATGTCAACAAAAGCATGGGTAGGATTGGCAGCTATGCAGATGCTGTGGCCAGACCTAGGACAGCTGTGCAAAACAAAATACATACAACTAGCATGACTAATCAACAACTCATGCAGAACAGTAGGCCTGTAAATACCGCACAACATGAAAGAGTTAATGGAAATATACCATACTCTAACATACCTAACCAACAGATACAAGATAAACATTCTATTTTATTGATAGGGAGTTCAACCCTCTGCAAATTTAGCGGATGATACATGTCAAATGAAGAGAGAAATGTTGATGTAAGATCTACAGTGGAGCACGTATCAAGGAGGTTCAATATCAGTTGGATAAATGTCTATCGCTCAAGAGGTATGATACCCTTGTACTACATGTAGGTAGTAATGAGATTGGAAGACGAACGGTGGATGGAATGATAAGCGATTATGATTCCATGATTAAGGATGTGAAATCAACTGCACCTAATACAGCCATATTTGTGTCCGCCTTACTACCTAGGCTGTATGACAATTATGAAAATGGTCTGGTCCAAGAATTTAATGAGAGGCTATACTCATTAGCTGATTGTCACTGTGCGGTATTTACTGACCATTCTCAACTATTCAGCAGTCCAGATGTCTATGTATATCAAGATCTTTTCTTTGATTACATACATCCAAACACGCAAGGACTAAATGTAATGTCCCAAAATATATTAACTTACTTGTGCATATCGTTAGGCATGTCACAAAACCATCATAACCCTGAAATAAGGGATGAATGTTGTATGAAAAGTGTGCATGTAAATAACACAAAAGATGACATAAATAAATTACATATTATCAACACCAAAAAATGCACAAAAAACAAAAAATATGTAAACACAAATTGTAATGGCTTTAAAGTTTTGTTTTCAAATGTTGATACATTCAGTGCAGAAAAATTAATTGAACTTAAACAAAGAGTAAACATCATGGAGGATAAGCCTTGGGTATTAGCATTTTCAGAAGTTAAACCTAAATATTTTAGACATGAAAAACAGATTTCAGAATACAACCTAGATGGATGATATGATATAGTGCCCTTACACATTACCAAGGACAGTATGGGCAGGGGACTGATGGTTTATATACTTTCATCCTTAAGATATATACCAATAGACATTAATATATATTTTACTGAATTTATGTGTATGGAAATTAAATTAAATAACACAGACAGATTATTAATCACATTTATTTATCGTAGCCCCATCTTAACTATAGAAAATAACAGAAATCTGCAATTACTTCTGGAACAACTAACTAACATACACTACACACATATAATTATCATGGGGGACTTTAATTTCCCAGGCATAGATTGGACAGAATATTCAACCAAAGGTGGCCAAGGGGATCCTGAATTTGATTTTATAGAGACCATAAGTGATTCTTTTTTATATCAGCATGTAACAGAACAAACTAGAGGCAGAGGTACTAACAAGCCAACATGTTTAGACTTAATATTTACAGATGAAGAAGGTATGATAGAGAAACTTGACATAGAGGCACCTCTAGGTAAAAGTGGCCGCTCAGTCATAACAGTAGATTTCTATGCACATTTGCTAAACTCAATTGAGCCCAAATCAAGATATATTTATAATAAGGCAAATTATGAGCAAATGAAGAGTATTCTAGACATTGATTGGGACACCATCTTGAAAGATCACAATATAGAGATACAATGGGATATTTTTACAAACAAATTAAGAACAGCAGTAAAAGAATGTGTAGCTAAGGCCATTTTTAAGCAGTGGTTTAAAAAGAATAATAAAAAGCACATGCTCCCTTTTAAACGTAAACTACTAAATTTGATAAAAGGCAAGCGAAGGCTCTGGGCAAAATACAGGATGACAGGTGATGTTGTAACGAAAACTGAATATAACAGGGTAAGAAATCAGATCCGCAGAGAAACCAGAAAGACTGTAAAATTACATGAGCAAAAAATAGCCGTAGATATAAAGGACAATCCCAAAAAGTTTTGGACTTATGTAAGATCCAAGACAAAAACCAAACAGGCAATTCCAGACTTATACACCGACAATAACCATAAGCACTTTACTTCTACGGATGTAGACAAAGCTGAGGCTCTATCAAATTTTTTCTCATCTGTATTTATCATAGAACCTGATGGCGTATTACCAGAAATTGAGAAAGTGTCTTGCCCAGAAATAAATTCAGTAACTATCAATACAGAGATCATCAAGAAATATATGGAGAACATGAAAATTTCAAAATCCCCTGGACCCGACATGATACATCCACGTATTTTAAAAGAACTTAAAGATATTTTAGTGAAACCTTTACTGATACTTTTTCGGAACTCGTTGAGTACTGGTACCCTGCCTACACAGTGGAAACAAGCCAATATAAGCCCCATATTCAAGAAAGGAGACAAAAGCGTGTGTGGGAAACTATAGACCTATAAGTTTAACTAGCATAGTATGTAAACTGTTAGAAAGTATTATAAGAGATAGTATAATGATACATATGAAGGAGAACAGATTGTTAAGTAAAAATCAATTTGGTTTCATCCGGGGTGGATCAACCTTGTTACAGTTATTACATGTTATAGACAAATGGACACAAATTCTCGATGGGGGAGGGACTGTTGACATAGCTTATTTCGACTTTTTAAAGGCTTTTGATAAGGTGCCTCATGGCAGACTTGTTCACAAATTAACACAATACAACATAGGGCCTAAAATTGTGAATTGGATTAAATCATTTCTATCAGACCGCAAACAACGAGTCATAATTAACGAAGAACACTCAGAATGGAAACCTGTATATAGTGGAATCGTCCAGGGCTCTGTATTGGAACCTATTCTCCTTATCTTGTATATAAACGACCTACCCAATTGTATAAAAAATGGCAGCGACATATATTTATATGCAGACGACACAAAGTTGTTTCAGGAAATAAACTCCACATCAGATAGATTAAAAATGCAATCAGATATATATTTGTTAGGGGAATGGTCAGATAAGTGCCTCTTAAAATTCAACGCAGAGAAATGTAAATGCATGCGAATTGGTAAATCATCCTTAGAAGGGTACAATTACAGATTACTAAAAGATGCTACACCTATAGAATTCACTAACACTGAAATAGATATTGGTGTTGTCATTAATGATAAGTTGACCTTTGAAAAACATATTGTTGATAAGGTCAACAAAGCAAACGTAATCATGGGAATTATCCGGCGCACATTTGTGCATTTAGACATAAAATTGTTCAAAACACTTTACACATCATTGGTAAGACCTCATGTCGAATATGCAAACCAGGCATGGAGTCCTCATTATAGAAAACATATATACCTTCTGGAAAATGTACAGCGACGCGCAACTAAAGTAGTACCAGGCCTATCATACTTAAGCTATGAAGCCAAACTTAAAATACTCGATTTACCAACTTTGGCATATCGAACAAAAAGGGGGGATATGATAGAGACCTACAAAATCCTAACTAAAAATATGACCCAGAAATCTGTGAATTTTTTCAGTTAAGAGAAAATCTTAAAACTAGGGGTCATAGTCTAAAGTTATACAAACCAAGGGCAAGACTCGACTTGCAAAAATACTCTTTCAAACATCGAGTTACAGACTTATGGAATAGCCTACCACAACATGTAGTTGAAGCCCAAACAATATTATCTTTTGAATCTAGGCTGGATAAGTTATGGAAGACTCAACCGTTATACTATGATTACCTCGCAGTCGATATAAAACCCAATTGATATCAGACAAACTATTAAAAACGGTACACTAATTAATACCCTCAGATAAAAATTTAAATACCCAAACAACCTGTCATAACAGGCTGATAGGCCTTCTTACAGGATATAGATTATGATTGATTGATTGATTGATTGATTGATAGTGATACAGAGGTTAAGATGATACCAAATTCAACGCAATCCATAGTTTTCCTTTTACAGTCCGCTATGGAGATGGACTGGGTCCCGATATGTCTGGTCGCCGAAGTGGAGTCTGTGTAACAGTCTAGTCATTGTGATGACATAAGAAGATGGCCGGTCAATACATTAGAGGTGTATTCTCGTAGCCATGTCTCTATTTTTAGATTGGCTTTCGACAAGCATTCATGTTCTTGTGAGATCTCCTACGCTAAGTGGGAGCGAGATAGCTCTCGTGGATATCGACCGGCCATTAGCGTAGTAACTTCCCGAGAATTGCTTTCTTAAATACAAGGACAGTTAAAATGCGAAGAAATGAACTCTGTATGTAACAAAGTATAACATGAAAAAAATAGGCATTGCCTATATAAGCGAACGCGGACACCATTTACTGCTTGATTAAATAGGACGAATTTGTATAGGGTCGAAATGTCCTAAATAAGTATACCGTATGAGTAGTAGTGTCGGGGTCAAAATGATCTCACCTCCCTCAACTGACCGCCGTTCAGCGATCCATGGCCATGGCCAAGAATATAAAACTCCCGTGCGGACCCCACTGTCCGGGAGAACCTCCTCAGGATACCACGGCCAGTGGCCGGCCTTTCTTATTCTGTCCGGAATCCTGAGAAGGTTTTTCTATCTGTGGGACACTTTTCTACCTATCCTACCTATCCTATCCTACCTATCCTACCCCACCTATCTCCTACCCGACCATGTTGCTATTCCAGACGTCTGGTGTGTGTGTGTGTGTGTGTGTGTGTGTGTCTGTGGTGCTTTTACCCCGCACTGGGGAGTGTCGCGGTGGGTCTTTATCTAACCTGGTCATATTACCCCGGCCTAGCATCTTACCTAGATTCGAAATTTCAGGTAAGTTCTAGCGAGGTCTTTTGAACGGAATTGAACCCCCAGTCTGCAGCCTGGGAATCCTATGCAATACTCTAGTGAGTGACCCACCGCAACACTACTAAAATCTCGCCTCTTAGTAATCTTATCTCTGAGCATGAGTATTGTGGCGCTTATCAGTCTGACATCACTTCCAGATAACACAGTAACAGCAATGCATAACTTATCAGCTATAATTACTAAAGCATACATGGCCAAGGTAGTTAAGGCGTGAGATCCTTGTTTTGTGTTTATTAGCAAACTTAAAATCACAGGTTCAAATCTCACTATTACTGTTTGTGGATAACTCGGCCATTTCTGGTCCGATTTTAAAATGGTAAACAATTTTGAAATTCTCGCTTCATTCCGGTCCTAATCGGGGCACAGAACGCCGAGAATGACGTGATTTCTCGGTACAATATAAGCATACACTTACTGACACGTGGATCTGACTCGTGCGCATGCGTGCTATGCGTTCTTATGGACTTAGCCATACCTCTCTCATATGGCTTTATACGCACGCGGGTACTATCCTATCCAAGGGGCATGCATTGCACTGCCTCCCCACACATATCTGAACGCCCATTTAGAGACAGGCATCCACAGGGATATACACCACCCACAGGTACTGATCGCCACACATAATAGGGTCTGAACGCCCATTTAGAGACAGGCATCCACAGGGATATACACCATGAATACTGTTGCATAGCTTCGCGCTACTGCAAAGCAATTCAGCCTTAGTGGGTACTATAAGGCCAAGAAAGCTGACCTGCTCCAGACGATTGGACATGTCCGTGCTGATGAGTGGCAGAAGCGACTCTCCTGAGCAATGTAGACGGGAAGGTTTGCAGCGCTTACCAAAGATGATCCTTGGAATCCCCACAGGAAAGCGCAGCGGATACGTGAGCGCCGTCAGTTGGACGAGAAGGTGACTGCTAGTTTGCAAGCCAAGACTGTAAAGAGGTGGATGGCGGCCCATCCACATGAGCGCTTCACTCTCCAACGCAGGATCGCTAATCAATGCCGAGGTCTGAACCCAGCCCTGAGCATAAGGGGGCCATGGTCTGAACCCTTAGCCCAGAGCATAAGGCAAGAAGGTGAATACATTCTCGACAAGCGTCTCGGCGAAATGGAGACAGAGGATAGAGGACGCCGGTCAGTACGCTATACATTCTTCAGAGGTCTAGAAGGAGACCTCACAGGCCAGATCATGCAAAAGATCCAGCAGACTGTCCAGAATGCCTTCTTCCTCCGCTATACCCATACCTATCGCATCCGTCAAATCGAGGTCCATAGGGTGATGCTCTTCCATAAGAATGCTCCAGGGAGCCCATGGCTGAACACGATAGGAATCCTATGCAATAGTACCGTGCTGGACCTGGGGGTGACTGGCAAACATGGTTGCCCCTATATAGGCCTCCCGCAGTCATTGACATAGAGGTTACTCCCCTCTCCACTGTTGTGAAAAAGGATGGGACAGTTCGAAAGCTCTACAATCAGGAATCATCCTTCCTCACCTACATAGGTGAAGGTGTCTCCCTGACGAGGGTGAGTCACCAGATCGGGGTTACAGGTGGAAAGCTCCTGCTGCGTCATCCATTCGATGGACCAGAAGAAGCTGTTAACCTCCATGAGGGCACCCTATGGGTAGATGGTGTGTCACATGTCTCCAAAGTCAAGGGTGCTGTTAAACTGCTTCAGCGAGTCAGACTCACTAGCCCGCAAACGACTCATATAGCCCTAGAGCTACGTTTCTTAGTCAGCGGCAGAGTGAAGCAGCTAGCCCCTGCCCCTGAGAGGATGAAGATCACTATCGATCCGGATGGAACAGGGCTCGATCTGGCACAGATATTTCTCGAGGGGTTCACTCTGTTCAGTTTAACTCTTCATATATAGCCATGATTCTCATCTTACTGCTTGTGCTGGCGTCTACAGCAGTGGCACATGGGGCTGAGACTGCCATGATATTGGATGCCAAGTACAATCCTTGGGTCAACCCCTTGCGGAGAAACATTTATGACCGCTTTCACCCATGTGAAGAGATCAAGTCTGTCTGCCACTTCTATGGGGCGGAGAGGGTAGGCCGTGGGTGTCTGCTGGAGACCCATACTCAGCACCAGATTCTTTTCGTAACACATGAACATGCCAGAGTCTGCCGTGGTTCAAATGCTAATCACTTTAGCCTCCTCCCAGGTGACCGTTGTCAAGGTAGATGGAAGCCCCTATGGGTGGTCCCATCATGCCGATGCGACTCTGGCAGAGACTACGTGTTTGTCTGAGCCTACACAGAATAGAGAGAGGCTGGCCCTGTGGTTGATGGCGATCAGTGGTGTATATCACTGTGGAGGCTTGTCTCTAAATGGGCGTTCAGCCCCTACTCATTTGTCTAAATGGAAATCCAGTTGAGGGAGGTGGTATCCTTTTGACCCAACACTACTAACACGTAGCACGCATGCACATGCATCAGATCCACGTGTCAGTAAGAGTGTATGCTTATATTGTACCAAGAAATCACTTCTTTCTCAGCGTTCTTGGCGTTCCTGTTTACCATTTTAAAATTGGGCCAGAAATGGCCGAGTTATCTACAAATGGTAATAGCGAGATTTGAACCTGTGATTTTAAGTTTGCTAATAAACACAAAACAAGATCTCACGCCTTAAATACCTCGGCCATGTATGCATTTGTAATTATAGCTGATAAGTTATGCATTGCTGTTACTGCGTTATCTCGAAGTGACGTCAGACTGATAAGCGCCGCAATACTCACGCTCAGAGATAGGATTACTAAGAAGCGAAATTTTAGTAGTGTTGCGGTGGGTCACTCACTAGAGTATTGCATATGATTCCCAGGCTGCAGACTGGGGTTCAAATCCACTCAAAAGACCTCGCTAGAACTTACCTGAAATTTCGAATCTAGGTAAGATGCTAGGCCGGGGTAATATGACCAGGTTAGATAAAGACCCACCACGACACTCCCCAGTGTGGGGTAAAAGCACCACAGACACAGGTGGGGTAGGAGATAGGTGGGGTACGATAGGTACGATAGGATAGGTAGGATAGGTAGAATAGTGTCCCACAGATAGAAAAACCTCCTTAGGATACCGGCCAGAATAAGAAAAGCCAGCCACTGGCCGGTATCCTGAGGAGGTTCTCCCGGACAGTGGGTTCCGCACAGGAGCTTTAGATTCTTGGCCATGGCCACGGATCGCCGAACGGCGCTCAGTTGAAGGAGGTGAAATCATTTTGACCCTGACACTACTACTGTATGTAACCGTATGTTGATACTGAATGAAAGGTTATGTCCTATGAGTCCAGATCTTCTCCCTCTTCATCTTTCGCTAAATTAACTGATGCATTGTGTCTTGATAGTTGGGAAAACCTCAAGGTCATATATGCTTCTCAACATCTTGAATGCCTCAATCATATCTCTTCGCAGTCGTCTGTATGTCAGTGTGGGTAGCTTCAGCTTCTGCAGCCTCTCTTCGTAGCCCAGGTCTTGGAGTGCAGCGATAAGTTTTGCAGCCCTTCTCTGGACGTTCTCGAATGTCACCAAGTTTTTCTTCCTAAGTGGATACCACACTGCATTTGTGTACTCGAGGTGAGGACCAACTAGTGCCTTGTACAACCATGTGAAGATATCTAAGTCTATACATGTAAATGATCTTCGAATCAGTCCCATTATCTGAGTTGCCCTGTTGACTTTTTCGCTTATCTGCTCTTCGAAGGACAATCTTGCATCAATGGTAACACTTAGATCCTTTTGCTTGTTGACCTTAACTAAAGTGTGTTGTGGGTTTGCCACCCCCACTCCACCCCCCCCCCACCCCACACCCCAGATCTCCTCTCATGTGGTAACTTCTTTCTTCTTCATGTGATTTCCTTCCCACTGTCATAAGCTTACACTTATCTGGGTGGAAACGTAATAGCCACTTACCAGATCAGTCTTGCAGTCTGTACATATCTGATTGCAGTTTTCTTGTGTTTTCGGCACTGTTGATTTGACGTGATACTTTTGTGTCATCCGTGTACATGTAGGTTTCTGATGAGAGTAATTCAGGCAGATCATTTATATATGGTATTAAGAGCATGGGTCCCAGAACGCTTCCTTGTGGGATCCCACTTAATACGCTGGCCCACGTTGATGTTGAGCTCATCTGGTGTCTTCCTCTTGTAGTCCTTCAACTCCCTCCAGAAGACATCATAGTACTTCTCGCATAGCGTGAGCCCGGACATGTTTAATATGTCTCACTAGAGAGATGAATATTCCTGAGCACCAACCTGGCCACCTGGCAGACGCAGACTGGGAAGATATTATTAGCCCTCTCGACAGGGGACACAGACGTTTAACCGTGTTGTATACTCAGTGCTTAAACAATGACGTGAATGGTACAGATCGTGAAGCAACTGCCCGAGAGCCAGGTGAGTCTTCAGAAGGTGGAGAACCTGCTGTGAACCAAGACACAGAAGTTCCTGACCAAAGCAAAACCTCTGGCAGTCCATCTCGCCAGTAACGTGGTGGCGAATGTGCCCATGGTGAAGATGACAGGGGGAAATGAGGTTCTTCCTGCTGCCACTGCGGCTGTCCTCGCTACAGTGGTGAGTGGGGTGGCTGGGCACTGTCTCGGAATAACTCACCTCATCCCAAAGATCACCCTCAGTGGTGCCTCCTCCACCAAGATCATGGGTGAACGTGTTACACTAATGGAGGCCGCGGTTCTAGGGCTAGCAACGAGTGCAATGGCTGAGATCATCGTCGCCTACATTTAACCCCTCTGAACAGTGACAGATGGATCACGAGACCCCTGCAGCATATGAGGCATGGCGTGCTGGAGGGCGGTGTGTAGCCCATAGTCGAGCGCGCGGACTGAGGATCGCCAATGCCTAGGAATGGTGGACCGCCCACAAGGCGTGCCCCTGCAGGGAGGGCCAGTACCCTGAGCACTGCTACCTATTCCCTTGGCCGACTGCGTGGTCCTCCTATGCCCAACTATTTCACTGGGGGTATGACTAGTAGGTTTAAGCCGTCTGTATATGACTATGACTCTGTCACCCAGACCTAGAAAGCAAAGAGCTAGGCGATCTTGCTCACATGGGCGAGGCACGCCTCGGTTCAGAGCACACTGTTGCCCCTATCTCCTTCCTGGACTTCGATGAGAAGGGAGACCCGCGGGAGATACGAGGTACCATCACAGCCCAAGATCTCATCGGGAACACTGATATGGTAGGACAATCAGCCATTAACAATGCCAAGACTGTATACAAGGGGATTGGCATCAAGGAGAGGGTGACGATGCGAGGTATGCTCGGAGTCGATGAGGCTGGAGCCATCAAGGTTATGGCTGAGTCCTATGCACAGGACCTGGTTACGGATCTCCTGAAACCACGGAGCTCATTCCGACAGGATGGAGAGAATCTCAATATAGGCACCCTCTGCCTGAGCCATATCACTGTCGATGGCCAAACAGGTGATGGCTTCCCATGCATGTATCATACAGATACTGGATGTACTAGACATAGTGGGTGCTGACACAGGCCCTCTATGCTATCTTCTCAGCTGCTGCTGGGATTTCATGCTTGACGCCTACATCGCATCCTTCGTATCCGCCAGAGGTGCAGGAGTCCCCACTCTGCAGGCGAAAGAGCTGGTGCAGGAAGTACTGCCGTTTAGTCTCCCAGATATAGATGAGGCTACCGCCGACCAAGTACTAACCATCCTCCGCATGCATGTCTGTACCATTCGACAGTAGGCCGGCCGATGCTGGCCAGGTGGTGCTGATCATTGCCCCATCAGGACAGGGGAGAAACGTCTTGCTGCGGGCTCTCCTGGCTGAACATCTACACTCTCAATACATCCTTCTGGTGTCTGACTCCGCCGCTGAGGCGGTTGACAGTAATGATCAATGGACATATCCAGCCTTGCGGGCAAGTGTGTTCTGTATCCTCCTGGCCTTTTGTGTCTTGGTGTGATGTTCTGACTGCTCACAGGGGGGGGGGGGGGGGAGTGCTTGGTATGGCGGTTGTGGTCAGGGATGCCCTTTGGATGGAGAGGGTCATCTCCTGTTACACGCCATTGGTACTCTGTCATAGTTTTTTAAGTACCGGGAATAATCGTCCCCGAGAGTCTGCTGAACAGACTGCTTCCCTGTCCACCACAAATGGGGGAAGTTGACTGTGGTGTGGGATGCCACCTCCTCTGTAACAACTGACTCTCTCATATCTGAAGATTGATAGTCAACAGACGATGAGTGGAGTGTGAAGTGGACAGAACCGATGATATCCGAACTTGGTGCATAGATAAGAGACACGAATTGGAGTGTGGGTTGGTGGTGCTATAGGATGGGGTGCACCTTGGGAAGGGGGTGGGTGGGTTTCGTGTTTTGCGGGCTTGAATGGGTACACCTAGTTGAGCGGTTTTGCTGTTCTTCAAAACAAGCCAAGGCCTCATCAAGCCTCTTCACTTCCATGCTATTTATTACATGTTCCACCCCACAAGAAGCATGGCCCTGGGCAGTCTCAACTTCCGCTTCTGGTAACTCTATAATGGGGGTAATAGCATGAAGTGGATGGTGTGGGAAGATGTTGGAGGAACAACTTTTCCGTCCTTCCCCTTGGACAGCACAAATGAGAAAGTCTTCAGATACGACTTCCCAGATCTTGTAGACCCGCTCTGAAGAGGGAGAGGGCGAGTGCGTATCTCGCCATCATCCTCAGCATTAGTCATATGTTCACCAGACTCCTGGCTTGGTAGAAGAGGGGTCGAACTGGCACCGTGGTGCTCAGGATTAACACCGAAAGACCTGTTTCCGTAGAGACATCCATCTGGGTACGAGTGTCACGTGGAATGCCCAGTCCGAGCTCTGGAACTGGGCCATCACTGACACACGGTTTAAGTCAATCGAAGTGGATGACTGAGGTCAGGCCATCCGAGGCACAGATACAGTAGGTCCACTGGTAACTCAGTTTACTCAGCACATTTGCTGAATGTCACAAATCGTGAATCCAAACCATCTTTTCCGCCTCATATGGGTCTCCATGCAATCACCTGTCATGCCACGTTTTCTGACGCTGGTGTGCAGTGGATAAAGTTGCTCTTACTAGCTCATGGGTCTGTTCTTTCCGTTGCTGCATGAGCTCTACGTAGAGAGATGGTAAATTTTTCTCCCCTGGAATCATGGGCATGGCCAGATCCAGGGGTAAGGCTTATTCACGGCCTAACATTAATGGAGCAGGGGTTTAACCTGTACCGGAATGTATCGAAGCGCGGTATGCCATGAGCACATACGGGAGTCGTAGATCTCAATTACGACAACCAAACCGTGTTTCCTTTGTCAGCATCTCTGCCAGGGTTCTGTTGAACCTCTCTACCATCCCATCACTTCGCGGATGGTAGGGCATTGTGCGCATTTTGACTATATGAAACTTACTTCCTTGGTCGGAATGCAGTTCATAGGGCATACTGAATTGGCAGAACACATTGCTTGTCAAGACCTCCGCTTCTGTGGATGCCTCTTGGTCTGGCAAAGCAAATGCTTCCACCCACTTCGTAAAATAATCTTGAAATACGAGGATGTACTTATTTCCTTCACCCATCGTATTCAAGGGTCCGAGCACATCAATAGCCAATCGCTCCCACGGTGCACCAACAATTGTAACTTGTAAGGGTACGGAATGGTGCTGGCCAACAGCGCTTCTTTGGCATGGGACACATTTGGCGACCCATGCCTTCACACTATCGCGTATCCTGATCCAGTGGAATCTCTGTTTTATCCGAGTTGTGGTTTGCTCGATGGCTAGGTGTCCAGCACTATCATGTAGTTGTTGAAATATGGTCTCACAGTAACGCTCAGGGATCAGTATCCAGTTATTCTTCTTCTTGCGTTCATCTTTCTCATGACAGTGCTGCAAGAGATGTTCTGCTGTTTCTTCTGCCTGCTGACACTCACAAAGTGCAGAATCTGTAATCTTGAGACAGTGAAGATGTGCATTGAGACGATTGTGACCAGTCCTCAATCTGAAGATACATGTCTGATCCTCCCTACTGAGGCTGTGTATTGCATCATTATGCTGCCTGCTGGTGGTTCTTGTGGCTTTAATGATATGCTTCAGTTCTTCAAAGTCAACCTCACAGTTGAATTGGTCTTTATTTGACCCTTCCTTAGTCAGTTGATCAACTTTGTCATTTCCTAAGATGCCACAATGCGAGGGGATCCACTGTAAGTTGACATTGTTCTCCTTAGCCAGTTGCGTAAGATTTTCAAGAATTAAATCTGTACTTTCCTTTCCACTCTCCAGTGCCTGGAGCGCTGAGAGGGAGTCTGTCAGGAAGACAATATTTTCATTTCTGGTTTTTCGTTGAATCAGCTTTTGGCTAGCTAAGATCAGTGCCTGGATTTCTGCAGTGTAATTGCTATAGTGCTTCCTTGTTGGCAAGCACGAGTCTGTTATATCTCCACATGGAAACCGAATGTGAGCACCTGCCCCTCCATTCTTGACAGCCTGGATAGCTGATCCAACTGTATAAACATATATCCACTCTTCCTCAGGGTAGTTTTCTGCAATATGACTCAATGCAAGAACTTCCTTGGTTTCAATCCCTGGAATCGAGGGCCAGATTGAAATTGTGGTTTCTATTTCAGAAGCTTTCCATGGTTCCCTCTCAGAGATAGAAGTTATGTTTCTACATCTAGGGAAGATGTCCGACTCTCTGTTTCTTTCAATTTTCTTCGAAGTTAATAAGAAATTATTCCTCTTGAGCCTTCCACTAGACATTTGGTGAGTCAGCATATGCATGGGATGGTGAGGCATCAATTTGAATTTCTCATATTGAATCTCGGCCTTGATTTCTCATCTCTGCTGGAGTGGCTGGATATTTGTAAGCTCTTCCATCGCTGCTATTGGAGTGGTCTTCATAGACCCTGTTATGATGCGAAGATCCAGTTATTAATGTAGAGAATGTTGTCTTGTATATGACACTCTTCAAACCTTTGATAGTAGTACTTTGCTGTCACGGAAAATGGTGTAACAGATACCTTAGGAGGATGTACCCCCTCCTGGATCCACATGTATATGTTTCGTGTTTGCGAGTTTGTTGCTTGTTTGTGAGCGACTGTCTCCGTGTCCCACTCTGTGCACCACAATTCAGGGAACATTGGGGATGGCTGTGTAGTATGTGTCATGGTGGTGGCCCCTTCTTGTTCATCCTCAAGCCCAATTCTGCTCAAGGCATCGGCATTTCCATGCAGTTTGTCGGGTCTATGAACAACATTTCTCCATCTTGTTCAGAGTATGCAAACCATAACCCAGTACCTGCTCTGTGACCTGAGATAGAACTGCACCAATGGCATAAGCTGATGCATTAGTGTCTAAGATGAAATCGAGGTTATGGTTAGGATGAGCAAGAATTGGGGTGGTCATCAAGAGTTCCTTCAGCGCCCTGAAGGAACCTTCACACTCACTCATCCACTCGAATGGTTGATCCTTTTCGGTGATTCTAAATAGTGGTGATGCAATCTCACTGAAGTGATGGATATAACGACGATAGTACTGGCAGAGACCAAGGAAACTCTGGGTGTCCGTGACTGAAGTGAGGGGTGGGGTGCTGCCACTCTGCTACTGCCTTAGTTTTTGATGGTTGAGTAGCCACTCCATCGCCGGATATGATGTGTCCCAGGAACTCGATGCTCTGTCTAAAAAGATGAAACGTTTTCGGTTTGAGCTTTAGATTCGCGGTGTGAAAGCGTGTTAGAACTTTTTCCAAGTTGGACAAAGTCTGCTCAAACAAAGAGCCAAAGACGATTGCGTCGTCGATGTAACAGAGTCAGATCTCCCATTGCAGGGTGGTAAATACCTGCTCAATGAGACGCCTGAACGTTCCAGGAGCATTGCACAATTTGTAGGACATCTTGTGAGACCTGGAAAAGACTGTCTCTACACAC
The DNA here is from genome assembly GCA_034401795.1 of Chaetoderma sp. LZ-2023a. Classification (NCBI taxonomy): domain Eukaryota; kingdom Metazoa; phylum Mollusca; class Caudofoveata; order Chaetodermatida; family Chaetodermatidae; genus Chaetoderma; species Chaetoderma sp. LZ-2023a. The sequence goes on from CM067369.1 coordinate 252,434,275, forward strand.
AAACGTGGTCTTATCCTTGTCAGCCTCATCCATGGCCACCTGCCAGTACCCACTAGCTAGATCAAGGGTACAAAACCACTTGGCTCCAGACAAGGAATCTAAGGCCTGATCTATCCGAGGAAGTGGATAAGCGTCTTTACAAAACTGCAAAGATCCGTCCTTTTTGCCCTCTAGTACAATGGGACTTGCCCAGGGGGATGCTGATGGCTCTATTATGCCTGTCCGCAACATGTCATTTATTTGCTGAGGTGCATCATGGGGTGTTTGGTTGATGCACAGAAGAAGAAATGATGGTGTGGAGTTTTCCCATCCTTTGTCCGATGATTCTTCTTGCGGGTCCATGATGCCGAATGTTGACTTCCATCTGTATTACTGCTGCTGCAGCTGGATGTAGTAGGTGATGCTGTAAGGACTTGTGAATTGCAAACCACCAAGAGAAACCTGGTGTTAAGTGCCTTGGTTGTGGGTCGTGGTGCTTGTATAAACGTTGTTTCACCAGAGGTGCTACAACCTACCACTGCCGTTTTACATAGGAAAGAAGGTTTGTTAGATGGGGAAATTGCGGGGTCACAATTTCCGGCAGGGGGAGATGCCAGTGCCGCAGATGCAGTATGCATCATTGGTACCGACATATAAGAAGCTGGGTGTGTGTGCGTGCATGATGTCGTAGGGGAATGAATTGTTGTGATGGCCACCTGACATTGTCATTCAGAGGCTAGGTTGTGAGAATGGGCACCGAAGTGGCTCTGTAATTGGTGCCCACATTAGTTTAATGGTCTCGGGCTGCTGGGTATGTCTGAGGCTTGTGTAGTTGCGAATGCAGTGCTGTTGTCGGTAGTGGTGGCGAGATTCACATCGTTTACTTTGTGTATGGGGTACAGTTGTCAGCGATTATTTTTCTCCCGGTCTAGGAAATTCTCAATTCGAACCGCGGTTGCTGTGACTTGTTGAAGACTACCATGTTCCATAAGGAATAGCTTTTCTTTTAGGGCGGGTTCACTGCTCAATGCGTCGATGAAGTTATCTAGATGCAAATGTGTGATGCCCTCGTGATTTGTGGTGGGCTCGGCGCAGGTATCTCTTCATCTAATATGACTAGCTAACTCCAGAATTGTTTCTTCCGATCGTCGATGCAAGTTCTTAAGTTGCAGATGACTCGTCTCTCCAAGGGTGGTGTCTCCAAATCTTTCTGACAACACGCTTTCCAACTCCATGTACGTTGGTGTGTAATCTGTGCCCAAGTCTGCCAGGACCTGAAGTGCTTTCCCGGACAGGTTTGCAGCCAGATACTCTCCCATTTAATGATCCGTCCACCAATTTGTATGGCTTATAATCTCAAACTGAACTTTATAATTAGCCCAATCATTCTCCCCGCCAAATTCGGGGAGGGTGGGGGAGCAGGGAGAATGATCCGGCCATGTCCATGATAAGAAGTGATGGGCGCGAATCCAGGTGGTGGTGCTGGGGAGACCGATGTAACCATGGATGCTGATCTGTGTGTTGGTGGTGGTGGTGTTGGTGGTGTTTCCCATCGATGTAACTGACGATGATGATGCCCTATCCATGAGGGCAATTCCCATCGATGGTGCAGTGCATGATATGTTGGCTCCGTGGAATAAAGCCCTAATGCAGGTCCATAGACAGGTGTTGGTCTATAGACTGGTGGTGGCATGCTATGTAGACAACGCAGATATTCTACTGGACATTGGGATGGGTGTTCCTCATATGGAGGCGGTGGAGGTGACTGACGTGGGTGGTGCATGCTGTGTGATGCTATTCTGCTGTATTGTTGGAAGGGCAGTGCCACATCTCCCAGCTCATAACGTGTTGCAGATGGATAATATGATGACGACGTATGTACCGGTGGAGATGCGGGATATGGTACATGAGGTTCCAGCCATTGGTCATCCTGTGATGATGAACATAATGGGTGTGAAGGATAAATATGCCCCCGTAGGAATCTATGTCGTGGTCGACCGCGATCCAGCATAGATGGTGGGTAACTATCGCAGATATCCGACAGTGTGATATATTGAGTTTCCACCTATGAGGCATCACAGAATGTCCCCTCGCTGATTGGCGAAAACTTGTGTAAAGGCGGTGCTGGTTGTTCCACACCGGGGAAATTATTTGCCTAGTCAGTGAGCCCGTGAGTAGTTTGTCTGTCATAAGATGCTACTTCCATGTCTAGGGAGAGCTGACTGTCTGATGAAGGAGACTGAAACTCGCGTGTCTTGAGAGTTGGTGTGTGTTCGCTTCTCATTCAAACCCCACATCGGGCACCACTTGTATCTCGCAGGGGTATGTGCTGGTCTGCCATGTTGCTCCCCTCTGTTGCACTGCATGTACAGGATGCGCGGGAGGGCTGGTTAGCTACGATTCTCAGGGTTACGGATTCTGTATCGCGTCTTTCCGGAAGGTACAAAGACTGACTTCTAGATTCCAACTGTTCATGTCACCAGTATGTGGGTCCATTAACTAAAACGTCTGGACATGATGATATGATTAAAAAATCAGAATAATAACTATACAAACACTGCTACTCGTTTGACAGTAAATGAGCAAAATAATACAGTACATAGAGCCACTTGGTGTTCTTTCTGCATGGTCTCGCCGAAGGTACCACACAGATTCATAAATCTGCAGAGGTATCCCCACAAGGGAGGATCGCAACGAGGCTACTTGAGCAGTTTAATGTAAACCAATTATACCCCTAGCACACACAACATATTATTGTTGCGAGAGGAAAGTGCCTCACGCGGGCCTCCGTCACAGGAAAATGCCTTCAACGCCGAAGTGGAGGAAAAGAGCTGGCAAAAAGGGCCACTCTTTTGTTCAAACAAAAAAAATAAGTGCTGGTCAATCCTAGTGAAGCCATAATTAATGTGATGCGCACTGGTTTACACGAAGACGGGTTGGACGATTTCTGAAGAATTCATCGGTCACCGTCTTATGTAGGCCCAAAGATACTGTATTGGTAGTTGCCGCTTTATTTATGTGGGCCTTCTGCTACATTCTAACCTACCATTTAGTTGTTAGATACGATTCCAAGATTTGGCCGCAAGTGGCAGGGATTCCTACCTATCTTTAGACACATATATCTAACTGGCGAAAATGCCCAGCTTCCCGGAGGTCGCCCCCGCATAGCACCTTCCTCAGAAAGACAGCTTACATACATAGCAATAGCTTCTGAATAATATGACAATCTGGTCACCATTCCAGCACAACCACATATTCAATCACTAGGACAATTTACAGTTCACACAAGCCATTTATAAAGTGCAATATCATTTATGGTGGGGTGTAAGAGACAGATATCCATCGCTAGTGACCTTCCCATGCAGCCGTGGTAGGTTCTAAGACCTCACCCAGTCACTACAATGAGGTGGATGGAGATCTGTATCTCGTCCGTCACCCATGTGTTATGGAATTAACATGCTACCTGTCATTAGGCTGAAGTTCCAGAATGCCCAGAGATGCATTGCAGGCCAGTCTAATATATAATTTAATTTCTTTTTGCAGTGCTTCCTACATTGGCAGGGGAATCTAAACTAACTGGTATCCGAATATACTGGGGGAAGTGTGTGTAAATCGGCACTTTAGTTGTCACCGCTCGGAAACCTCAATAGTTTCCCAGAGTCGGATCCTGCCAACATGTCGCGTGGGAGTCCAGACAATTATTACGCCTTGCTGCTAGAGGAGCGCACAAAGAGACAATCACACGATATTAATAAGAGGCCATAAGGTAATTGACCAATTTTACACAACCTAGCCGGTGTGTGGTGTTACATATCCACTACAGTCAGAAAAGAGCCGTACACAATGTGTCTCTTAAGGAGAGATTGTCCCTAACTACTTTAAACCTATCCTACCGAGCTAAAATATCCAGGTTTAGGTGGTCACCTGTCAGGCTCGAGCATAGTGAGCATGATCAGTGACCTCAGTGTAAAATTGATGCTGGGGGAATATAGTGATGTGAATATAATGTTGCTGTATAGTATTACCTAGCATACTGCATCCTAGAGTTTTTATATAGAAACAAAACATGATAACTAGGATGGCTACTTGCCATATACATAACTAACTAATACAGTGCTAGCGATATATCAGGTCATAAGACCTCACAATGCTGGTTAGTTGAGAGCACACGGAAATAAAGATAATATGTACAGTATGAAACAGAAAGTATACAAATGCGGTCGGAAGGACCGGGTAGGTACCTATTAGTCATCAGTACCATTTACGGAGATAATAAAATGCACAATAGTATAGTTACTGGAGTAGCTATTGGTCCTCGGTACAGTAAGACTTTGTAAACCACGGAAAGTGATACGTTACAGTTGAGTAGCACGAGATGGCACAATCCTGAATGCAGGGAAGATGTCCGCAATTAGACTGTTGATGCGCCTCACTCTCAAGATGGTGAAGAAGAACATTTAGAAAAAGATGTCCACTAGACAGCCAGAATAACTGATACATGAATTTACACAGTTTGTTATGAAGTTTCCCACCTGGCGACGATAGTTTGAAAGTTGCCCATTAACAAGGAGGGCTACAGTTGTAATTAATATGCATGTACAATAACTGGGTACATGGTGTGGGATACGTCGCATAGCTCATGCGATGCACCGAGCAGACTCCCAGCAGACTGTGGTCTAAAAGTTAATTAACACATACGACATGAAGCGCGGAAATTTGATACCACTTTTCAGCGTGGTCCGGAAGATCTGGCGAGTTATCCACCAAGAATCACCATCAGCTCTACATCCTGGAGAATTACATCAGGCCCGCAAGGCCCATCTTATATTAATTTATTTTTGCCACCGGATGGCCGTCCGGGAGCGTCAAAAATTTGTATCGCGGATGCCCAAGACTGCTCACCAGCACAGGAGATCTCAATTCCGAATGGCACTGCTGTGGTGTAGGTACCACAGTCAGTCAGCAGTTCTCACACGTCTTGCACTGCGCTGGTCCAGCAACCTTGCTGGCGGGTCGGCTTCCACGCCGATGATGCTCTCAATTCTCGTTTTCTCGCCCCTTTTATACTACTCGTGATGTCAGAGGGAGGACGCTCCAGCCAATCAGATGGCGAGCAGTAGCCAATCAGCGTGCAGCTAGAAGTGGTGACGTGGCTATCACGTGAACAGCGCATTCCCCATTCATTTAATGCATACACGCGATCACGACGTCAAAGCAATATTTTGAAGATAATTTAAACGAGACTTTTAATGATAACTCGGCCATTTCTGATCCGATTTTAAAAACGTAAAAGTTCTGTAATCCTCGTTTCATTCCGGTCCTGATGGGTAACAAGAACTACGAGAATACTGTGATTTGGCGAAATTACCAGTACCAACTCGGTACACTATAAGCATACACTCTCTCCCAATACTGACACATGTTACCAGGGAAGCTCTGATGCATGCGCATGCGCGCTACGTGTTCTTACGGACTTAGCCATTTTAACGAAACCTCTCCCATAGGGCTTATATACATGTACTATTCTACCCAGGGGCGTGCTTGGAACATACCCGGAGCGGTCGTCCCTTACCCAGTCTAGCTGGAATGGTCTGTACCCGCTCGGTCGATCTGTGCTACACCGGGCAACGAGGTATGCAACGCGTTCTGGCAAGCAAAGGATCTGTATGAGAGTTCTGTGAAAGAATCGCTCCAGTAGGGGCAGTTCTGCCTTGTTTAGAAGTAGAGTGTCCATGCCATGTAGATCGATCGGAAGTACATAAATCACAAGTAGATGTAGAGAGATGAGTGGCGTTATGTCATTGATGCCATGTAGACCGGCTCCCATGAGTGAGTAAGCAGCTCTTCTGCCTTCCTTAATGTTCTCTTCTACTGTTGCCTTTGGGCTACTGAGGTGATCTGTTCTGTGCATGCCTAGATGCAGAGCTTGTCCCAGAGCTGATAACTATTCGCCATTCAGTGACATTACTGGCTTATTGAATGTCCATTTGCATATCCCCCCCCCCACATACCCCCATATTTTTTTTTTAATTTACCACTGGAATGGCTGAATCGAGCCAGTCATTCCAGTCATAAATTTTCAAAAATAGAATTCAGACACAAATATCCATGATATATCGATATATAACGATATTTTTTTTTGTCACAATATATCGAGATCTTGTCATGGGCAATATCGTGTACATCGGGTGCAGCTGGCATGTGGTGGAATATTCCTCTTCATGAACAAGCACTGGCTTTTGAACTATGAGTTGGACTCCATTTCAAAGACATTTCCAAACCATGCATATATAGCCAAATGTTCGGATGATGGAGATCCAATGCTGCCCTGCCACAGATCGAAAGGTACAGCAGGTGTGGCTATCTTATGGCCCCAGTCCTTAAGATACTGTATAGAACCCCTACCTGGTGGCAGTAATCGATTAGCGGCAGTACGCATCAATGCAGAGCCTGAACCGCTCCTGCTCATAAATACATACATGCCTGCAGAAGGTACTCTCGACAAAACTACTAGCTACATCAGTGTACTAGATGAAGTTGCCAAACTAACACAGGAGTACTCCGGAGCCTACACCTTACTGTGGACGGGTGATACAAATGGTATGCTGGGGAGAGTAAGGGAGAACAAAAATGACAAGCTACTAAAACAGTTCTGTCTGGAAAAGGGCTACAGAGTGTCTCCTTTAATGTCAAAGTTGCCGACATACCACGACTTCTATTGTGGTATTACATCGCAGCTGGATGTCTTCATCGAGTTAGCTGATCAGAACAGTATTATAAAGGAAATTCATATGGACTCACACAATCCGTTAAATCATAATGCACATGATGCAGTTACAGCCACCCTGTCTGTGCAGTTGAATGGATCTGTACCATTACAGCGACAAGCAGGTATGCTAGTTAAGCAGAGGGTGAATTGGGACAAGGTGGACATACAAAAGTACAAGCATCTTACCTCATCAGGATTGCAAAACCTGATAGACCTCTCCCGTCAAAATCTGTTTTCAGAGTTCCTGCAGCAGGCAATAAATGAAATCCTATAGAATGCAGCAGTAGACACCAGTCCGGCCAAAAAGAAGCAGTGGGTCAGACTACATTAAAAATGGGATGCTATGCTGAAGCCATCTGTAGACTGTTCAAAGGCTACACACTGAATATGGAAAAAAGAAGGATGCCCAAAAGATGGGGAAGCAGCGGATAGAAAGAAACATGCAAAAAAGGATCTTAAGGCAGCCCAAAGACAGCTTATGACAGAAGAACGAAACAGGCTGCATACAACCATAATGGACTCAGGTCCAAGAGATCACAGCAAATTGTTCAAGGCGATAAGACACTTAAGAGATAGAAGGCCGGTGCAGAATGTCTGTATTAACTTCGGTATTGGGGGAGCAGCACCACAGAGTCAGAGCTCTGGGCCCAGTACTTTGAAGATTTGGCTACACCTGTCGATGATCAAACCTTTGACAGTGAGATGAAGGAGTCACTAGTGCTTAGACGCATGCTGATTGGCTTAAACTCATCTGCAGAGAAACCTTTATCCTCAGTGGATATCCAACAAACTGAAAAGCATGTGCTAAAACTGAAGAATGGCAAAGCAGCGGACATATTCGGTATCACTGCAGAACACCTAAAATATGCCTCACATGAAGTGCTTACAGTCCTCAATACCATCACAAATGATGTGCTGACCACTGGCAAGATCCTAGATATCATGAAAACTGGCCTAATCACTCCGGTCCTGAAGAAAGGAAAGTCTGCTAGATGCCCAGATAGCTACAGATCCCTTACAGTCAGTTCTGTCCTGGCAAAGGTAGTGAAAAAAGAAATTGTACAGCGAATCAGACCCGCCTTAAACCAGACAAAAAGTTGATTGCAGTTCGGGTTTATCCAAAGTTGCTCATCCATGAATGCAGTTTTTGCACTTACTGAAACCATTGCTGATGCTGTTGATACGAAGAGTTCAGAACACATAACATTTCTGGATGCCAGCAAAGCCTTTGATATTGTAAACCACCCAAGTATGCTTAATGCCATCCACAGTCAAGGAATCAAGGGCACTCTATGGGCTATTGTAGGCAGTGTGTACACAGATATGGGAGCAGCGGTTAAGTGGAAAGGGGACGCGTCACAGCCATTTGCTGAGCATCAGGGGATCCGTCAAGGTGGTGAGTCGTCAACAGACCTTTTCAACAGCAGGAGCAACAAGCTACCACATAAACTGGAAACCCACCCAGCTACGTATATGTGTGCAGATGACCTAGCATTAGTTGCGCGAGCACCAGAAGCTATGCAACTCTTAATAAATGAGGCACAGCTGGATGCGGCTAGTAAGCAGTACTTGTTTAGTAGCAACAAAACTAAAACCATGCTAGCAAAATCTCTGGATAAATGGGAAGCTGTTGGAGATCACAAATGAGGAGACCCATCTTGTTGTTACTAGAACATCCTTGTGTAAGAACCTAAAAACAATTGAAAGCAGAATTAAATCAGCACGGCATGCAGCCAACTCCCTAATGGGTGCTGGCATGTATGGACTTAATGGCCTAAACCCAATGACATCAATACACATCTGGGAGATATTTACTACTCCAGTCCTTCTGCATATCCCTGAGGGACTGATCCTAATGCTGTGTGAGATCTAAAAGCTGGAAGATTTCTACAGCAAAATCTCTGGATGAATGGGAAGCTGTTGGAGATCACAAATGAGGAGACCCATCTTGTTGTTACTAGAACATCCTTGTGTAAGAACCTAAAAACAGTTGAAAGCAGAATTAAATCAGCACAGCGTGCAGCCAACTCCCTAATGGGTGCTGGCATGTATGGACTTAATGGCCTAAACCCAATGACATCAATACACATCTGGGAGATATATACTACTCCAGTCCTTCTGCATATCCCTGAGGGACTGATCCTAATGCTGTGTGAGATCTAAAAGCTGGAAGATTTCTACAGGGCCAATCTAAAACGTATGCAGCATCTACCTGCCAGTTGTGCGAGCTCTGCAGCCTACTTGCTGCTTGGAGCACTCCCAGTAGAAGGCCAAATTCACAAAAGGATTCTGATCTTTCTTGTGAATATGCTACACAGATATAATTCCATCAAATGTGAGATAATTGAAAGACAATTAGCCGTTAAGGCAGCAGGGTCCTATAGCTGGGTAATGATAGCAAATCAGATGCTATAGAAGTATGGCCCGCCGGATGCATACAGTCTTCTGAAGAATCTGTCAAGTAAGGGAATATGGAAAACAATGGTGACAAAACAGGTCCATGACCACTGGGAGCGCAAACTGAAAGAAGAAGCTGCCGGGAAGAAGACTCTGTCGTATCTTTCCCTTGCCTCCTGCAAGATCGGGAAACCACACAGTGTATGGACAAGCTGCACGTCTGATAAGACCTCTGTATATAAGGCTACTATCCAAGCTAAGTTACTAGTACAGAGATATAACCTACTTGGAGGAACAACCCATAACCGTCGAGGTCCAGCCACCTGTCCACTGTGCAAGAGTGAAGATGAGACGCTGGTGCACTTCCTTGTCATGTGTACACAGCTTCAACCTACACGGGGGGGAAATGCCTGAATAAAATCTGTGGCATGTCGAAGACACTAGGACTCCAAGTCATACAGGAGAACTGTATTCAAGCTATCCTGGACCGTAGCAAGTTTGCTGCAGGTGATCCTGTAAGCTGTAGCTCCCAGATACTACGGAGACTTCAAAAACTATCCAGAGAACTTTGTCATGTCCTGCATCGACAGCGAGCTAAGATGACTCAGTTGCAGTGATGCGCCCAAAGTTGCATGCTGCAGAGTTGCATGATGGGTCTGATTGCATCGCTGACAATACTCTACCAAACAGGTCACTCTTTTAAACAAAATTTGTGCGCCTTATGATACTTAACGGATATACTTATATGTCATATACTACCCTTATAGGCAAAATGCCTGTAGATAAATGGCGACTACATTATGCGTATTGCTTAGTTAATTTGTTTCGAGGTAAAGGAAAGATAATGATTGTGTACTGGCTCTTGCGTATACAAAAAATCTGACCAAAATGAATCTAGCTTATTTTTAAAGATATTTAGGCTTACGGCACTAACTACTTCATTTGATAAGCTATTCCAACTATTCGTAATTCGGTTTGCAAAAAAGTTCTGCCTAATTAGTTTGTTACTTCAGCTCTTAGTGAGTTTATGTCCCCGAGTGATGCTTTGTTTGTCTATCTCCAAGAATGCGCACTGAACACGATAAAAGCCATGAATGTATTTGTATGTTTGAATCATATCCCCACGTGATCGACGGTAATAGAGAGAAGGTAGATTCAGATATTTTAACCAGTCTAAATAAGTATAATTTCTTATTGAGGGTATCATTTTAGTTGCTCTTCGCTACACATTTGCTAGTGTTAGACTGTCTTTTTTAACATGGGAGTCCATGGACCGTTCCCGTATTCAAGTATAAGTCTAACTAGCAACGTGTACAGCCTTACTAGAGTTGAAGAGTCTAAATGGGTTAGAGACCATCTTATCAGTCCTAAAATCTTATTAGCTTTTGATACTTGGATTTGACAATGGATGCTAAATTTTAGTTGGTTGTCTACATTCAGACCTAAATCCTTTACGACAGTTGTTTCTACCAGCTTAATATTTGTATCAAGAGAGTTCATGAAGTATGAATGTTTAATATTAGCTGTACCTAGATGCATAGCACAGCATTTGTCAGCATTGAATTTGATTTGCCAGATAGAAGACCATTTCGTTACGCTATTTAAGTCATCTTGTAGTTCTATTGAATCAATTGATGATTTAATTTCTTTGTAGATTTTTTTATCGTCGGCAAACATGTTAATTGTAGAGCACTTAATTACATCAGGAAGGTCGTTTATGTAACAGATGAAAAGGAGTGGTCCTATAGTACACTACCTTGGGGCACACCGATAATGACAGGAGTTTGAACTGATGTGCATCCATTCACGTATTATTACTACTTGTGAAATCTCGCGAATCAAGCTTCACGTTGGACACGTCGGAAGGAACATGAGATTCTACCTTCAGGAAATATCCAGAATTAAATATCCGTACTAACTGTACTCCCTGTGGCGGTTCGTCTGAAGAACATCACACTGTTCGAGACACGGGATTTACTGCGAAAGAAGAAGAAGATAAGAAAGGAAATGTAAACATTAGTCATGATTTGAGTTAAAAAAAAAAAAGTGATGATTTGAGTAACCTGTCTGGAATGCACTGCACCAACACGTGTACCAGTACTTAACTGAATTGGCAGCTTGCTTAAAGTATTTAACTATTGTAAATGGATTGAATAAACAGATGTCGCTGTTTATTTTGTTTTATTTATTTAAATATGTGCACAATTACTATGTTTCCGTGATTTTTAATCATTCAAATTATCAACAAATGAGTCTTCGTTTCATGCTGAGAATCATCGTATTGACATATGCCCACTCACATCGCTTCGGTGTTCAAGACTGTTCTTGCAAACCCGCGATTTCTCACTATGTTCGCTGTCGGTTTTCAGGTAGCCAAGCAGATTTCTGCCTACTTCAATCTCGCTATAAATCTAAAAACAGAAGCGTAGCTTCATGCCAATATCGATGGAGGGCTTGCGCGACACGAATGTCAATCTATGTGATTGACAGTATATTAGTAGGATGATAATAACCGAGCAATTTTATTAGGCGGTAGTTGACTGACGTCATTTATGAAGTTTCGCGAACTTATCCCAAACATCCAAAGCGTGCAAGCACGGGACTCGACACGAGAGCGTTAGCGGGAGGGCAAGACCGTGCGATAGGATGATGGCTGAGAATAGACCCCGAACGTAGTAATCAGCCATTTTACCATGTCATCAGAACGACTACACTGTTACAATGACTCAACTTCGGAGACTAGACAGGTCAGGACCAAGTAAATCTGTAGTGAACTTACCAAAGATAATATATAGCAAGATATGAAGTACGTTATACGCACATACAATTTTGCGCAGCTTTTACGGCATAGCGACCTCTTACATCCTTGACGTGACATTATAGGGGGAGGTAATTAAAAAAGAATTACGTTTTGCCAATAGATAAGCAATTGTCGCCTTTTTTACATGAAATTTACTTATTTAACAGGTGCAATATGGTCAATAATAATTTTGTAGTTTATAGCCCATTTATGTTAATATTATAACCTAATCCAGATATACACGTTTTGCTTTAAAATAACGTTCACTAGGCACACACTCCCGAGGAGGTGGGGGTTTAGGGGGTGGGTTGTGTGGGGATATATTGACTAAAAATCGGTGTTCGGGTGGACTCCCTAAAATATTGACTCAAAATGGGTGTTGTTGTTATTACTCAGAATTTCACTGTGAAAAATCAAATTTGCATTTCCATGATCAATAGCGCATGTGTTCATTATTGAACACATGTGTTATAATTCTTATTTGATTAGAGATGTATGAGTAGTTTCTGAAATCACGTAGACCTAATCGATTATGTTTAGTCTGGTGCATATTATTAAATACTTGCTATCATCTCGAAATTTCCCATGCCTCTGTGGAATGATATGGCTTATATCCTATACGGATAATACGGTCATATCTGACAGTGACACACTGTTTTAAAATTTGCACAAATTAGGGCAAATCCAATACTTAAACCATTAATCATAATGATAGAGAAAAATGAAACCAAGTTGTGCATTTAGCTGACATTCTCAGCTTTATGCCATTACAAGTCTCATGATGATCATTGGCTAATTTCCCAGATACCATGTACGTACATAAACAAAAATGCTAGGTAAAATTGCAAAACTTATTCAGTTTCATCTTCGATCCGCAATCTTTCTTACAGTTTTGATTGTTCCATAAAATCTAAGTATTATCCGTGTATTTGTAAAGCAAAGATATTTCCCACAGGACTGAACTTAGAGGGAGCCCTGTGCAAAGTTTTTGAAAATTCTTGTTGTGGCCACAAAAGAAATATCTAATGTCCCGGTTGTGTTTCAAACGTAAAGCCGCTTGGGGAGGTGGGTGGGTCGGGTGGTGTTATGTGGTCAGAGGGCTGTGGGATTTGGCCACACCGGTCTTATAGTTATGTCATCTATGTGTGTAACTTGAAGTTACAGAGGGCAAAGCAATACAAAAACGTTTTGTGTGTCACTTTGGGAGGGGTGGGGGCTGGAAATTTGAGGTCGTGTGCGAATGGACCTGTTGCACGACCTTAAGTTCGGCCCTGATTTCTCACCACACATTTGAAGAGAAACCCCTTCAAGGATATTCCAGCCGCCTTCGCCCACCTCTCTTTCTGTCCATCTGTCCGTCCAACTATTTCATCCACAAAGTTTTGGTGGAATTCAACCAAATTTGTTATATTTAAGTTACCCATACACGATTCCAGTTCATGAAATCACTGTTATATTGGACTCCGCCCTTATGGGAGGGGTACAGTTGTCAGGCTCAGTTTCAGTTTATTTACACCCAGATCACAAAGTGACATATGGGTCATTCCGTATAAGATGGACCAATGCCCGTCAACTCATGGTCACAGATTTCCTTCAAACTTTCTCAGTGTCAGCATATGGATGTTTTAGTTGAGCATGACAATTTTTTAACTGATATGTGAAATACTTTTTGAAAAATGCCCTCTCAAAGACCCCTATGCTAAAATTGACAAAAGTTTCAAGTACAAATCCAATGTTTGAGACATCATATCTCATCCAATATACTGTTTACAATACTAGATCTTTTCATTCTAATGCTCTGGTTAGCATACTTGAGGAAAATAACAAGCAATATGTGTTGACTTGTTTTGGGTGTGTTTTAGGGGTCACCAAAAAAATGATTTCTACCCAGTTCACTAGAGCTAATATTAGCTTAGTAATATTTACTGACTAACAGCAAGGTTTGCTCATCAAAAAATTTTGGGGCCCAATGCACCACCCCTGTTCACAAAAGAGGGCCAACTTCATCGCCTATTAAGTCAAAATAACCCCTTTCAATTTTTATTTTATTTTGGTGAATGGTAGATATATGGTCAATAGTTACATGGTTAAAACTTGCACTCTTACATTTGTTCCCTTTTGGAGCTATGGCATATTAGAAATGTGATATTTTTGTAAAACTTGTACGATATTCCATTTTTGGGGGTTAATAATTTTAAAATTATAGGGCCTAGAGGCATGAAACAAGCGATACAACCAGTTCTCCTGCTATATTAGAAGAACCAATCAGCATTCCCTGGTTATATAATACATAAACATCGATTTTCTAGACCCAAAGACCTGACTCTGTTAAAATTTGACATTTTTCGCGACAATCTAATTTGTTTTAAAAAGTTTAAAATATCTCCACTTTAGCATTTTAGATACTTTTTCATCATAGGTGGACATTGAATGGTATATTATGGTCATATTAGTACAGCTACATGGACTTCTATGGCCATTTATAGACAATTTTGACACACTGCGACCAGGCCAATATGTGTAATCTCTCATACTAAAGTATGCCTAAATGTCACCCATTTCATGGAATTATTTAATAAACTGAGACAGGCATTGGTTAATACACATGATATAATATAAAAGTGTTAAGAGATAGTACATACCTCAGCAATAATTGATGATACGGTACATGATCCAGCATATACCGCTCCTCCAAATTATTTAAATAGTCCATTTATAAAGTCGATATCAGTTTGTGGAAAAGTGTACTGCCGGCCAGTTGCTGTCAATGGTGTTGACACCTTACTTAGAATGTCACAAAAAGGAACCCAGCACTGGTCTGTGCGCCTTGGCCAACTAAAGGATCGAGCTGGTCCATGCGGCTTCATAAACGAAATGAGACAGTCCTCATTTTCTAGACTAATTTCTAACACTATGCCAAACCACCAATTTTTGTCATACAATGCACCAACATAGTCACTCAAAGACAGTTCCATAGGGATATTTAAATTCTGAATCTCTGATGACATACCAGGTTGTGTGTTAGAAAATGACCGAGTGTATGAAACATCATCAGTTGAAATTCGCTTTACTGTGATATCTAGAGTTAGTGTCATTTGGAACAAACGAATGGAATGACCTGGTTCCTTGCACTGTTTTGGCAAGGAGATACCGCTCTTCCAACATTGTATGATGGCTCTGGATCTCATCTTTACTAACTAAGAAGAACTTGATCTTGCTTATGTTCTGTTGGCTGAATTCATACAATTCACTAGCATTTCGTATAAGCGCTGTTTGCAGACTAGCCCTTGCGGCTAAGCGCTTCACTGTGCCACCGATACCATCGCAAACACCTTTACCATGGCTGGTAGCAAAGAAATGCCTTTCTGCCTTAATATCAAAATCTGAATAATGATGGCAGACATTAATAAAGTTTTTGAAGTTCTTGTATTGTCCTGCACACCCATCACTAAAGTATTTAATTATATGAATATTGGGATACTTTTCCTTCAAATATCTTGTAGAAATCTCCTGAAAACAGTACACAGTATTTGTTTCGTGTTTCAGACACTCAGAGATGAAGCATACATTTTCTTCATTCAACTTTCCATAAGCTTTAACATAAAATGCCAAAGGATGTATCGTGACTTGAGAATTGTTCCAATAAAATCCCTGTACACAATCTTGCACAATAATGCTGTAATTTTCAGCAAAGTTGAGAACAACAATGGCAGTAGTGTCATCTAAATCATGTTTGCACGCTTTCAAGAATTCACTTTGAGATTTCGCTATGAAGGAATGTGGTGTTAATTCTTGGATCCGTTGACATAATATAGAAATAAAATCTTCAACTGATACTTCTCGGCGCATGATTTCAATTCGGTCTGTGGATACCCATTCATTGAATTTAATGATGTCATCCTCATCCATGTGCTCGTAAAGGTCTTGCTCTAAGTAAGTTGTGAGAAATGCAGTTCCTGGACACTTTTCAAATCGTTGCAGCATGCAATTTCTAGAACTACTGTCACATACAGATTTGTCAATTAGGTTATGATAGTCTTCAGAGATAACATCCACCATAAACTTTACATTTTGGTGTTTTTCGCATACACAAACATTGTGGCTGCCGCTAGAAGAAACAGTTACACACCATTTGGGTCTTAACTCAACAAATTTAGAGAAACCAATTTTAAGTCCAGTTTCTGTTTTGAAATTAGCATGTACTTCCTTCAAATTTGTCAGGATTAGCCGTTTTTGTATCATTTTTCCCGGGTAATAGTCTAGATACAGTATCATCTTGGTAGTAGTTAATAACACTATCTAGTGTATGCTGATCAAGCTTATTTCTTTTAAAGGTTTCATGATCAGCGAGTATTCCATCATTCTGCGCAAGTTGTCTGGCTTGTTTCACCATATAACGCGTAACACCACATGCCTGAAAAACCTGAACAGTTTTATCTATCGACCATGATTTAGGTGTAATAGTCAATACTTGTATCTTTTGATTTCGTGATGACACAGACAGTTTTTCATTCATGTTCGATACCAAGTAGTCCACATCTAACTTAGAATCACATGTACATTCAGTTTGTGAAGTGTCAGCAACTAATTTATTAGGTGGAAAACCTAGGTGGGATGCCACGTGACTTGTTGTTGCTTCTGCCATTTGTTTGATTTTTCGTTTACCATATGATACTTTCCTTTCTGAATGGACACTCTTTAGGGGAGAAACTAGAGTTGAGGCATTCAGCATTACTGTACAAAGTATCTGCTATGGCCATTGATTCCGGTTCACTGTCACTACAATCTGTCAGGTTATTAATTTTCTGCAAACAATGATGGCAAATCTTTTGGCCAGGTTGTTTTCTCTCTCTAGTTTTCGACTGTATTAATGCCACAATTTCTTGATCTATATTAACTAGTCCCTTTTTAATAAGCTTTTTGTGAACTTTTAGGGGATCACAACATGAAGTGTTCTGCTTCATCATCGGGAATATATGCAGATAGTGTTTCTTGTGGCAACAGCACACTGTTTCTAAACTATCCTCACTCTGGCCGCTTCTCATTGCAACAAGTGTTTTATCTGTAGCCGTCAATTGTACAACATCATTTACAGAGCATTTATCCGTAAACTTATGACATTTATCATTAGTGAGACGTCCAACTGAACAAAATGTCTCTGGTAATTCAGCCATTGTGCAACGTGTCCTAGTCAAAGTTTACACTTTTCAAATTAAAAGGCCTAATTTATCATTAAAATGTATAGTGAATTATTAAATTTCTAAAGTAAATATCTAAACATTTGTGTATCAGCAACAATGTCAATGTTTCAAAGCAGTAATTATTAAACACTTTCACTGGTCATGCTGCCTAATCTTGATCACTTAAAATGCTTGACTGAACTCTTGTTGATAGCAATACTTGCATGCAGATCTCTGAGAAAAACTGACACCATGTGACTAATCAATATCACCTCACTACCAATGTCTATTACAGCAATTGACCTAATTATATACAAAGCTCTGAAGGTTGAGTTATTTTCTCTAGATATGAAATCTCTCAGTCTTTATTAACACTGGATAACTCAAGACTGAGTGATGAGCTGTTGCAGCTCGACCAGCTTACAGGACAAACTCTGTACCTGGTGTATATTTTGAAAATGATTTGACTGAAAATTATTAATGGCTAAGTCAGCAACAACTTATAGTCAAATTGTTTTTTAAATATTCTCCAGGCAATATGTTATTCCCATTGAAAATGTTGTTGAATAATGACTTGTAGTTTACCCACAAAAATGTCAAATTTTAACAAAGTAAGGTTTTGACATCTCTAAAATCCATGTTTATCTATTTTGTAAAAGGGAAATGCTGGTTGTTTCTTTTAATAAGGCAGGGAAACGCGCTACATCTCTTGTTTCATACTTCTAGAGTGTATACTTTTTAAATTATTAACCCCCAAAATCGAATATCATACAAGTTTTTGAAAAAATATCAGATTTTGTATTTGCCATAGCTCTAAAAGGAAACAAATGTAAGAGTGAACCTTTTGGCCCTGTAACCATTGACCCATATATATAACATTCACCAAAATATTAAAAAAATTGAAAGGGGTTATTTTGAAAAAAGATGTTATGAAGTCACCCCATTTTGGCGAACAGGGGTGGGGGTATGGCTCCCACAAAATTTGTGCGGAGCATATCTTGCCATTAGGTAATAAATATCACTAAAGTAGCAGTAGCTCTAGTTAACAGGATAGAAATCATTTGTGTAAACCAAATACAAATACATTTTACGGCATCACCAAATTTGGATTAAAATATGAAAAATCACATTTTTTGGCATTTTTGACGACCCCTAATACATGCCTAAAACAGGTCAGCACAAAATGCTTGTGATTTTCTCGAACTAAGGTGACCAGACTGTTAAAATAAAAAGACCTAGTATTGTGAGCACTGTAGTCGGTGAGATATGAAGCCTCAAACATAGAAATTTTGTTACACATTTTTGTCAATTTTAGGCAGGGGGTATTGGATAGGCCAGTTTTCAAAAAGTATTTGACCTTTCACTATAATACTTGGAATTTCCTGTTAATACATACATATGCTTACTCTGACAAAGTTTGAAGGAAATCTGAAACTATGACTTGACAGATTTAAAAATTTTTGGTCCTTATATGGAATGACCCATATGGGGAACAATGATTTTACAGGATTTACACGTTATGGCGGCTAGACATTGTGACAGTTAACATCATCTTGCTAAAAAAATCAGCAATTGCATTATTGTCATTTATATTAACAGTATCATCACATTCATCCGCATTGACACTAATTAACCCTTTTATGATGAGGCCGGTCGTAACCGACCTCTCCAGTGGTATCGAGGAGTAGAGCTGGGCGGTATTGTCATTGGGATGACGATAACGGTATCTGTGAAAAATACCGCGATAACTACTCATATCGCGGTATTTGGAATAATTTTGGTTATGATAGGGTTAATATTGCCAATCTATGAATAGGCATCCTTTTTAGATGTATAAACAAACAAAGCCTACACTTTGTATTTTATTTGTTTCAGCACCAAATAAAATATTTTTTCTCGCCTTTTTGCGTTTTACTTTGTCATTGTGAAGAGGAAGATGCGCATAAGTGGCCTTAACTCCGTCACTGTGTGCGCAGGAATCTCCAAGGGAAATCCCAAGGGTCCAATCTGATTGGTTAAAAACATCAAGTATCTTTCATTGGTTTTAACCAGGTCATAATCGGGTGCAGTGTTTAGTGAAGCATTCACGATCAGCTGTTTTTATTATTACTATTGAAAGCTTATAATGAATGCTCCGCGAGAAAGACCACACGATTAGGCACATGATCAATTAATGGACAAACCAGGTCTGAAGACGTGATCAGCTGCGCGCGTGTATGCGTGTATAAAGATAACAAAATGACCTGAATATTTTTTAGCAATAAAATAGAGAATGTAGAATTGTAGATAAGAATCGTCGATCACTGATTAAATTATTATACTTGACGTGCAAAATTCTGGGACTGAATGGTTAATTATTGAAAATGGTCAAGATTTATAAGGAATTGACTAATCAACCCCACCTGTCCGCCCAGCCCCCATTCCACCCCTTTAGAACATTGTCGACCGGCATGAAAGTCAATCACACACTTCATCCTATAAACTGGACTTACCGGAGTGTGTGAAAATAAATAATCATCAGCTATTTATACAGATTATTTCAAAACAATTTGACTCAAAGTTGTTGCTGTCGATGTCAGTAACAACTTTTGGGTCATAACGTTTTCAAACTAATCAGCTCTTTATTTATTATTTACTTTAAATTATATTTCCATAAAGCCTCTGCATTCGTCTTGAAACTGGTTAAATCCCTATAGATCGATGGCGCAATAGTCGCCTGAGCCAATGACCCAGAACGCGCGAAATTAGTGAATGCAACACATTCCGCGCTATAAGATCTACTGTCTTCTAGAAAAGATGATCTAAGAGGTTATTAGTTATTAATAACTTGTCCGGTTTTACCTAAATATTTTGGAGACAATTGGATTGGAAATTATTGTCATGGCGCAATAGGTTTTAATCAAATCATTTTCAATATAATCAGGCGGGCTTGTTTCATTCATATTGCGGCTGCCTTTAGCGCATTCAGCATATCAATGGTATTACTGGTAAAGACTGATCAATACTCACCCAAGCGTACATTTATACACACGTGTGGGGTGAATTATTCTTGAACATGTGAAGAATAGAGGGATTACAGTTATGGCTTCACCGGTTTAGTTAGATCGCTTGAATTTATCGTCATAGTTAGCGAGTGAATTTATCCCGCTAGGATATTTGGATGGTCGTTGTTTTATTTATTCCCTTGTAATGACGTCAAACGCGTCATCAGCTATGGAAAGCGAAGGTGGTATTCCAATAATATAATCAAAACGAGGCTGAGTTAAGTTTATTTGTGTTTTACAAATGGCTGCTATTTTGCGTATTCAACGTTGTCAGCAACTACGATTTTCAGATTTAACTTGTCTTCATTGGAACAACATTTAATTGAGCATGGAAGGATAACTATACTAAGAACAGTAGGGCTATGTATATAACACATGGATATTATATTTACTGCAATGATAGTGCCGAAAATGATTGCTTTTGACTACCATGAATACGGAAATGAAGAGACCAGACTCGTCAAATTCGCACGAAATGCATTATTATCAAATTATTACAATATATAAATTGTCAATACCGTCACTGACGGTATTTGACGATATTGGCGGTTTTTAGAAATGAGACGATAACAATAACAATAATATCGCGATTTTCCCGGTTTTATCGGGAAACCGCCCAGCTCTATCAAGGAGTGTCCATTTCATGGTCAGGAGAAGACGATCACCAAAAATCTATCAGCTAAATGACTGGCTCCATGTCCGAGCCAGACATTCCAGGCTAAAATGTTAATGAAAGTGTGGGTATTTGACGCCATCGACTGCACGTTATATGGTCGTAGCCTGCTGACATACAGATTTTTTCAATTTAGTCAGCTATTTTCCAGCAGAAACTGCGCAAAACAGATTAAATTTGCAGGCAACAGTAGCCTATGTCGATATTTATATCCTGAAATGCAGGAGATGGACATAGAATATAATGTTTACAAATGTGGTGGGGGGGGGGGGGAATGCACCGTGAATACCGACCTGCTTGATCCCACTATTGGTTAAACCACCTCATCAATTTTGATTTTACCGTGGCAAGTATTCAACCCAGACTTGTTCCTTCTGCGCTCCTACAAATTTGAGTCTTGCAGTTACTCGCGTAAACACGCACACCGCAGCTATCACTCACTCACCTATACACATACATAGGGATCATTTTATGCCGATCCTCCCTATACAATGTTGATGATACTTTAAGAACGCAAAAATATTTATTAACTAGAAGTTGCCCGGGTTAGAGATGAGCTGATAAAAATTGAGAACTGTTCAGAAAAATGGTGAATAATAATAATAATACAACTATCTCTACCGCTGCTGCTCGCTGTTGCTAGTGGTACTGCGTCTGCTGCTGCTGAAATTACTAAAACTTGGCCAGTAAAGTTTAAAATCTGACTCTGCAATGCTTCTGGCAGTTAGGAGAATAGCTGGTGCCAAAAGTACACATTATATAAAAAAAATTAAGTGTCCTATTTTAGAAGGGATGGGTCATGGACAGAGACCGTTTGCAACCACCCCTAACCCCACCCACCACCCCACATTTATACACCTCACCCACCCCATCCCACACCTACCTCAACTATAGCAGCGCAACGTTTTATTATTCCTTAAATCACTGTATATATGATACAGTGCATTAAATTTGTTTGCAGAAAAGAAATATATCTATAATTATTAGCAGGTGCTTATATGCCAGAATTATAATTTTTTCTTTATTTATTTTTTCTTCTTCAATGAGAATTGCACTGTTATATATTGGATAATGTCTATGATGCTATGAAGTTGAAACATTTTCAACCTGCACTTGCAACTCTTTTCTCAATGAATACTTTAAGGGGAGATGTAATGTCAGGATTCTTTTTGTCTAAAATAGTGTATAATATAATTAATAGTAATAATGTCTGTTTAACTCATCTCTCTCTCTATTCGATATATGTAAAAATAGTTATATTATTTGGCATAATACTTTACAGTTTGCTGCCATATAATTATTGAGTTGTGAGAGGGCGGAAATACATTGTTAGAACTTGTGCCCAATCCCTTTGTACACATGATACAATAAAATATGTTAAAAAAAAGAATTAGCAGATATTTAGTTAATAAATTTATAGAGTTGGAAACTAGAAATGGTTGTGATATATAACTATTAACACATTTTTTTGTTTTGCTAGCTCAAAAGGTGCCATGCGGCTGTGGTGCGCGCGCTGGCCCTGATAGTATTTTCAATAGTGCAAAACAGGTGCTCAAAATAAGTTCCTCTATTAGCATTAACTTAATGGATGCGTGCGTGTGCGTGCGTCCATGTGCCCGCTCCATTCGTACGTCTGTATGCTGTGCTTAGAATAGTGTCATTAAAAGATTGCAGTACCACATTTTTCTTGACAATCAGATAAGCTCTTCTTGTTTACACCAATTACATTCACAACGCATAGGCTAATGTTCATGCTATTTGAAGGTGTACAACCCCGTTACAACCATTCCCACCCACCCCTTATATATATATTTGGTGTTAATTATAGGTATGTATAGGCGTGGTGTAGCAAATAGTGGGACTATAACATGAATTTCTAACGTTACCGTATCTTTTGGGAACAAAAAAACACAAAATTTTCATTCTTATCCAATTGCAGAGCCCCCTCAGCTATGATCAGGCTACATCTTTTACCTTTTAATTTTTCCAGCTTTAAATGGACCAGTGCGCCATATCTATTTGTTTAGTTACATGTTTGTTTGTTTACCTTGTTTGGCTAATTATTTATTTATTTATTTCATCTGTTTCGCTTTGTGTCCCGCGTCAAGGGGGATTTGCGTTACCTCGTCATTCACGTTACGAGTTAATGCCCTTGTTATAATGTCAAAGTCATGTCATATATTACTATTTAGGTTTTGTGAGCGTAGGCCTATGTATGCGTTCTCGCCGAGAATAAATGCTTAGCAAGTGGCGTGTATGTTTCATTGACATATTTGTGCATTTGTTTGAAATGCATTGATCGAACAGAAATGTACACACAGTAGCTGGGCGAAATATTTCCTTCGTGCAGGCAAAGTGTATTTTGGCCATATATTCACTCTACTTAGACAGTAATACTGAGAGCCGTGTGATTCTATGGACAACAATTTGATAACGTTGTTGGTGCCTTAGTCAGCAACAACTTACAGTCAAATTGCTCTTCAAATCCGTAGCCCCCTGCTGCAAGTGCTAAGCCTCAAAGTAGATCTAAGATCTCTGATCTTGGGTCCGGCGCAGGGGTGTAACATTTTATCTGGTTACCAAGCCGGGTATTTGGAGCGAGTGGGCAACCATAGCTACTCCTCATTAACTTCTTGGGCAATTTCAACCAGATTTGGCTGGAAGGATACTAGACTGGTAGATTTCAGAACTTGTTTACAGAATTTTGATTGGTCCATTTTTAGCTCATCTGGCCAGAATGGCCAAGTGAACTTATGGCGTGGCGACCATCCGTCGTATGCTTCAGAACGTGTATACAGAATTTTGATTGGTCCAGTTTTCCGGCGGCCATCTTGAATTTTCCAAAAAATGGCAGGAAATCGTTTAAAACGCGACTCATTAACTTCTTGGGAAATTTCAACCAGATTTGGCTGGAAGGATACTAGGCTGGTAGGTTTCAAAACTTGTATACAGTATTTGATTGGTCAATTTTTCTGGTGGCCATCTTGGATTTTCTGACAATTTCTGTAAATCACTTAAAAGCATAGTAACTTGATAAACACTGGGCTGATTTCAATCAAACTTGGATGGAAGAACCCTAGCCTAGTATGCTTCAGAACTTGTATACAGAATTTTGATTGGCCCATTTTTCCGGTGGCCATCTTGAATTTTCCGAAAAAATTGCGGGAAATCATATAAGACGCTACTACTCATTAACTACGTGAACAATTTCAACCAAACTTAGCTGGCAAGATAGTGTGCTGGTCTGTTTTCAGAACTTGTATACAGAATTTTGATTGGTCAATTTATCCGGTGGGAATCTTGGATTTTCTGAAAATTTCTGAAAATCACTTAAAGGCCTACTTCTCATTAACCACTGGGCCGATTTCAATCAAACTTGGATGAAAGCACCCTAGCATGGTATCCTTCAGAACTTCTATACAGAATTTTGATTGGTCAGGTTTTCCGGCAACCATCTTGGATTTTCTAAAACATGCCTGGAAATTGTTTAAAACGCTAATCCTCATTAACTGCTTGAGCAATTTCAACCAGACTTGGCTGGAAGGATACTAGGCTGGTAGATTTCAGAACGTGTGTACAGAATTTTGATTGATCCATTTTTAGCCCACCTGCCCAGAATGGCCAAGTGAGCTTATGGCGACTGTCCGTCTGTCCATCCGGCCATCAACTTTTGCTTAAAACGCTACTCCTCGTTAACCACTTGGCAGATTTCAACCTAATTTGGCTGGAAGGACCCTATGGGGGTAGGCTTCAGAACTTATATACAGAATTTTGATTGGTCCATTGTTTCAGCGGCCATCTTGGATTTTCTGAAGATTTTGGGAAATCAGTTAAAAGACGACTACTCATTAACCGCGTGAGCGAGTTCAAGCAAACTGGGTTGGAAGGCCCCTAAAGTGCTTAGAATACTGCGTCAGAGCTTGTATCTAGAATTTTGATTGTTCAATTTATTCGGTGGCCATCTTGAATTTTCAGGGGGAAATGGCTGAAAATCGTCTACTTATTAACTACTTGGGCGATTTCAACCAGACTGGCTGGAATGAGCCTAGGGCAGTAGGCTTTAGAAGTTGCATATAGAATTTTGATTGGTCAATTTTTCTGGTGGCCATTTTGAATTTTCTGAATATTTTGGGAAATCAGTTAAAAGGCTACTCCTCATTAACTCTTACCACACTAATGTCAAAATGTTTAATTTTCAAATTAAAGTGTTCAAAGCTGAACTGGTGTGTATTTTTCAACAAATTTGGTGGAAGATGGTGCTGTCGTAGACAGCAACATATTCCACCAAAATTGTTGAAAAATGTACACTAGTTTCTTTGCTATTGACACCGTACAAGATCGAATATTGACATCAGTGTGCTATGGGTTAACCGCTTGGCTGATTTCAACCAAACTCAGCTGGAAGAACCCTAGGCCCATACGCTTCAGAACTTGTATACAGAATTTTGACGGCTTGATTTTGATGGTGGCCATCTTGGGTTTTCCGATAAATAGGAATTCATATAAAGTGCTACTCCTCATTAATTACTTGGGCAATTTCAACCAATTTTGGCTGGAAGGATCCTATTGGCGTAGCCTCTAGAAAATATATTTGGAATTTCAATGGGTCAATGTTTTGGGCAGAAATCTCTGATTTTCTGAAAGTTTTCCGGAACCATTTAAAAATGGTACTCCTTCCTTCAATCAATAACCCGATTTCAACAAAACTTGGGTGGAACGATCCTATGATGGTAGGCTTCAACATGTTAAACGAGCAATTGGGAAATTTTTTGGTGGTCATCTTGAATTTTCCGAGAATCATCCAGCATGTCTATTTAAATGCAAATAGTTTAAATGACAATGGTCCAGGTGAGCGCCATAGGCCCTTGGGCCTCTTGTTTAAATCGGGAATTAAATAATCGAATATTCGTGAATAATTTCTGCTTCATAAAATATTTCAAAACCTACTTTTTAGTTACTCTTTAATGCAATTGGTCATGACAATTGAGAATGTATGTCCATTTGTAAGCCAAGAGAATGCTGTTTTTGAAAGTATAGCTCTGGAATGAGCCAGATATTTCAGTGATAAATTTTCAAAAATAGTTTTAACTCTGCCTGCAAAAAAAGCAACACGAGTATCGGTGATCAGATTGATTGCAAAATCCGGTATCTCATGTAAAATCTAACAGCCTTAGAAATGGAGAAATAGGCTCAGACTATCCGTTAGAAATGGAGAAATAGGCTCAGACTATCCGTTAGAAATGGGGAAATAGGCTCAGACTATCCATTAGAAATGGAGAAATAGGCTCAGACTATCCGTTAGAAATGGAGAAATAGGCTCAGACTATCCGTAAGAAATGGAGAAATAGGCTCAGACTATCCATTAGAAATGGAGAAATAGGCTCAGAATATCCATTAGAAATGGGGAAATAAGCTCAGACTATCCGTTAGAAATGGAGAAATAGGCTCAGACTATCCGTTAGAAATGGAGAAATAGGCTCAGACTATCCATCTGACTGTTCAGCTTATGCAGACAACATATTCCAGGGCTTATACATGTAGCTCTGGACCTGCTAAATATTTTGAAAACAATTTGACTGAAAGTTGTTGTGTTGGTGTCTCAAATTGTTTTCAAAATTCTCAGCAAGTCCAGAGTCATTGCCCATTGATATTCTTGTCTAGTGGCATGCAGCAGTGAGACAGCTATTTATAAAAAGATTTCAATTTTGATAGACAAGTGGCATTTGGTGATGAAGTAGGTGTGTGCCAAGTGCCAACAAGGGTTCTTATGGATAAGTTTGATTGAAATCAGCACAGCTGTTAATGAGGAACTTTTCCTTGTTTAAGGATGATTGGTGACATATAAATTATTTCCGTCATTTGGCTCGGGTGAGATTTATAAATGGAAATTTAATTTTCACATATAAACTGTCCATTTGCAGACAAAAAATTTTTTTTTTTTAATTTCTGACTTGAGTGACTGGCTCTGTCATTGAGCCAGTCATTCCAGTGGTAAATCTTCAAAAATAGTCTTCTCTTAGTCTGCAAATAGACATTTCTATTAAAGACGACTGACTGCTGAATCCATTTGTCCTAACTTCAGTGTTCAAGAGTTAAGTATCAATGATAAGCTATTGTTTACATTGCCTACTTTACAGGGAGTCTGGACACATGGTTACCTTACAGGGAGTCTGGACGCATGGTTACCTTACAGGGAGTCTAGACACACCACTAACACTATCAGATTATAATGGAAGAGTCGAGCAATGAAGCTCATGTACAACAAGCGCCTTCTCAATCAGCTGTTCATTCCGGCAATCTTTCATCTCCCGATAAAGCCACGTGTCAACAAGACAACACATTGTGTACTGACAGTCAGAGTGGCTACAGCAGCAGTTCTACAAGCTCAGATTCTTCCTGTAATAATGCAGCTGCTGCTAGGCCGACAGAGAATGAAGAACAGGTACCTCAGAGGAGCTTCAATACATCACGAGAAACCAGTAGCGATGAACGGGAAGTGTCTCTAGATACGCTCCCTTTAGAGCTGCTAATGCATATCTGCTCCTACGTGGACGCTCACCACATCGTGCATACTCTCAGTCATGTCAGTCAAGGTTTTCATGACATTCTAAATGTAGAGAGCTATTGGAAGTCACGTGTGCTCACAAGATGGCCGAAAACATACCCACCTGTGTTTGGTAAGATATCAATTTGCGTTTTTGCCTGTTTCGGCAAATCATCATAAATTACGCGAGACAATCAATACAACTTAGAGTAATTAAAGGTGCATGTTAGCACCGGAGTTCTTGAGAATAGAATTGTTGAGATTATGTTCTTGGATTGTGTGCCTCGATGTAGTGGGGCAGGGTGAGTCATGGCGCATGATGATTTCATTCCATATAAATAAATTTTGTACGGTTAGTTGTTAATTTGAATGGGAGACTCGTGCCTCTAATTCAGTTTGGTAGCTTAAAGAAATTATATTAATTAATATGCGTAGTCAAATCATCGTGTGCTGGGATTTATTTCGGTTCATTGCATCGGGGTGCACAGTTTAGGCCTCTAGGAGCATGTGGTTTTAGCAGTTTTGTTTTCGGGCATTCTGCTGTGGATATGCACCTTTAAGAGCTATACATATTTACATGATAAAATGGACCCTTCCAAGTATATCCCTTGATCATATGATGTCATAATCAACTACGTGATCTGTAAGATGACATCATAATCAACTACGTGATCTGTAAGATGACATCACAATCATGACGCCATGAATGTCTCGATATAGTCACGAGACTATAATTAAAGAAACTCTCAGTCATGTCAGACGATTAATGGTCTGACACATACGAATTCACCTTTCCAAAGTATCCATTCATGATCTGACCTAGTATGACATCATAATCAGTTCAGCGCGTGTATGATGACGTCACAATTATTACGTCACAAAGGGTTCCATATAGACAGTCATCAAATCTCAAAGAGGCTGACACGTTGTATAAATTGTATGTCTTTGTAATTCTTTGCTATTTAATAGATGTGTTGTTGGATGTTTTGAGGCTGGTTTGACTGGGCGCTGTTGCAGCACCGGCGCCCAGTTGAATTAGCCTCAGGATACCCAACAGCTCATCTGTATAGCTTTCTGGAAATCGATCATCAGGATTAATTATAATTCTGAGAGCACTAGTAATCATTTTAACCCTTTAATGGTGACATTTGGTGAAAGAAATCTAAAAATGTTCTTATTGATTGTCCATTTGCAGGCCAGGAGAAGCCTATTTGGGAAAATTTACCACTGAAGTGACTGGCTCGGTCCCTGAGCCAGTCATTCCAGTGGTAAACTTTCAAAAATAGGCTTCTCTTGGTTTGCAAATGGGCATTCCTCAAGACCACTCCAAAGGTCGGTTTTGACAGGCTTGACCATTGTAGGATTAATATATCTTATACCTTTTCCAGTGACAGATTTTGACTGGAAGGCTGCATGTCTTGCCCGAGAAGATCTTTACAATTTCTGGATGAATGTGGAAGACAAGGCGGAGCGGATCCAATACACATATGGCATATCCGCATGTGTGGATACAGTGCATTTAATGCAGGTAACATTGCTTCGAACCAGCACTACTTCTCGGAAATAACTCCAATATGACTGGCGGCCATAGGCCCTGTAGGTGGGCCTTAGAATACACCTTCCGTATCCTCTGCGTGTCGTAAGAGGCGACTAAAGGAGGTAAGGGTGAGGTAACCCTGACAGAAACCTTGAGTGCTGAAGACGGAGGTTCCAGGCCGCACGGCGCACTCTAATAAACCATGGATCCACGCACTTAATGCATATGATCATGTCGATAGTCACTTACAGGACTGGCGGTATGATCAGCGAACGAAAAGAAGAAAGAAGAAGACTGGCGGCCATCTTGAAAATTTGTTTCTGGACAATAACAGTTAACTCCATGATGGATCAATTTGACACTTCATAGGATGACTGGTGTAGGTCTGAGGAAGAAATCGCTATTTTCCCGATACCTCTCATTGATTGATTTGTCATCATGGCCGGGTATTATGCGCAGTTTGTGGATCTCTAGTTATGTATTAATTAGCATGTTGAGTATTTTGAAACTAATATGACTGGAAATTGCTGTTGCCTTACTCCAGTCAAATTAGTTTAATTCAACAGCTTACCTGTATATTTGCTTTTAACCTATACTGCCAAACTATACATTGCAATAATCAGCATTTGATGGTTTGATAAAAACTAATAATGCCATACATAATGTCTGTGTACATGTAGCATATATACTGTATTACCTGAATGGTGTCTGGCTACTATAGGATAAAGTGAGTTATTCTTTAACCCTTTCATGCAGCCAAAACCAGCCTCTACAGTGCTCTTGAGGAATGCCCATTTGCAGGCCAAGCGAATACTACTTTTGAAAATTTCCCACTTGAATGACTGGCTCGATAACTAAGCCAGTCATTCCAGTGGTTAATTTTCAATTTCAAAAATTATATTCTCTTTGCCTGCAAATTGACATTTACTAAGCACATATTTTGATTTTCTTGACCAAACTTAGGCAGTTAAAGTGTTGACATAGCAGTGAAGTGATTCATGTGATAAATTGCATATTGATACATATAACACACATAATATATGCAGTATAGGTTTGAGAGAGTTTTTAAGGTTTTTTGCTAACATTCATTCATATGCATAGGTAATCTGTAAGGTCTGGCTTGTAAAAGTATAATTTGTAATCTACTTTACAGAATGGCGGCCTGCTTGCTGTTGGATCGAGGAACAAATGTCTGAGTGTAATAGACACAAGCAGACTTTCTTCAGAGGACACAGAACAGCAGCAAAAGGGGGCGTGTCTGAAGACGATTCCCACGGCACATCAGGTTAACAATACCTTTGCAAAACTTTACTGATCAGGCCAGCTGTATGCAGTGGTCCTGAAAAATTTCCATTTGTAGTTTAACAGAAAACTAGTGTTGAAAATTTAACCTACCGTATTTCGCTTAATAATAGTCTAGGCTGCTATTAGGACAAGAGGTGTTCAATTTCCAACCAAACATCTCTGAGAAAGGGGGTGGGCTTATATTACAGTTTTCCCAAAAAAAATTTCTAAAATTGATACCACGGAAATTCAACGTATTTTCTCCCATACAAATTCCCACCACCTACGTTTAATGTGTACCTCAAAACATCACCAGGGAAGTGAAATTATTTGATTTGAGCGGCTAAATATTGCGTATCCTATAATAAAGCTCGTTTATCACATCAAAATTAATCCACAATTTGATGTAAAATGGCGTCGCGAAAAAATACAACTCACGTGATTCGCCTCCAATTGAAGAGTTTATTTTAGGGCGAGTACTCGGATATAAATATTCTGGAATCGGGGACTCGGAACTCAGGAATATCTATATATTATCATTGCGTGATAGGAACTGAGTATTATCCTGATCTTAAAAAATGGGTACCTGTTTGATAAACTCCCGTTAGCGTATAATATCTCATGAGAGCATGATGCCTCCCATCTCAAGAACCGCTGGCTCGCCAACTTAAGATGCCGACTATATTGTCGTTCATAATAATTCAATTTGGATCATTTAATGTTGATCGGCGTTACAAAATTGATGCACATTTTCTCCCATGCTTGTTGTTTAGTACATAAATTTGGTCTTAAAATATATTTATAAGGAAGGTATTTAATCACGCCAAGACTGTTTTACGCGCATTTTGACAACAAAAGTGTGGAATAAACTTTATTATATCTTGAACATACGTAGCCTACTACTAGTATTAATCTAATAGGCGGTCGAGATTTACAAATCCGAGCCCTGTATTGACTTCTAGAGGGGCCGGGAATGTATCAGGGCAGAGATTGGTCTGAAGTAGACACACCCTGTGACATGATTGTTATTATTATGTACACGCTATTCTTACAAATTTGCTCTTAAGAAAAATTTTCCTATACAGTCTGCTGAGTTAGGGGGTGGGCTTCTAATACAGAGTTTTGCCATTTTGAAACTGCTAAGAAATCATTGGAGCTCATATGTCAAAGTTAGGGGGTGGGCTTCTATTAGAGCATAGGCTACTATTAAGCGGAATATGGTAAGACATGCTGGAATAACTGACCTTGATTACCAAATCAGTGATTCTATTGATAAATATTTTAAAAATAAGTCTTCTCTTGGCCTATCAATGGAAAAACTTCTGATCTGCTAGTGGTCTCAAGTTAGCTCGCAAGAATTAGGTAATGTTATCAAGCCCCGCGAGTCGCTGTGATCACCCCTGTCACATGTTGAGAGTATGCTGCAAGCGATCATCTGTAAGTGTGCATATATCAATAGGACTCTAGGTCTCTTAGTGTGTGAGTTAATTTAACGCAAGGTGATAAAATCACAAGTAGTCATGTTTACTCGCACGTACTCACATGTACTACCAAGGAAATGATCGCCTAGTGAGACACATGCTTTACTCTACAAGAATGTAACAAGGATAGGTACATATGGACAAATGAAAATAACCAGCTTATGAAATATATAATCTCAATAGAGTCTCTAGCCATATATGGATAAGCTCTGCCCACTTTGTAAATGTGTGGTTTAATCAATTTATATACTTTGAAACGGGAATTCCCAGAATCTCAAATTAACTTGTTACTATGCGGGTAAGACGTTGAATATTTTGAAGCTAATTTGACGGGGTACTGTTGCTGCAAATTAGTTTCAAAATATTCAACAGAATGATTTTGATTTTGATGTCAGTTAACATGCGCCGTATTTGAGTATGGCATCAGATACTTGCGTCACAGAGCTAATCCCTTTCTTGCTTTACGATGCCACTTTAACATGACCCAACAGAGATCACTCTTTTTATGTGCCAGGATTGGATAAATAGCCACTCATGGAATTCAAAAGCTTAATTTACGACTATTTTCCATTCTATAAATGCAATATATAAAAAACGAGTTTCGCGCAATGCTACAACTATTGAATTGAGCAAATTTGGTCCGTGGGTGAATGCTGTGTCATTCCACGGTGGCAATTTATATTATTTGTCTGATTTCAGGGTTGGGTGTGGTCACTGGCTTCAGTAGAAGAAAAGTTGATCTCTGGTGGCTGGGATCGCTACATCAGAATTTGGGACATGCGAGAAGATTGTGCAATTACATCAGAGTTTAAGTAAGTTAATGGATGGATCCAAACTGTCACTCAAGTGTCTGACATCATAATCAACTATGTAGCTGATGTCATAATGGTGTATTATGACTCTGTCATGAGGCTTGAAACCGTACACATTGTATGTCTTTGATGGATTTACAATTTAATAAATATGCTGTTTAATATTTTGAAATTAATTTGACTGGGAGCTGTCGGCAGCAACAGCCCCAAGTCAAATTAGTTTCAAATTATTTAACGACTTACCTGTATGATTACAGTGATAACAACATATCTTAAGATAACTGAAAGATGTGTCTGATGCTTGGTCTGTATTATTACAGTATATATCCAAAGGTCTGAATAACCTGTATAATTACCTTGAAATTGTGCTTCTGGGAAATAAGGATTCAAAGCATGCTCCATTCAAATACACAAACAAAGTGGACAGAGATTAGCTAGAACTCGGCATGGTATAACTCCAAAGTGATCACTCTATTGACGTCTCATTGCATTAACCCTTTATGGACAATTCTCAAGACCTGTTTTGGCCGCCTTGACCATTAAATGGTTAATGAAGTGCTTTAATCACCTTGTCTCGTCTTTGTCCGTAGATGTAATTCAGCTGTGCTATCTCTCTACGTAGAGCCGAATGCTATATTCGCTGGATGTTATGACAAGAGCATGTATTCCATGGATCCACGTGAGGGTAAAGTCACAAAATGGCCACTGCACAGACAGGCTGTGCTGTGTATAGCCGGAGATGAGAATTGCATCATTACCGGCAGTGAAGATGGTACCGTGGGCGTGTTTGACAGGCGCACAAATTCTGTCATACAAACAATAAAGGTGATATATATATATATATATATAACTCATATTAAGCCTTTAACACTCATATCAGGTAAAACAGCCTCTGCAGTGGTCTTGAGAAATGTCCATTTGCAGACCAAGAGAAGACTATTTTTGCAAATATATGACTGGCTCAATAACTGAACCAGGCATTCCAGTGGTAAATATTCAAAAATAGTCTTCTCTTGGTCTGCAAATGGACATTTTCTATGTTTTGCACTCCATCTGTCCACCTGTCCGTCCATCTGTCGTAGTTGGTTTTCCACAATTTTTCTTTCGTACTCCTTCAAGGTATTCAACTCAGACTTGCTACATTGCTTTGCTATGAGAAGTTACAGACCAAGTTCGGGTTTCAGGCGTATGTGTCAATTTTTTATGGAGTTATGCGCCTTTTCGTCTTAAGAAATACGAAAAATATCAGCTTTCCGCACTTTTTTCACACTCCTTCAAGATATTTAAGGGAAATCGGTACATCGCTTTAGTGTAAGGAGTTACAGAGCAAGTTCGAGCTTCAGAAATTTTTGTCAACTTTTCATGGAGTTACTAGCTCACCTGGTCTGAAAGGCCAAGTGAGCTTATGTCGTGGCGACCATCCGTTGTGTGTCCGTCGTCCGTCCGTCCATCCGTCAACTTTTCCTTTAAACGACTTCTTCTCAAGAACCGCTGGGCCAATTTCAATTATATTTGGCATCCTTAGGGCATAGGGATCCACGTTTGTTCAAATAAAACCGATCGGCCAATTAGGCTGGTGGCCATCTTGGATTTTGGCCGATTTTTAGAAACGTCTAAAAATCTGCTCCGAAACCGCTTGAGGGATTGAAGGAAACCTCATGAAATATGATCTAGGGCAAGAGCTCAACCAAATTTGTTCAAGGGAACTTAATTGGTCAAATAGTTTGGCAGCCATTTTGGTTGACCTAGTTTTAGCGAAAATAACTTCTCCAGAACCGCTGAAGGGATCAGGCCGAAATTTGGCAGATATGATTAGGGACTAAGGGCCAGTAAAGTTTGTTCAAGAGAAGTTGATCCATCGAAAAACATGGCCGCCGTGGGCCAATCAAAATATAGCATGTTTGGCGGCCATATTGGATTTTTTTATTTGATGGATTTTGAGACCGAAATTGGTTTTACATAGGTTTTTGGGTATTCTGATCTCAAATTTACAATTTTCGAAATTGTCGGATAAACAGTTTGACGGCCAGCTTGGATCACTTTCCCCCCGAAAGCTCCCATACTAAAGCAATTGGAAATTTAAAATATCTTCTGGGCCGATTTCAATTATATTTGACATGAAGCATCCTTAAGGCATAGAGATTCAAGTTTGTTCAAACGAACCCGATCGGCCAATTTGGTCGGCGACCATCTTGGATTTCGGCCGATTTTTAGAAATGTTTTTAAAAATCTTCTCCCAAACCATTTGAGGGATCGATTCAAAACTCATGAAATATGATCTAGGGTAAGCACTGAATCAAATTTGTTCAAGGGAACTTGATTGACCAAATGGTTCAGTAGCCATCTTGGATGACCTAGTTTTCCCGAAAACGACTTCTCCAGAACCGCTGAATGGATCAGGCCAAAATTTGGGAGATATGATTAGGGACTAAGGGCCATTAAAGTTTGTTCAAGGGAAGTTGCTCTGTCAAAAAACGGCCGCCGTGGGCTAGTCAAAATGTAGCGTGTTTGGCGAACATATTGGATTTTTTTATTTGATGGATTTTGAGGCCAAAATTGGTTCTATATAAGTTTTTGGGTATTCTGAGTTCAAATTTGCAATTTTCGAAACTGTCGGATAAACATTTCGGTGGCCATCTTGGATAATTTTCTCGTCAAAAGCTCCCATGCTAAAGCAATGGGAAATTTAAAATATCTTCTTGAGAACTGCCAGGCCGATTTCAATTATATTTGGCAGGAAGCATCCTTACGGCATAAGGATCCAAGTTTGTTCAAATGAACCCGATCGGCCAATTTGCCCAGCGGCCATTTTGGATTTCGGCCAATTTCAGGAAATGTCTTTAAAAATCTCCGAAACCACTTGGGGAATCTTCATCTAGGCCAAGAGGTAAGCTTTGTTCAAGAGAACTTGATTGACCAAATGGTTCGGCGACCATCTTGGATGACCTGGTTTTCACGAAAATGACTCCTCCAGAACCACTGAAGGGATCGGCCCAAAATTTGGACCATTAAAATTTGTTTAAAGGAAGTTGATCCCTAAAAAAACGTGGACACTGTGGGGCAATCAAAATGTAGTGTGCTTGGCGGCCATATTGCACTTGCAAAAATGTCCACAAACTCATTTAAAAGACTACTAAACCATCCACCAACAATTTTGACAAAAATTGATGGTGCTCCAGGGGAGCGACACAGGCCCCTTGGGCCTCTTGTTACTACATTACAACCTACCTCCTTGCATTACTATTGCTCTTTCCTTCTCTGAAGGGAAGCGTAGTAGGATGAAATATTTACAGCCAATGTTTGCTGTGCATTGTGGCTACAAAGTGACTGAAGGCTTCTTCAGGAATCTCCATACTCTCCCCAATGATGAGATCCATAGCAATTCGCTTGAATGCTATATCTCAGAATGAGGCAGGAAGAGGGTTAATACATAACCCAGAGCCATTGAGTGAGTCATAAGGGATAATGACAATCTCATTGGCCGACAGCCATCACATGACTTTGTTGTAGCAACCAAGTCTTCATTCCTTTCCTACTGTATGAAGGAGAGCGGCGTAAAATTTGTATAGCCAGCTTTAAAAGTTTATTTAAACTTTTAAATCTACTGTGGAATAGTTTAAGGACGTTTAAGGATCAACAAGATGTTGGATAAACAGAAAAGACCTTCTAAGATAAGTGGTTGTAGGTCTTTATGATCAATAATGATTTTATTGATCATTTCTATTTTCGTGGTAGGTGTGTTACCAGTTGGGTTTTTTTACGCCCAGAGTGTTTTAGACATTGTCTTTGTCTTTAATTGCTTCTTCTTTACGGTAACTTGTATAAGTTACCTATTTACCTGCTTGGTAGTATTTGAGCATGAAATCCATGATATCTCATTAACATACTCTCTTAAAGAAAAATCAATATTATATTTAAAAATAGTTTAGAGACTGGTTTGGTCTCTATTGTTAAATCTTGGGATCAGCACTGTCTGATCCCGAGTTATATTCGGAGCTTTACTCTATCAAATCTTTCGCTGTGCGATTCAGATTTGAAAAAGTCTCCGCAGATAATTAAAATCAAGACTAAAGAAAAGGAGATGGCGCTTCATTATATTAGATGTTCTAATACCAGCTGCCACAGATTTATTAAGACAGACCATTCTGGCCATGTGTGCCTGTAATGCACTTAGTGCACTCTAAATTTGGCCTGTTTTATTTGCAGCTCATGGTCTCAGACATCCAGACTTGTCTCTTTCAAACCTAATACAGGCCAAACCCGAGCCCACATTTGATTCATCCATCCATGAAATGATTGTATTATCGATGGAATGTCTTCAGAAACAAGTGAACTATATAAATGTGTTGATTGACAGTAGAATTAATGAAATGATCCTGGAAACATCGGACCTGACTGTTCCAGGGAAACATTTGTTCAAGTTCATAAGTATTTACACCTTACTGACCTTCATTGTTTCAGAGATTCAAAAGAACAAGAGTACGTAAAAGTCTCGGGTTTCGCCTCGTTCATTACTTCAGAAGCCAGTCATTTCTTCACAAGACTCAACATTCCGCATCCTGCACCCATGAGGACTGAGTCAGGTTCATCCTTTCTCGGACCCGAGCGGGTTGTAAGTCGGTCCGGCTCTTCATCTCCAGGATTCTTCAGCTACAGTCAACATTCCGCAGCCTGCGACTGAGCGGGTTTTAAGTCGGTCCGGGTCTTCATATCCTATCACTACTACTTCTTCACTAGCCGGGATAGAAGGATTTCCCGACCAGAGATGTTCAAGTGATCTCACATGATACATATTCTACTGTTTCTCCGGCTAGTATTCTGGCCCCGGGCCCAGGTTTTCTCCTGGGTCTGGGATCGACCGGTCTAGGTTACCGATTTCTTCCTTGGGCCCCAACCTGGACTTCGATCCGGGTTCGGCCTCTGGGGAAACTTCGGGAGTATTGTTGGTATCGGTTCCGGCCCCGGGTTGGGAAGCTGGCTAACTTAAGTTACCGATTTCTTCTTGGGGTCCGGACCCAGATTTTTATCCGGCTCCGGCTTCTAGGGATTCTTCGGGTTCTAATTTCCTTTCTAGTCTATCTCTTTCCTGCGTGTCAGAATTTAAAAATTTCTCCCGGTTCTCCCGCCCTGGCTCCGGCGCTGGCCGGAATCAGGACCGGTTATTCTGGCGTGTCAGAATTAAATTTGGAAATTTCCCGGGTTTCCCGCTCTGGCTCCAGCCCGAGTCGGTACCAGTCGTTCCGGCGTATCATATTAGTATTGTAATTGCTTCTAATTTTGGTCATTCCTCATATGACTTTCACATGTTTCCCCAGTTTCGGTGCCTAGTTGGTCTCCGGAGCCGGGTTAGTTCTAAAATTCTTAGTCATCCTCTATTTAACTATCAAATGATTTCTGGATGGTCGGCGGGTTCTCTCTGGGATTCTATTAGTATAGTAAAGTTTATTTGCTTTTTATGCCAATTGACTGATAAGCATACATTTACAGTCGGGTTTACAATGTCAACAAAATAGAAATATACAAACATACGCATTATTAAAATCAATCAATAACACTGATGCCATCACGTTCACTGTATGCATCATGTTGTTCAGTTTTGCTTGATCACGTGACTTTTGTATTTTATATTATCTTAATGATAATTATTAGTAATCCCAGAGTCGCATCCAGGATTGATGCCCGGGTCCCTAGTGGACCTCTGGTCTGTATGGATCTCATCTTTCTCCTTCGATCAATACTTAAAATTCTACTACTTCTGATACAAGCTATCTCGGATAGCTGGCCCTAGGACTCTAGACTTAGTAAGCTTTACCGGCTCCTGGAACCGGGTACCCGGTTCCCAACAACCGAGTACTCATTTGCCATGAAGCTCATTCTTGTTTGCATAGCAACAAGAGCTACATGCTTTTTGCAGTTGGAAGTGTCTTACCTTTTTCTTAAAGTTTTCGAAGTAATTTTTTCTGTGATTGTGATAGCTTAGTGTTCGCTCTCTAAGGATTATTTGAATTACCATGGAAGGAGCCGCTGATATTCAGGTTGTATATTTCCATGTTATTCCATAATTAAAAGACTCAGGTCTTCAAAATTGTATCTGTGTTGCATGTTCCAATTTCTGACCCCGAATCTGGGATGTGTGTTAACAACGAAATATGCCAGATTGGTCGCCTTCCTTTAACCCCAACAGGTGATCGGCAGATATGAAATAAGGTGTTGGCTATACGGTGTTTAACACGAAAATCGCCTGACGTCGTTCTCCGTATGATCCGAGTGGGTGACATTACACCCGAGTTGTCTCAGATTTTTATGTGAAGAAAATGTTTCATTAATTCACGCATCTGATTCTGGGTGCTACGTACTGTATTGGTACCAGAAAAACTTTGGAATTTTCAAGTTTTGCGTGTTATCACAATCTGTTTGCAATGATCGGTGGTTTCAAAATTCTTGATTAAGATGTGTGGTCTGCGGTTTTACCGTGATTTACAGCAGTTTGTTTCATTTTGTTTGTTTCTTCACATATTGTTTTGGCCTTCGTTAGGAGTATAATTTATATTGATTAGTAAATATACCCCGAATGCTATGCGATATGGTTCCTGGTTCCGTTTATACATCCATCAGGATCAGTGTATGGGGGTATCATGTCCGCTTCGTTCTTGTCATCATAGTCAATGTGATCTTTGCTGTAGCTTTGCGGGGTGGGGTGCTGGAGGGTTACAATTAATTTATGGTCAAATTATTTGAAAATTATTTGTCTGCCTTCCATTCCTGTTCGTTCCACTTACTTATTGTAGGCTTGTGCTTATTTATAGACCAAGCCAACCCCGCCATCATGTGACGAGTGCCATAAGTTCGAGAAGATCATGTTCAAGGACCATGTCTGCTTTAGGTGTACAAAATGTAATCTTGATAATAGGTGTGACATTTGTTCAGTGTGGTCGTCCGATATGATGGTCAAGTTCCTTTCCCAGAAGGACTTGGCAGGGTCTGACGCGGGGGTCAGGCGGTGCGAAATTTAATCGTGGAGCATCCGGTTCGGCCCCCGGGTGCGCTCCATGTCTGCAACCAGAGGTTGCGGAGATGGCACCTCCGGCGTGGTTTGAACCTGCTATGCAAGGCTTCTTGCATAGCGTCCTTCCTACGCTGGTGTCGTCGCGGCTACCGAAAGTTGTAGGGCAGTCTTCCCATGCTTGGTACGGACCCTGTCCTTGGACAGGGTTCTGGACTGGCCACCGAGGGAGCCGTCTCGTACGGCTCCCTGGCAGTCATGTCGGGCTCCAGCCTGATGGGTTCTGTCTCTCTGCGGGCACCTCCTGGTGGTCCAGTAGTGGTGGCCGGCCTGTCAGGCATGGAAGCCGTTCGCCAGGACGGCTCCAGTGCTTCCTCGTCTGGTGATGACTCTTCTGAGTCTGAAGACGAGGAGGGCGAGGAGGAGAGATTGCTGCGGGTGGAGAGCATGGAGGTCGCATGGACAGCGGCTCCGCCCGTGTTTGAGGCCACTCCGGTACCGGGCACCGGTCCCGTGCTGGTTGGTTTGCTGCTAACCTACATGGTGATGGGTGTGGCTGACCAGGCGTGGTATGCACCTATCTCACCTGGTCCAGCGGTCAGGCATGAGGTGCCGTTGGCGCCCGTGTATGGCCATGGTTCCTCAACCGCTATGGGTCTGCACGGTTTTCTGTGCGGGCCTACTCCATGGACTGGTGTTTTCCATGGGGTAGCGGCGGAACCGTGTGGTACTGGAGTTCCTGGCGTATCAGCAATGGCTCCTAGCCGGCAGGCCATTGCTGGTAGGGCCATGAGCACGTCAACGGGCGACGTGTTCACGGGAGTGTCCTCTTCGGAGACAGACTGGTCTGAGGCTCTGGCTTGGCTGGCCTGGGTGGACCCGTCTGTGGTTTCGACCACGGCCGAAGAGGATGCACCCCGTCCATCGGTTGCATCGATTAGGACGGGGATCTTGTCCGCAGCCCGGATCCAGTCTATTGGACTAGCTCCAAGGTTTATGGAGTTGTTAGATGCTATTTATAGCAAGCAGCTCCTGACCAAGGGCCAGCTCCCTGCGGCCTCCAGGGAGGTGCAGGCGAGATGTCGTATCCCACAGGGGGGAATATGACAAATATGGTGTTGTACCAGCGGTCACTGAGGATGATCGCTGGGAGTCCAGCGTGCTGGAGCGGGTGGCCCCGCTCCGGCGCTGGTGGACAAGTCCCTGGTGCACCATGATGAAGTCCTGTCCCTATGCATTGAGGGGGTGAGGGCAGCAATGAGTGCTGTCAATCACTCGTATCGCCTTCTTCAGTCGGTGTGGGCTGAAGTGGGGGCGGGCCACCCTGTACCACCTGTGGCGCTATCGTGTGTGAATGACGGCTTGGTGCTGTCTATGAACGCATTGGCAAGGGTGCAGGCGCGAGTGACAAAGTCTAGGAGGCAGATGGTTCTTGACCATATGCGTCCGGCTACCGCCGTTAGGGAGCATCTTCTAGGGTCGCCCCTTACTGACCCTAGCATCTTTGGTGGCCAAGCGCGGGCCATCTTAGAAGACACTGCCAACATCGCGCAGAATCAGTTAGCAGTGAATCTGCAGCTGGAACTAGTGCTTACTGACCCTAGCATCTTTGGTGGCCAAGCGCGGGCCATCTTAGAAGACACTGCCAACATCGCGCAGAATCGGTTAGCAGTGAATCTGCAGCTGGAACTAGTGCGACAGGCGCATGCACTAGGGGTTGTGGCCAAGCCGCTAACCGGGCAACCTTCTAAGAAGCAGAAGAAGCATAAAAGCAAGGCGAAAGCCAAGCCTAGTGCTGCTTCTACTTCTACTGGGTCTTCTCAGCCGCCTCCGGCCTACCCACCCAAATGTTGCCACTGATTGCCCGAGAGCCAGGAAGGGCAAGGGGAAGGGTAAGTCCTCAAAGGGCGGAAAGAAGGGAGCAGATCGTACCTGAGGGTACAAAGGCTCTCTTCGTATCTGCCTGGACCGCACCTGTGCGACAGGAACAGCGGTGCCAGTTAGACCGGTCAAGCCAAGACTGAAATGGTTCTCTCTCGTCAAGAGGGGGGGGGGGGGGGGGGGGAGCGGATCGCGAGCCAGACACCGGCATTGGGCATCAATGCATCTATAGTGGGTGGAAGGCTCATGTGTTTCGTCGAGGCTTGGTGAGGTGTGACGTCAGACAGTCTAGTCCTAGGATGGGTATCCCAGGGGTACATGCCGGAGTGGTGGGATTTTCCACCACAAAATCTGTCTTTGGCACCAGTCTGGACTCCCGTACCAAGGGAGCCAGACAAGTTAGAAGCCTTTCAAAACAAAGTGTCAGGTTTGCTTCTGAATAAAACCAGCAAACCAGAACATTCCAGGCTTCTATTCAAACATGGTCCTTGTCCCCAAGAGCACAGAGGGGTGGAGACCCAATCTTAGGTCATTGAATTGGTTTATCCATACGCCTCGGTTTCAGATGGAAACCCCGAGGTTGGTAATGGCAGGATTGAGGAAGGGAATGTGGTGTGTATCGATCGATCTGAAAGATGCATATTTCCACATTCCAATGAACGTGAGTTGTCACAGGTTTCTGAGATTTGCATTTCAGAATCGGGT
The DNA here is from genome assembly GCA_034401795.1 of Chaetoderma sp. LZ-2023a. NCBI lineage: Eukaryota > Metazoa > Mollusca > Caudofoveata > Chaetodermatida > Chaetodermatidae > Chaetoderma > Chaetoderma sp. LZ-2023a. Next base: position 252,476,364 of record CM067369.1, read on the forward strand.
GTGGGAGTTTGTAGTCCTCCCATTTGGCCTGTCGACAGCTCCACGGGTTTTCACCAGTGGTCCTTACAGTGACAGCGTTTCTCAGAAGAGAGAACGTGGTGCTTCACACCTACATAGACAATTGGCTTATCAAGGCAGACACGCCAGCCAAGTTAGAGGTGGATACTGCTCTGACTCTGAAGTTGCTTTCAGATCTAGGCTGGATAGTCAACAAGGAGAAATCTGAGTTGACACCCACTCAATAGTTCGTTTATTTAGGGATGCGATTCGATCTCGAGGAGGGCAGGGTTTACCCGTCAGAGCCCAGAGTGGTGTCTCTGTTAGCCATCCTCAAGAATTTTCGATTGGGAAACCAGATTCAGGCGAGCCGGTTTCTTCAGATGCTGGGCTTGATGGTCTCCATGGAGCAGGTAATCCTGTATGCTGCTCTGATGCGAAGACCTATCCAGTTGCATCTGATGTCTCTGTGGAAACAGAGAACAGAACCCCTGTCAAAGCTGGTGCCAGTTTTGGAGCCATTAATGTCGCATCTTGTATGGTGGAAAAAGCATCAGAATCTCCTGGAGGGAGTTTCGCTGCACCTACCCCACCCCCAGCTGTCCGTGTACATGGATGCATCGTTGGAGGGATGGGGGGGCCTGCCTGGGAGAACACCAGGTCTCGGGCACATGGACTCTGCATATCAATCTGTTGGAAATGATGGCAGTGGAACTGGCATTGGAAAGATTCTTCCAAAAATCAGGGGCAAGGCGATATTGATACGGTCGGCCAAGTCGACAGTAGTATCATACATAAATCGCCAAGGTGGAACCAAGTCACCCACACTATGTATGAAGGTGTGGCACTTAATTCAATGGTGCAGGAATTACTCAGTTGTTTTGAAAACAGCTCACCCTCCAGTTCTTCACAGGATCTTCGAGCATTGGGGCAAATCCAACATGGACTTGTTCGCCACAAAGGAAAATGCTCAAATCATGACTTATGTCTCGCCGATTCCAGATCCAAATGCCGTCGATACAGATGCTCTGGCGATAAGCTGGAGAGGGATGCATGCCTACGCATACCCGCCCACCATTCTTCTACCGAAGATTTTGGTGAAGATCAGAGAGGAACCGTGCCTGGTCCTGCTAATGGCGCCATTTTGGCCCAGAAGGTCGTGGTTCATGGATCTTCTGGATCTGCTGGTGGACAATCCAGTGCAGTTACCCGAGATTCCGAACATAATCTCCCAGGCCAAGGGACGCTTGCTACATGAGCATCCCGAAATGTTCAAATTAACTGCGTGGATGTTATCAAACGTTCCACGTCGGAAGTTTTTCTCGACAGGCTGCGAAATTCATCGCAGCTGCGAGAAGGAGGTCAACCTTCAAGTCATATAACAACAAGGTTGACAAATTTGCAGACTGGTGTGAAGGAAAGGGTATTGATACCTTTCAATCCACAATTCAGCAAATAGCAGACTTTCTCTGTGAGCTGTTCTTTTCAGGACTAGCTCCTGTCACAATTGCTGGATACAAGTCGGCTTTGGTATCAGTTATCCCTTGTCTAGCCAACAGGGATAGTCCAGAGGTGGCCCAGTTAAATGTGATGGTGAAGGGAATGAGCAATCTCCGACCGAGACAACCGGTAGTCATTCCAGCCTGGAGTCTATCTTTAGTGCTTAATGTACTGGGCAAGCACCCTTTTGAACTGTTGTGTTCGGCTAGTCTAAAGCATTTGACTCTAAAGGCAGTTTTTCTATTGGCAGCTTCCTCAGCAAGAAGGCGCAGTGAGATCCATGCGCTTTCAGCAGAGAGGGACTGATTTATTGTCTCCGGAGAGGGTCTGCGTCTACTGCCAAGAGCAGAGTTTATGTCAAAGAATCAATCTTTTAGATATCCCGGCAAACCGATCATTATACTTAAACTAACTAAGTTTGATCGTGATGCCAGTGTCTGGTGCCAGTCCGTGCTTTGATTAAGTACAAAAAACGGACAGACTCGTTATGGTCGAATGATAGACATTTGTGGATCTGCCATAAGAAGCCATATGGCGCCGCATCCATGGATTCTATCTCTCGTTGGGTAGTCGAATGCATTCAGACTACCCAGGAGATTGCGACTGGGCACCAGGTGCAATGCACAAGGGCACACGATGTTAGAGGAATAGCCGCCTCGACTGCCCTTTACAATGGTGTTCCACTAGAGGACATCATGGCTGTTGCACAATGGCAAGGTGAGTCCTCTTTCACGGAATACTATATGAGGGATGTGTCAAACTACGCCAATCCACTCGCTTTAGCTGTTTTGAAACGATAGTTAAACGGCCACACTGCTCTTCTCCCTTTTTAGGCATTTGTTAAGCAAGAATTAAGAGGCAGACATGGTCAAGCGAGAGGATGTCATCCAGATTGTGTTACTGATGGCCGGACAAGTGATTGGTTGAAGGCTCCACGTCTGTAATCCAATAATCATGAGGTAATTCAAGATTGAGAGTTTTTTGTATTATGTGTATATATCATGTTCATTCCCAGGCTGATATATGCAAAGAGCAGTTAACCCTCTTAGCATATTTGTGTTTTTGGCGCGATGCTTGTTCGTGAGTTCTCTCCCTTTTTCTTAGGAGAAAAAAGTGTGTGTTTGGGGGGGGGGGGGGGGGCAGTGATGCGAATGGTCCCTTTAACTTGTTGGTCCTTTTAGGTCTCCATTTGTCATGTTTAAGTCTAGCTCTTTCTCCAAGGGGCAAAAGTAGCAATTAATGGCTTGCTCATTCCCACCCGGTTACTGTCTAAATCTGGTGTATATCAGAAGTAATAGAATGGTAAGTATTGATCGAAGGAGAATGAAGGAAATTTCAATTTCTCTTTCTCCGCGATCTAACAATACGTAGCATTCTATTACGGACCCACGGAGGCAAGCCATGGGTATCGCTTGTTTGGTGGCTATGCAAACAATATGAGCTTCATGGCAAACAGGTACTCGGTTGTTGGGAACCGGGTACCCGGTTCCAGGAGCCAGTAAAGCTTACTAAGTCTAGAGTCCTAGGGCCAGCTATCCAAGATAGCTTGTATCAGAAGTAACAGAATGGTAATTATTGTTAGATCTCGGAGAAAGGGAAATTGAAATTTCCTTCTTTCTCCCGGTAGTTTAGTGTCTATTTCTCAGTTTTTTCTTACGATTCCAATTTCTGATTCCGTCCTCTTGCTCGTTTTCTGATCTGTCAGTTTACTACGCAATTCTAATTAGCTTTGTTTCGTCATTTTTTCGCCGCGAGTTAGAAGCGCAGTTCTATTTGGGTCGTTCATCTTTTCGTATAGTACTCCTTCTCCCTTCTAAGTTGGCGGGTTGTCATACTTTCTAGATGTTAGGAGAATTGACCTGTTATGCTATATTTATCGTGAATATTTCGTTCTTTTAAGACTAATTTCCCCTTTTTATCAGGTAGATTAGATTTGTGCTCTTGGTGTTTTGTGATTTCTTTATTCTAGGTTTCTTTCCCATATTTCGCTATTCTTAAAAGTGACCCAGTTAATATCGTCGAAACACGTAGACCTATTTATTTGGCAGTCTATTCGCCCTAGTCTCATTTCGTCTCGGTGACATTATCGCTTTTTTCTCGTCTATATGCCCATTTTCAAGGTTTTTTCTTATTTTTTAGCTAAAACATGTTATTTAGAGTCATGTTCTTTCCCACCATCTTTGGACTGGTGATTTTGGGCCCGAAATTTATCCTTTTCAATCCCATTTTATCTACTTCCGGTAACTGTGAGATTTGTCATCGCCGTGTATATAGGTTGTTGTGAATTCGTCCAGTATATATTGCGTTCCCCTTTTGTTTACATGGAGTAATTCTTTTGATTATTATTAGTTCTTATCTTAGATCAGTTCTATTTTAGCTAATTCTTTCTGGATATAGCGGGACTTGCTCCCCTCCCATACATTTCTATGGGATTTCTATTTGCCATTTAATCTGATAATTCTACTATAAATTGTTTTATCTTTATTTCAATATCTACAACTTTAATTAGTATGGTATACTTCTATGACATTTAGTTCTTCACACGAACGTAGTGGTGAAGATGAAATAGCAGGATTAATCACAGTTACCTCTGTCAGGAGAGGGTAAGAATAAGGATATAATTCTTTTAACTAAGAAATATTGCTTTCTCTCGACTCAGCAGACTTTACTGTCCAATAGTATACTGGGACAGATCTGATATTTGCTATGTTCTATCTGGTAGATTAGCAAAATATTTTTCTTTTCTAGCCAAATATGATATTCTTTAGCCACATCTTTCTTTAATTTCACTTAGGATCATGTGTGCACTCAGTCATCATCAATTAATAGCCTGCTTTAACTTCACAGTCCAGATACAATACGGTCTTACTATATAAGAAATGTATTGATTATTTGAATTTCATGTGATTAAAAGTTGTTTTTTGAGCATATTGTTTCAATATGTTCAACTATGTAAACATGAATTTTTGTTTTGCATCTTGTTACACTGGAGTTGTTCAGGATTCAACAAGTCAAGAAAGTTAGATTATTTTTATTCTTTAGCCAATGATTTTTCCAATTCTGCCTTTGGTTTGTCAGACTTCGTTCTTACTAGCATTTGGCTGGTGTTTAGATTGGTCCCTGATATGAATTAATGCTTGGAAGTCTCTGTCTGATCTCATTGTAATATCCTAAATTATTTATCAGACTCATGAACACGTTGATCTAATTCTGAGATAACTCAAGAAATATCTTAACTAGCTAACATCCTAACTATTATCAGCCTATCCCTATTAGGAATTTGAGACTTTTTAGCTTTATTCTTCATTTATATCTTTCTTTATTCAGAAATTAGGTATCATACAAGAATGGCTTCAGTTGGTAGGCTTCTTATTCTCTTGGTTATTAGGTCTTCTTGTTTATTCTTTATCTGTTCCTCTGAGATCCCTTTTTACGAGGTTGATCAATTCTTATCCTCTTGGACACTTCACTGTTGTCTAGTTCTTCAATCAAGGGGTGGGATCAGTTTGGTGTTTGTTTCCAAGAGTCCTTGATAATTCTTCACTGGTGTAGATCCCTCAATATTTCATTCTGCTATTTACGATTGATTTATAATCATCCTTATTGGTGGTCTTTCCATTTTCTTGTCTCGTCGTTATGCATGATGACTTATTATGGAAAGGTTCCTCTGATTCGTGTTTTACCCACCTGGGTGTCTCTTTCGTCATCTCTCATGAAAAGTTATCCTCCATCCCTTCCAAATGTTCAAACACTGATATCCATAATTCAATCTCTCATGGTAGGCAAATTAGTGTCGGCTAGGTCCCTACAGAATAATAGACCTCATGGTTTCAGTAGAGAAGGTGATGCCTTGGGTTCCTTTGATGAGAACACCTTTCCAGTTTTATCTTAAGGCACAATGGAATCAATCTCAAGATTCTCTGAATCATCAAATCCTCATCAAGTTTCGATCATGGCTCATTGCCAGTTTTGGCTAGCCAGTCAATCCCTTTTGTTAGGGTTCCTCTCCATCCTTCAACTCTTCAGGCTATCTTCTTCACAGATACATCTCTGGATGGATGGGGAGTCATTTGGAATTCCATAAAGATTCAGGAACCTGGTTCCTCATAGAATCTTCTTACCACATCATTCTTTTAGAACTGTGGACTGTTTCATGCCCTAGCTCATTGGGAACCCATGATTCTCGGTTCGTCAATCCTCATCAGGTCAGTCAATTTCACAGTAGTCTTGTTCATCTATCATCAAAGGTGGGGGGTGGGGGTGGGAGTGTTCAGACCGGTTTCTCTGGGTCGAGAGATCATGATCATTCTCTATTGGTGCAGGTCTTGCTACATTTCTCGTCAAGCATCTCATGCCCCAGCAAACTGATTTTCTGGCTGACCCATTATATCGCCCTTCAAAGATACCAGAAACAGAGTGGGAATTGAAAGAGTCTGTAGTCCAGTCTTTTTTCCTCAGTTCTGTCACCCCCATGTAGATCTGTCTGCTTCTCTCAAGAACAGAATGATATCCACTTTCATATCTCCTTTCCCGGAAGCTCTGGCTCTTTCAGTAGCCTCTCTAACTCAATCTTGGGACATGATATTCGCCTACGCTTTTTCCCCCTACGATTCTCATTCCTCTGGTTCTCAGAATGATCAGGCAGCATCCCTGTGTAGTCCTGTTATTAGCCCTGAATTGCCGACAAAATCGTGGTTTCAGGATCTTCTGTACTTTCTTGTAGATCTCTCTCTGCTACTCCCTGTCTCCCACGATCCATTATCCCAGATCATGGGCAGGATTCTCCATCAGAACCAGGAAATATTTCGCCTGTCAGTCTGGAAACTGTCGTGTTGCCCTTGTCTTCATCAATCTCAGTCAGATCTCAAGAACTATTGGAGAAATTTCTCAGCTCTTCCTCTCGAAACATCTATAAAGCTAGATTTGAATTTTTCAAAGAATGGTGTGCAGACCATTTTATCTTGCCCTTTGAGGCCTATGTAGCTCAGATCAGAGGAAGAATTCAGTTAACATTATTAGATCCAATCGTTTTGGTCTGAATTCCTTTGTCATGTGTCTAATCGATCCTTCAGTCCAATTTCAGAAACATTTCGCTATCTCAATAAAGGTTTGGGTAATTCTCGTCCTCCGTTTAAGAAACACATTTCTTCTTGGAACCTTTAGCTTATATTACAGGTTCTAGCGGGGATACATTTCGAAAATTTGGGTTCTGTGTACTTGAAACATCTTACTCTAGAAACAGTTTTCTTCTAGTAGTAGCATCAGCTAGTCATTGATCTGAAATCCATGCTCTTTCGGCTGAATTAGTTAGATTTCAAGTTACGTGTAATAGCCTTATTCTCTATCCCAGGGCAGAATTCTTGTCCAAGACACAGTTAAACTCTTGGGTAAACCTTTGATAATTCATAGACTTTCTTCTTTGTTGCCAGATTATTCTGTATGGTTCCCAGTCAGGACCCTTAGTATATATAAACTTCGTACTGATTCTAAACGATCCGACAATAGGCATCTTTGGGTTACATTTGCAGATGGTCTAAATCGTCCTGCCTCCTTAATCACTATTTCCCGTTGGATCGTGGATACTATTAAAATTCGCTTTGAATTAGCTTCTCCAGGAGATAATCCTCTGGTGGGAGTCAAGGCCCATTGTGTTAAGGGCCTTTCTCCATCTTACTCTCCCTTTTTAATGGATCTTCATTAGATTACATCATGCTAGTTGCTAACTGGAAGTCAGAGAACACCTTTATTAGCCTCTATCTTATAGATTCTGGTCCCTCTTCCTTTTTCTATAAAAATATTCATACGGTAACTTCAGGGATCATGACTCTTATTCCTCATTCATCATCTTCTCTTACTTCTCCATCTTCATTCGCTTTAGTCTCTAGTTGGGTTTAGTGGGAATTCATTACTTAATTCTTATGTGTGTATTTAACCACTTTTTTTTCATATCATCTCTCTCATCACCCCTATCATTCATCGCTTTCTTGCATGTTCATCTTCTCTTTTTTGCCTCCTGGGGTCATTTTTTACCTTCCTTATTATCTTTTCATTATTCTTTAATTTCATCTCTCAAGATGCTTGATAGAGCAATTCTTAGGAATTGCTATCTCTTAGTATCTTCCTTACTCATTATTTCTAACTTTGTATTATTTCACTATTTTTACATGAATTTTGCGCAAAAATTCGCCTCACTTCGTACTTTGTTCAATGTTGAAATCTGTATTTGAGCAATAGTAATGCAAGGAGGTATGTTGTATTGTAGTAATAATGACCAGACGACCAGTAGGGTTTGGTCTTATGTTTTACTAATTATATATACCTACCTCCTTTTTTTTTGGGTTGGGGGGGGGGGCTTGAGGCTTCGTTCTTTGGTCATATCTTGTTAGAATAGTTATATTCAGCATAAGATATTCACTATATCTCTCAGCCTTAGAGTATACCCGGATATGTAAGTCTTTTACATATTTGGGTATTTATTAAAGATTTTTTCAGTCATATAATATTAAGTATTTAGGTAAATTCTTAAGTTTCAGCTTTAGTTGGATTCAGAGTCAAGTAGTGATCGGATCATCTGCCTCTTCATGAATCTGCACAAAGTTGGATTATATGACTGGATTCATCAAGGAATGAAGACTTGGTTGCTACAACAAAGTCATGTGATGGCTGTCGGCCAATGAGATTGTCATTATGCCTTATGACTCACTCAATGGCTCTGGGTTATGTATTAACCCTCTTCCTGCCTCATTCTGAGATATAGCATTCAAGCGAATTTCTATGGGTGTCATCATTGGAGAGTATTGGAGATTCCTGAAGAAGCCTTCAGTCACTCTGTAACCACAATGCACAGCAAACATTGCCTGTAAGAATTTCATCCTACTACACTTCCCTTCAGAGAAGGAAAGAACAATAGTAATGCAAGGAGGTAGGTATATGTAATTAGTAAAACATAAGACCAGACCCTACGGGTCATCTGGTCGTTATGCCCCCTATCGGCTTATCAAATACAAAAGATACTAGTTTTCCACACTTTTTTCGCAGTGTTTCAAGATATTTTACTGGGAATTGCTACATTGCTTTGTTATGAGAAGTTGCAGACCAAGTTCAAGGTCCAGGCGTATGCGTCAATTTTTTATGGTGTTATGGGCCCTTTCGACTTAAGAAATACGAAAAATATCAGCCTTCCGTACTGTTTTTTTCACTCCTTCAAGATATTTAAGGGAAAATACACACACGCACGCACGCACGCACGCACACACGCACGCACGCACACACACACACTGCTCATTTATATTTACATTTTGCTAACTTAGCACAGATATCAACAGCATGGTACTTGATACTGGAGAAGAGTGGGATGGTGAGACCGTGCGATAGGACGATGATGGTAGAGGTGTATTGTCCTAGATTAATATTTTGAGAACAAATTGACTGAAAATTATTGCTGCATATAGCAGCAACAACATTCTTTCAAATTCTTCTCACAATTCTCAGTAGACAATACAAGTGTCACTAGTTAATGTTTTGATAATGATTTGACTGAAAAAACAGTGCTGCAACAAATTTCAATAAAATTGTTTTCAGAATAATCAGGAGGATTTTCAGTGTACTAACACTTTCAGGAGATATTTCCAGCAATTTGACTGGCAGTCATTGCTGACTAAGGTAGCAACAACTTTATCAAACTATTCTCAGAATAATTAGTGACGGCCTTACAATGTTGTTAGTTCACAAATGTGTGTACAATTAGTTACGCCTATGTCATATTTACCAAAAACACATTAGCTCTTTAACACTCATAGCAGCCAAAAATGGTGTCTGCAGTGGTCCTGAGAAATGTCCATTTGCAGACCAAGAGAAGAGTATTTTTTTTAAATTTTACACTGGAATGACTGGCTCAATAACCGAGCCAGTCATTCCAGTGGTAAATTTTCAAAAATACTATTCTCTTGGTCTGCAAATGGACATTTTCTAGGAGAAAATTTAAATTTTCTTGAACAAATTCAAGTGTTAAAGGGTTAAGAAATTCCAAAAGTAAGTACAAAAACTGTGAAAAGTTTACAAAATTCAAACTAGTGATGATGCAGACTGCATCCATGCATGGCCCAGAATGCATCTGTAAAGCTTCATTGAGAATCCGATGGCCCATTGTTAAGAAATAATGATTTTGAGAAATAACGATTTTAAAGTATAAGGATGGCATCCTGTGTGTCAATCTCTATTGTTTTATGTCGGTGTCATGTAATAAGCATTTCTATAGTCTGGTAATGTATGCTCTCATATTGCTCAGGGTATTGTATGGCACAGAATCACATAGGACCAGGCGTTGTATGACATGGAATCACATAAAGCCAGGCATTGTATGGTACGGAATCACATAGGGCCAGGCATTGTATGGCACGGAATCACATAGGGCCAGGCATTGTATGGCACAAAATCACATAGAGCCAGGCATTGTATGGTATAGAATCACATAGGACCAGGCATTGTATGGCATGGAATCACATAGAGCCAGGCATTGTATGGCACATAATCAAATAGAGCCAGGCATTGTATGGCATGGAATCACATAGGGCCGGACATTGTATGGCATGGAATCACATAGGGCCAGGCATTGTATGACACAGAATCACATAGAGCCAGGAATTGTATGATAAGGAATCACATTGAGCCAGGCATTGTACGACACAGAAGCACATAGAGCCAGGCATTGTATGGTACAGAATCACATAGGGCCAGGCATTGTATGGTATAGAATCACATAGGACCAGACATTGTATGGCATGGAATCACATAGAGCCAGGAATTGTATGGCATGGAATCACATAGAGCCAGGTATTGTATGGCATGGAATCACATAGAGCCAGGTATTGCATGGTATAGAATCACATAGGGCCGGACATTGTATGGCACAGAATCACATAGAGCCAGGCATTGTATGGCATGGAATCACATAGAGCCACGCATTGTATGGTATAAAATCGCATAGAGCCAGGCATTGTATGGTATAGAATCGCATAGGGCCAGGCATTGTATGGTATAGAATCACATAGGACCAGGCATTGTATGACACAGAATCATATAGAGCCAGGCATTGTATGGCATGGAATCACATAGAGCCAGGCATTGTATGGCACAGAATCACATAGGACCAGGCATTGTATGGCACATAACCACATAGGACCAGGCATTGTATGGCACAGAATCACATAGGACCAGGCATTGTATGACACAGAATCATATAGAGCCAGGCATTGTATGGCATGGAATCACATAGAGCCAGGCATTGTATGGCATGGAATCACATAGGGCCGGACATTGTATGGCATGGAATCACATAGGGGCGGACATTGTATGGCATGGAATCACATAGGGCCGGACATTGTATGGCATGGAATCACATAGGGGTGGGCATTGTATGGCATGAAATCACATAGGGCCGGACATTGTATGGCATGGAATCACAATGGGCCAGACATTGTATGTCACAGAATCACATACGGCCGGACATTGTATGGCACGGAATCACATACGGCTGGACATTGGATTGAGATCGGATTTAAGCCCTTGATGAATTAAATGACCATTGAAAAACCTTTACCCTTCTTCTAATTCTTGATGTATTCTGGACACCATTTTGATGGCTATGCCAAGTATGGCTCGACAAAAAACGTAACCTAGGCTATTCATATGTAAAAGTAGGACCAGCATGAAACAAAAACTGCTCGCAAAATACTATGCAGGGAATTCAAGTGACACTTGCAGATCTTGAAGATAACATTACTGAAAATTGTTCACCCACTAGCCCTCGCAGACTAAAACCATATCTTTATTTATTATTTCCAGCTTTCATCATATCCATTATGCTGTAGTTATGGCAACAAGCAGCTTTGGTTGGGAGATAGACGTGGCTTGTTACACCTGTATGATTGTAATCAACAGCTATTACATCCAGTTCTCCAGGTAAGATGTTACTATGGCGACATTGCAATGGAGATCCATTTTTAGCTATGCCCCGCACATTTCTAGCTCTGCCCCGCACATTTCTAGCTATACCCCGCACATTTCTAGCTATGCCTTGCACATTTCTAGCTATGCCTCGCACATTTCTAGCTATGCCCCACACATTTCTAGCTATGCCTCACATTTCTAGCTATGCCCCGCACATTTCTAGCTCTGCCCCACATTTCTGGCTCTGCCTCGCACATTTCTAGCTATGCCTCGCACATTTCTAGCTATGCCTCGCACATTTCTAGCTGTGCCCCGCACATTTCTAGCTCTGCCCCGCACATTTCCAGCTCTGCCCCGCACATTTCTAGCTGTGCCCCGCACATTTCTAGCTCTGCCCCGCACATTTCTAGCTCTGCCCCGCACATTTCTAGCTATGCCCCGCACATTTCTAGCTCTGCCCCGCACATTTCTAGCTATACCCTGCACATTCCTAGCTCTGCCCCGCACATTCCTAGCTCTGCCCCGCACATTTCTAGCTATGCCCCGCACATTTCTAGCTCTGCCCCGCACATTTCTAGCTCTGCCCCGCACATTTCTAGCTATACCCCGCACATTTCTAGCTATACCCTGCACATTTCTAGCTCTGCCCCGCACATTTCTAGCTATGCCCCGCACATTTCTAGCTATGCCCCGCACATTTCTAGCTCTGCCCTGCACATTTCTAGTTATCCTCCACCCACTTTATGCTTGTTGTAATCGATTTGAAACGTTGAAGCCTGAATTTCCAGAATTAAAATTTTAAGATAACTATACAGGCAGGCTGCTGAATATTGTGCACCTAATTTGACTGAGTAAAAGTTTGAACCCCAAAGATCAAATAAAAAATACAATTACAATTTAATAAAGGATATTTTGAAACCAATTTTTTAACCATTTTACAATAACTCTAATGGAGAGATCTTTTCTGAACTTGGGTTGATGTGTATCTGTGGGGTCCCAAAGAGGTATGCCAATTTGATAGTCAAAAACTTAAACGCAATGACTTTCAGCAACCTTGTTACCAAAATAGACACTTTTGATGCTATGGTGGCCTGACTGAAAATTATATCAATGACTTGGATATCGGACAAATTTGTCCTTGTTTTTCTTTGTACAATTCTCCTGGCTGGTTTCAAAATAAAACAACTTACCTGCATGATTGTAGTAAAATATAACAACTTATCTGCATGATTGTAGTAAAATACAATTACTTACCTGCATGATTGTATTAAAATACAACAACTTACCTGCATGATTGTATTAAAATACAACAACTTACCTGCATGATTGTATTAAAATACAACAACTTACCTGCATGATTGTATTAAAATACAACAACTTACCTGCATGATTGTATTAAAATACAACAACTTATCTGCATGATTGTATTAAAATACAACAACTTACCTGCATGATTGTATTAAAATACAACAACTTACCTGCATGATTGTATTAGAATACAACAACTTACCTGCATGATTGTATTAAAATACAACAACTTACCTGCATGATTGTATTAAAATACAACAACTTACCTGCATGATTGTATTAAAATACAACTTACCTGCATGATTGTATTAAAATACAACAACTTACCTGCATGATTGTATTAAAATACAACAACTTACCTGCATGATTGTATTAAAATAAACTAGCTGGAACTTATGGCTCAACACTTTAACCCTCATATCAGCCAAAAACTGTGTCTGCTGTGGTCTTGGGAAATGTCCATTTGCAGACCAAGAGAAGACTATTTTTGAAGATTTATCACTGGAATGACTGGCTCAATAACCGAGCTAGTCATTCCAGTGATACATTTATTAGCTCACCTGGCCTAAAAGGCCAAGTGAGCTTATGTCATGGCGACCGTCTGTCATCCGTCCGTCATCTGTCAACTTTTCCTTTAAATGACTTGTCAAGAACCACTAGGCCGATTTTAATTATATTTGGCAGGAGGCATCCTTAGGGAATAGGGATCCAAGTTTGTTCAAACGAAGCCAATCGGCCAATGTGGTCGGCAGCCATCTTGGATTTTGGCCGATTTTAGGAAATGTCTTCTCCGAAAATCGCTTAGGGAATTGATTCAAAACTCATAAAATATCATCGAGGGAAAGAGGTAAGCCAAATTTGTTCAAGAGGACTTAATTGACCAAATGGTTCGGTTCGGCGGCGATCTTGGATGACCTAGTTTTCCCAAAAACGACGTCTTCTACAGAACCGCTGAAGGAATCAGGCCGAAATTTGGGAGATACGATTAGGGACTAAGAGTCATTAAAGTTTGTTCAAGGGAAGTTGATCCATCGAAAAACATGGCCGCCGTGGGCCAATCAAATTGTAGTCTGTTTGGCGGCCAATTTGGATTTTTTTATTTGATGGATTTTGAGGCCGAAATTGGTTTTATACATGTTTTTGGGTACTCCGAGCTCAAATTTGCCATTTTCGAAACTGTCAGATAAACAGTTTTGTGGCCATCTTGGATTATTTTCCCACCAGATGCACGTATACTAAAGAAATGGGAAATTTAAAATGTCTTCTCGAGAACTACTGGGTTAATTTCAATTATATTTGGCAGGAAACATCCTTAGGGCATGGAGATTTAAGTTTGTTCAAACGAAGCCGATCAGCCAATTTGGCCGGCAATCATCATGGATTTTGGTTGATTTTTAAAATGTCTAAAAATCTTCACTGAAACTGTTCGAGCGATTGATTCAAAACTCCTAAAATATCATTTGGGGCACGAGATGAACCTCGTTTGTTCAAGGGAACTGGACTTTGACAAATGGTTGGGCAGCCATCTTGGATGGCCTGGTTCTCATGAAAGCAACTTCATCTCCAGAGCCACTGAACGGATTGGGCTGAAATTTGGGAGATATGATATTGATGACTAAAGGCCATTAAAGTTTGTTCAAGAGAAGTTAATACATAATGAAACATGGCCTCTGTTTTCTTGTTACAAGTCTGCTCAACTCATTAGACTTCTACTTATTGTTAATGACCATTCTAGTTAAAATGCCTATGTTCCAGATGAGCGATACAGGCCGCTTGTGCCTCTCGTTAAAAGTCTCTTGGCCTGCAAACCGACATTTTCTATGAAAATTTTTTTAACAATGACTCACAATCCTCTACTGGTGTCAAGTGGCCATCCCAATGACTCACAATCCACTACTGGTCGTAAATGGCAATTCTAAATGACTCAATCCACGAGTGGTCTCAAGTGGTAAAACCCAATGACTCACAATCCACTACTGGTCTCAAGTGGTGATCCCTATGACTCACAATCCACTACTGGTCTCAAGTGGTGATCCCAGTGACTCACAATCCACTACTGGTCTCAAGTGGCCATCCCAATGACTCACAATCCACTACTGGTCTCAAGTGGCCATCCCAATGACTCACACTCCACTACTGGTCTCAAGTGGCAATCCCAATGACTCAAAATCCACTACTGGTCTCAAGTGGTGATCCCAATGACTCACCATCCACGAGTGGTCTCAAGTGGCCATCCCAATGACACACAATCCACTACTGGCCTCAACTGGCGATCCCAATGACTCACAATCCACGAGTGGTCTCAAGTGGCCATCCCAATGACTCACAATCCACTACTGGTCTCAAGTGGTGATCCCAATGACTCACAATCCACTGCTGGTCTCAAGTGGTGATCCCAATGATGCACAATCTACTAGTTGTCTCAATTGGCCATCCCAATGACTCACAATCCACCAGTAGTTGCAAGTGGCAATTCTAAATGACTCAATCCACGGGTGGTCTCAAGTGGTGATTGCAATGACTCACAATCCACTACTGGTCTCAAGTGGTGATCCCTATGACTCACAATCCACTACTGGTCTCAACTGGTGATCCCAATGACTCATAATCAACTACTGGTCTCATGTGGTGATCCCAATGACTCACAATCCACTACTGGTCTCAAGTGGTGATCCCAATGACTCACAATCCACTGCTGGTCTCAAGTGGTGATCCCAATGATGCACAATCTACTAGTTGTCTCAATTGGCCATCCCAATGACTCACAATCCACCAGTAGTTGCAAGTGGCAATTCTAAATGACTCAATCCATGAGTGGTCTCAAGTGGTCATCCCAATGACTCACAATCCACTACTGATCTCAAGTAACTATCCCAATGACTCACAATCCACTAGTGGTCTCAAGTGGCAATCCTAAATTACTCAATCCACTAGTGGTCTCAAGTGGTGATCCCAATGATTCACAATCCACTAGTGGTCTCAAGTGGTGATCCCAATGACTCACAATCCACTAGTGGTCTCAAGTGGCCATCCCAATGACTCACAATGCACTACAGGTCTCAAGTGGTGATCCCAATGACTCACAATCCACTACTTGTCTCAAGTGGCTATCCCAATAACTCACAATCCACTACTGGTTTCAACTGGCGATCCCAATGACTCACAATCCACGAGTGGCCTCAAGTCGCCATCCCAATGACTCAACAATCCACTACTGGTCTCAAGTGGCAATTCTAAATGACTCAATCCACTACTGGTCTCAAGTAACGACCCGAATGACTCACAATCCACTACTGGTCTCAAGTGGCAATCCCAATGACTCACAATCCACTACTGGTCTCATGGTGATCCCAATGACTCATAATCCACTACTGGTCTCAAGTGGTGATCCCAATGACTCACCATCCACTACTGGTCTCAAGTGGCCATCCCAATGACTCACAATTCAGTACTGGTCTCAAGTGGCCATCCCAATGACTCACAATCCACTACTGGTCTCAAGTGGCCATCCCAATGACTCACACTCCACTACTGGTCTCAAGTGGCAATCCCAATGACTCAAAATCCACTACTGGTCTCAAGTGGTGATCCCAATGACTCACCATCCACAAGTGGTCTCAAGTGGCCATCCCAATGACACACAATCCACTACTGGCCTCAACTGGCGATCCCAATGACTCACAATCCACGAGTGGTCTCAAGTGGCCATCCCAATGACTCACAATTCAGTACTGGTCTCAAGTGGCCATCCCAATGACTCACAATCCACTACTGGTCTCAAGTGGCCATCCCAATGACTCACACTCCACTACTGGTCTCAAGTGGCAATCCCAATGACTCAAAATCCACTACTGGTCTCAAGTGGTGATCCCAATGACTCACCATCCACGAGTGGTCTCAAGTGGCCATCCCAATGACACACAATCCACTACTGGCCTCAACTGGCGATCCCAATGACTCACAATCCACGAGTGGTCTCAAGTGGCCATCCCAATGACTCACAATCCACTACTGGTCTCAAGTGGTGATCCCAATGACTCACAATCCACTACTGGTCTCAAGTGGTGATCCCAATGACTCACAATCAACTACTGGTCTCATGTGGTGATCCCAATGACTCACAATCCACTACTGGTCTCAAGTGGTGATCCCAATGACTCACAATCCACTGCTGGTCTCAAGTGGTGATCCCAATGATGCACAATCTACTAGTTGTCTCAATTGGCCATCCCAATGACTCACAATCCACCAGTAGTTGCAAGTGGCAATTCTAAATGACTCAATCCAAGAGTGGTCTCAAGTGGTCATCCCAATGACTCACAATCCACTACTGATCTCAAGTGGTGATCCCAATGACTCACAATCCACTACTGGTCTCAAGTGGTGATCCCAATGACTCACAATCAACTACTGGTCTCATGTGGTGATCCCAATGACTCACAATCCACTACTGGTCTCAAGTGGTGATCCCAATGACTCACAATCCACTGCTGGTCTCAAGTGGTGATCCCAATGATGCACAATCTACTAGTTGTCTCAATTGGCCATCCCAATGACTCACAATCCACCAGTAGTTGCAAGTGGCAATTCTAAATGACTCAATCCACGGGTGGTCTCAAGTGGTGATTGCAATGACTCACAATCCACTACTGGTCTCAAGTGGTGATCCTTATGACTCACAATCCACTACTGGTCTCAACTGGTGATCCCAATGACTCACAATCAATTACTGGTCTCAAGTGGTGATCCCAATGACTCACAATCCACTACTGGTCTCAAGTGGTGATCCCAATGACTCACAATCCACTGCTGGTCTCAAGTGGTGATCCCAATGATGCACAATCTACTAGTTGTCTCAATTGGCCATCCCAATGACTCACAATCCACCAGTAGTTGTAAGTGGCAATTCTAAATGACTCAATCCATGAGTGGTCTCAAGTGGTCATCCCAATGACTCACAATCCACTACTGATCTCAAGTAACTATCCCAATGACTCACAATCCACTAGTGGTCTCAAGTGGCAATCCTAAATTACTCAATCCACTAGTGGTCTCAAGTGGTTATCCCAATGATTCACAATCCACTAGTGGTCTCAAGTGGTGATCCCAATGACTCACAATCCACTAGTGGTCTCAAGTGGCCATCCCAATGACTCACAATGCACTACAGGTCTCAAGTGATGATCCCAATGACTCACAATCCACTACTTGTCTCAAGTGGCTATCCCAATGACTCACAATCCACTACTGGTTTCAACTGGCGATCCCAATGACTCACAATCCACGAGTGGCCTCAAGTCGCCATCCCAATGACTCAACAATCCACTACTGGTCTCAAGTGGCAATTCTAAATGACTCAATCCACTACTGGTCTCAAGTAACGATCCCAATGACTCACAATCCACTACTGGTCTCAAGTGGCAATCCCAATGACTCACAATCCACTACTGGTCTCAAGTGGTCATCCCAATACCTCACAATCTAGTACTGGTCTCAAGTGGTCATCCCAATGACTCACAATCCACTACTGGTCTCAAGTGGTGATCCCAATGACTCACAATCCACTACTGGTCTCAAGTGGCCATCCCAATGTCTCACAATCCACTACTGGTCTCAACTGGTGATCCCAATGACTCACAATCCACTACTGGTCTTAAGTGGTCAACCCAATGACTCACAATCCACTACTGGTCTCAAGTGGTCATCCCAATGACTCACAATCCACTACTGGTCTCAAGTGGTGATCCCAATGACTCACAATCCACTACTGGTCTCAAGTGGCCATCCCAATGTCTCACAATCCACTACTGGTCTCAACTGGCGATCCCAATGACTCACAATCCACTACTGGTCTCAAGTTTCCATCCCAATGACTCACAATCCACTACTGGTCTCAAGTGGCGATCCCAATGACTCACAATCCACTACTTGTCTCAAGTGGTCATCCCAATGCCTCATAATCCAGTACTGGTCTCAAGTGGCGATCCCAATGACTCACAATCCACTACTGGTCTCAAGTGGTCATCCCAATGACTCACAATCCACTAGTGGTCTCAAGTGGTGATCCCAATGACTCACAAGCCACTACTGGTCTCAAGTGGCCATCCCAATGACTCACAATCCACTACTGGTCTCAAGTGGCCATCCCAATGACTCACACTCCACTACTGGTCTCAAGTGGCAATCCCAATGACTCAAAATCCACTACTGGTCTCAAGTGGTGATCCCAATGACTCAAAATCCACTACTGGTCTCAAGTGGTGATCCCAATGACTCACCATCCACGAGTGGTCTCAAGTGGCCATCCCAATGACACACAATCCACTACTGGCCTCAACTGGCGATCCCAATGACTCACAATCCACGAGTGGTCTCAAGTGGCCATCCCAATGACTCACAATCCACTACTGGTCTCAAGTGGTGATCCCAATGACTCACAATCCACTACTGGTCTCAAGTGGTGATCCCAATGACTCACAATCAACTACTGGTCTCATGTGGTGATCCCAATGACTCACAATCCACTACTGGTCTCAAGTGGTGATCCCAATGACTCACAATCCACTGCTGGTCTCAAGTGGTGATCCCAATGATGCACAATCTACTAGTTGTCTCAATTGGCCATCCCAATGACTCACAATCCACCAGTAGTTGCAAGTGGCAATTCTAAATGACTCAATCCAAGAGTGGTCTCAAGTGGTCATCCCAATGACTCACAATCCACTACTGATCTCAAGTGGTGATCCCAATGACTCACAATCCACTACTGGTCTCAAGTGGTGATCCCAATGACTCACAATCAACTACTGGTCTCATGTGGTGATCCCAATGACTCACAATCCACTACTGGTCTCAAGTGGTGATCCCAATGACTCACAATCCACTGCTGGTCTCAAGTGGTGATCCCAATGATGCACAATCTACTAGTTGTCTCAATTGGCCATCCCAATGACTCACAATCCACCAGTAGTTGCAAGTGGCAATTCTAAATGACTCAATCCACGGGTGGTCTCAAGTGGTGATTGCAATGACTCACAATCCACTACTGGTCTCAAGTGGTGATCCTTATGACTCACAATCCACTACTGGTCTCAACTGGTGATCCCAATGACTCACAATCAATTACTGGTCTCAAGTGGTGATCCCAATGACTCACAATCCACTACTGGTCTCAAGTGGTGATCCCAATGACTCACAATCCACTGCTGGTCTCAAGTGGTGATCCCAATGATGCACAATCTACTAGTTGTCTCAATTGGCCATCCCAATGACTCACAATCCACCAGTAGTTGTAAGTGGCAATTCTAAATGACTCAATCCATGAGTGGTCTCAAGTGGTCATCCCAATGACTCACAATCCACTACTGATCTCAAGTAACTATCCCAATGACTCACAATCCACTAGTGGTCTCAAGTGGCAATCCTAAATTACTCAATCCACTAGTGGTCTCAAGTGGTGATCCCAATGATTCACAATCCACTAGTGGTCTCAAGTGGTGATCCCAATGACTCACAATCCACTAGTGGTCTCAAGTGGCAATCCCAATGACTCACAATCCACTACTGGTCTCAAGTGGTCATCCCAATACCTCACAATCTAGTACTGGTCTCAAGTGGTCATCCCAATGACTCACAATCCACTACTGGTCTCAAGTGGTGATCCCAATGACTCACAATCCACTACTGGTCTCAAGTGGCCATCCCAATGTCTCACAATCCACTACTGGTCTCAACTGGTGATCCCAATGACTCACAATCCACTACTGGTCTTAAGTGGTCAACCCAATGACTCACAATCCACTACTGGTCTCAAGTGGTCATCCCAATGACTCACAATCCACTACTGGTCTCAAGTGGTGATCCCAATGACTCACAATCCACTACTGGTCTCAAGTGGCCATCCCAATGTCTCACAATCCACTACTGGTCTCAACTGGCGATCCCAATGACTCACAATCCACTACTGGTCTCAAGTTTCCATCCCAATGACTCACAATCCACTACTGGTCTCAAGTGGCGATCCCAATGACTCACAATCCACTACTTGTCTCAAGTGGTGATCCCAATGACTCACAATCCACTACTGGTCTCAAGTGGTGATCCCAATGACTCACAATCCACTGCTGGTCTCAAGTGGTGATCCCAATGATGCACAATCTACTAGTTGTCTCAATTGGCCATCCCAATGACTCACAATCCACCAGTAGTTGCAAGTGGCAATTCTAAATGACTCAATCCACGGGTGGTCTCAAGTGGTGATTGCAATGACTCACAATCCACTACTGGTCTCAAGTGGTGATCCTTATGACTCACAATCCACTACTGGTCTCAACTGGTGATCCCAATGACTCACAATCAATTACTGGTCTCAAGTGGTGATCCCAATGACTCACAATCCACTACTGGTCTCAAGTGGTGATCCCAATGACTCACAATCCACTGCTGGTCTCAAGTGGTGATCCCAATGATGCACAATCTACTAGTTGTCTCAATTGGCCATCCCAATGACTCACAATCCACCAGTAGTTGTAAGTGGCAATTCTAAATGACTCAATCCATGAGTGGTCTCAAGTGGTCATCCCAATGACTCACAATCCACTACTGATCTCAAGTAACTATCCCAATGACTCACAATCCACTAGTGGTCTCAAGTGGCAATCCTAAATTACTCAATCCACTAGTGGTCTCAAGTGGTGATCCCAATGATTCACAATCCACTAGTGGTCTCAAGTGGTGATCCCAATGACTCACAATCCACTAGTGGTCTCAAGTGGCCATCCCAATGACTCACAATGCACTACAGGTCTCAAGTGGTGATCCCAATGACTCACAATCCACTACTTGTCTCAAGTGGCTATCCCAATAACTCACAATCCACTACTGGTTTCAACTGGCGATCCCAATGACTCACAATCCACGAGTGGCCTCAAGTCGCCATCCCAATGACTCAACAATCCACTACTGGTCTCAAGTGGCAATTCTAAATGACTCAATCCACTACTGGTCTCAAGTAACGACCCGAATGACTCACAATCCACTACTGGTCTCAAGTGGCAATCCCAATGACTCACAATCCACTACTGGTCTCATGGTGATCCCAATGACTCATAATCCACTACTGGTCTCAAGTGGTGATCCCAATGACTCACCATCCACTACTGGTCTCAAGTGGCCATCCCAATGACTCACAATTCAGTACTGGTCTCAAGTGGCCATCCCAATGACTCACAATCCACTACTGGTCTCAAGTGGTGATCCCAATGACTCACAATCCACTGCTGGTCTCAAGTGGTGATCCCAATGATGCACAATCTACTAGTTGTCTCAATTGGCCATCCCAATGACTCACAATCCACCAGTAGTTGTAAGTGGCAATTCTAAATGACTCAATCCATGAGTGGTCTCAAGTGGTCATCCCAATGACTCACAATCCACTACTGATCTCAAGTAACTATCCCAATGACTCACAATCCACTAGTGGTCTCAAGTGGCAATCCTAAATTACTCAATCCACTAGTGGTCTCAAGTGGTGATCCCAATGATTCACAATCCACTAGTGGTCTCAAGTGGTGATCCCAATGACTCACAATCCACTAGTGGTCTCAAGTTTCCATCCCAATGACTCACAATCCACTACTGGTCTCAAGTGGCGATCCCAATGACTCACAATCCACTACTTGTCTCAAGTGGTCATCCCAATGCCTCATAATCCAGTACTGGTCTCAAGTGGCGATCCCAATGACTCACAATCCACTACTGGTCTCAAGTGGTCATCCCAATGACTCACAATCCACTAGTGGTCTCAAGTGGTGATCCCAATGACTCACAAGCCACTACTGGTCTCAAGTGGCCATCCCAATGACTCACAATCCACTACTGGTCTCAAGTGGCCATCCCAATGACTCACACTCCACTACTGGTCTCAAGTGGCAATCCCAATGACTCAAAATCCACTACTGGTCTCAAGTGGTGATCCCAATGACTCAAAATCCACTACTGGTCTCAAGTGGTGATCCCAATGACTCACCATCCACGAGTGGTCTCAAGTGGCCATCCCAATGACACACAATCCACTACTGGCCTCAACTGGCGATCCCAATGACTCACAATCCACGAGTGGTCTCAAGTGGCCATCCCAATGACTCACAATCCACTACTGGTCTCAAGTGGTGATCCCAATGACTCACAATCCACTACTGGTCTCAAGTGGTGATCCCAATGACTCACAATCAACTACTGGTCTCATGTGGTGATCCCAATGACTCACAATCCACTACTGGTCTCAAGTGGTGATCCCAATGACTCACAATCCACTGCTGGTCTCAAGTGGTGATCCCAATGATGCACAATCTACTAGTTGTCTCAATTGGCCATCCCAATGACTCACAATCCACCAGTAGTTGCAAGTGGCAATTCTAAATGACTCAATCCAAGAGTGGTCTCAAGTGGTCATCCCAATGACTCACAATCCACTACTGATCTCAAGTGGTGATCCCAATGACTCACAATCCACTACTGGTCTCAAGTGGTGATCCCAATGACTCACAATCAACTACTGGTCTCATGTGGTGATCCCAATGACTCACAATCCACTACTGGTCTCAAGTGGTGATCCCAATGACTCACAATCCACTGCTGGTCTCAAGTGGTGATCCCAATGATGCACAATCTACTAGTTGTCTCAATTGGCCATCCCAATGACTCACAATCCACCAGTAGTTGCAAGTGGCAATTCTAAATGACTCAATCCACGGGTGGTCTCAAGTGGTGATTGCAATGACTCACAATCCACTACTGGTCTCAAGTGGTGATCCTTATGACTCACAATCCACTACTGGTCTCAACTGGTGATCCCAATGACTCACAATCAATTACTGGTCTCAAGTGGTGATCCCAATGACTCACAATCCACTACTGGTCTCAAGTGGTGATCCCAATGACTCACAATCCACTGCTGGTCTCAAGTGGTGATCCCAATGATGCACAATCTACTAGTTGTCTCAATTGGCCATCCCAATGACTCACAATCCACCAGTAGTTGTAAGTGGCAATTCTAAATGACTCAATCCATGAGTGGTCTCAAGTGGTCATCCCAATGACTCACAATCCACTACTGATCTCAAGTAACTATCCCAATGACTCACAATCCACTAGTGGTCTCAAGTGGCAATCCTAAATTACTCAATCCACTAGTGGTCTCAAGTGGTGATCCCAATGATTCACAATCCACTAGTGGTCTCAAGTGGTGATCCCAATGACTCACAATCCACTAGTGGTCTCAAGTGGCCATCCCAATGACTCACAATGCACTACAGGTCTCAAGTGGTGATCCCAATGACTCACAATCCACTACTTGTCTCAAGTGGCTATCCCAATAACTCACAATCCACTACTGGTTTCAACTGGCGATCCCAATGACTCACAATCCACGAGTGGCCTCAAGTCGCCATCCCAATGACTCAACAATCCACTACTGGTCTCAAGTGGCAATTCTAAATGACTCAATCCACTACTGGTCTCAAGTAACGACCCGAATGACTCACAATCCACTACTGGTCTCAAGTGGCAATCCCAATGACTCACAATCCACTACTGGTCTCATGGTGATCCCAATGACTCATAATCCACTACTGGTCTCAAGTGGTGATCCCAATGACTCACCATCCACTACTGGTCTCAAGTGGCCATCCCAATGACTCACAATTCAGTACTGGTCTCAAGTGGCCATCCCAATGACTCACAATCCACTACTGGTCTCAAGTGGCCATCCCAATGACTCACACTCCACTACTGGTCTCAAGTGGCAATCCCAATGACTCAAAATCCACTACTGGTCTCAAGTGGTGATCCCAATGACTCACCATCCACAAGTGGTCTCAAGTGGCCATCCCAATGACACACAATGCACTACAGGTCTCAAGTGGTGATCCCAATGACTCACAATCCACTACTTGTCTCAAGTGGCTATCCCAATAACTCACAATCCACTACTGGTTTCAACTGGCGATCCCAATGACTCACAATCCACGAGTGGCCTCAAGTCGCCATCCCAATGACTCAACAATCCACTACTGGTCTCAAGTGGCAATTCTAAATGACTCAATCCACTACTGGTCTCAAGTAACGACCCGAATGACTCACAATCCACTACTGGTCTCAAGTGGCAATCCCAATGACTCACAATCCACTACTGGTCTCATGGTGATCCCAATGACTCATAATCCACTACTGGTCTCAAGTGGTGATCCCAATGACTCACCATCCACTACTGGTCTCAAGTGGCCATCCCAATGACTCACAATTCAGTACTGGTCTCAAGTGGCCATCCCAATGACTCACAATCCACTACTGGTCTCAAGTGGTGATCCCAATGACTCACAATCCACTGCTGGTCTCAAGTGGTGATCCCAATGATGCACAATCTACTAGTTGTCTCAATTGGCCATCCCAATGACTCACAATCCACCAGTAGTTGTAAGTGGCAATTCTAAATGACTCAATCCATGAGTGGTCTCAAGTGGTCATCCCAATGACTCACAATCCACTACTGATCTCAAGTAACTATCCCAATGACTCACAATCCACTAGTGGTCTCAAGTGGCAATCCTAAATTACTCAATCCACTAGTGGTCTCAAGTGGTGATCCCAATGATTCACAATCCACTAGTGGTCTCAAGTGGTGATCCCAATGACTCACAATCCACTAGTGGTCTCAAGTTTCCATCCCAATGACTCACAATCCACTACTGGTCTCAAGTGGCGATCCCAATGACTCACAATCCACTACTTGTCTCAAGTGGTCATCCCAATGCCTCATAATCCAGTACTGGTCTCAAGTGGCGATCCCAATGACTCACAATCCACTACTGGTCTCAAGTGGTCATCCCAATGACTCACAATCCACTAGTGGTCTCAAGTGGTGATCCCAATGACTCACAAGCCACTACTGGTCTCAAGTGGCCATCCCAATGACTCACAATCCACTACTGGTCTCAAGTGGCCATCCCAATGACTCACACTCCACTACTGGTCTCAAGTGGCAATCCCAATGACTCAAAATCCACTACTGGTCTCAAGTGGTGATCCCAATGACTCAAAATCCACTACTGGTCTCAAGTGGTGATCCCAATGACTCACCATCCACGAGTGGTCTCAAGTGGCCATCCCAATGACACACAATCCACTACTGGCCTCAACTGGCGATCCCAATGACTCACAATCCACGAGTGGTCTCAAGTGGCCATCCCAATGACTCACAATCCACTACTGGTCTCAAGTGGTGATCCCAATGACTCACAATCCACTACTGGTCTCAAGTGGTGATCCCAATGACTCACAATCAACTACTGGTCTCATGTGGTGATCCCAATGACTCACAATCCACTACTGGTCTCAAGTGGTGATCCCAATGACTCACAATCCACTGCTGGTCTCAAGTGGTGATCCCAATGATGCACAATCTACTAGTTGTCTCAATTGGCCATCCCAATGACTCACAATCCACCAGTAGTTGCAAGTGGCAATTCTAAATGACTCAATCCAAGAGTGGTCTCAAGTGGTCATCCCAATGACTCACAATCCACTACTGATCTCAAGTGGTGATCCCAATGACTCACAATCCACTACTGGTCTCAAGTGGTGATCCCAATGACTCACAATCAACTACTGGTCTCATGTGGTGATCCCAATGACTCACAATCCACTACTGGTCTCAAGTGGTGATCCCAATGACTCACAATCCACTGCTGGTCTCAAGTGGTGATCCCAATGATGCACAATCTACTAGTTGTCTCAATTGGCCATCCCAATGACTCACAATCCACCAGTAGTTGCAAGTGGCAATTCTAAATGACTCAATCCACGGGTGGTCTCAAGTGGTGATTGCAATGACTCACAATCCACTACTGGTCTCAAGTGGTGATCCTTATGACTCACAATCCACTACTGGTCTCAACTGGTGATCCCAATGACTCACAATCAATTACTGGTCTCAAGTGGTGATCCCAATGACTCACAATCCACTACTGGTCTCAAGTGGTGATCCCAATGACTCACAATCCACTGCTGGTCTCAAGTGGTGATCCCAATGATGCACAATCTACTAGTTGTCTCAATTGGCCATCCCAATGACTCACAATCCACCAGTAGTTGTAAGTGGCAATTCTAAATGACTCAATCCATGAGTGGTCTCAAGTGGTCATCCCAATGACTCACAATCCACTACTGATCTCAAGTAACTATCCCAATGACTCACAATCCACTAGTGGTCTCAAGTGGCAATCCTAAATTACTCAATCCACTAGTGGTCTCAAGTGGTGATCCCAATGATTCACAATCCACTAGTGGTCTCAAGTGGTGATCCCAATGACTCACAATCCACTAGTGGTCTCAAGTGGCCATCCCAATGACTCACAATGCACTACAGGTCTCAAGTGGTGATCCCAATGACTCACAATCCACTACTTGTCTCAAGTGGCTATCCCAATAACTCACAATCCACTACTGGTTTCAACTGGCGATCCCAATGACTCACAATCCACGAGTGGCCTCAAGTCGCCATCCCAATGACTCAACAATCCACTACTGGTCTCAAGTGGCAATTCTAAATGACTCAATCCACTACTGGTCTCAAGTAACGACCCGAATGACTCACAATCCACTACTGGTCTCAAGTGGCAATCCCAATGACTCACAATCCACTACTGGTCTCATGGTGATCCCAATGACTCATAATCCACTACTGGTCTCAAGTGGTGATCCCAATGACTCACCATCCACTACTGGTCTCAAGTGGCCATCCCAATGACTCACAATTCAGTACTGGTCTCAAGTGGCCATCCCAATGACTCACAATCCACTACTGGTCTCAAGTGGCCATCCCAATGACTCACACTCCACTACTGGTCTCAAGTGGCAATCCCAATGACTCAAAATCCACTACTGGTCTCAAGTGGTGATCCCAATGACTCACCATCCACAAGTGGTCTCAAGTGGCCATCCCAATGACACACAATCCACTACTGGCCTCAACTGGCGATCCCAATGACTCACAATCCACGAGTGGTCTCAAGTGGCCATCCCAATGACTCACAATTCAGTACTGGTCTCAAGTGGCCATCCCAATGACTCACAATCCACTACTGGTCTCAAGTGGCCATCCCAATGACTCACACTCCACTACTGGTCTCAAGTGGCAATCCCAATGACTCAAAATCCACTACTGGTCTCAAGTGGTGATCCCAATGACTCACCATCCACGAGTGGTCTCAAGTGGCCATCCCAATGACACACAATCCACTACTGGCCTCAACTGGCGATCCCAATGACTCACAATCCACGAGTGGTCTCAAGTGGCCATCCCAATGACTCACAATCCACTACTGGTCTCAAGTGGTGATCCCAATGACTCACAATCCACTACTGGTCTCAAGTGGTGATCCCAATGACTCACAATCAACTACTGGTCTCATGTGGTGATCCCAATGACTCACAATCCACTACTGGTCTCAAGTGGTGATCCCAATGACTCACAATCCACTGCTGGTCTCAAGTGGTGATCCCAATGATGCACAATCTACTAGTTGTCTCAATTGGCCATCCCAATGACTCACAATCCACCAGTAGTTGCAAGTGGCAATTCTAAATGACTCAATCCAAGAGTGGTCTCAAGTGGTCATCCCAATGACTCACAATCCACTACTGATCTCAAGTGGTGATCCCAATGACTCACAATCCACTACTGGTCTCAAGTGGTGATCCCAATGACTCACAATCAACTACTGGTCTCATGTGGTGATCCCAATGACTCACAATCCACTACTGGTCTCAAGTGGTGATCCCAATGACTCACAATCCACTGCTGGTCTCAAGTGGTGATCCCAATGATGCACAATCTACTAGTTGTCTCAATTGGCCATCCCAATGACTCACAATCCACCAGTAGTTGCAAGTGGCAATTCTAAATGACTCAATCCACGGGTGGTCTCAAGTGGTGATTGCAATGACTCACAATCCACTACTGGTCTCAAGTGGTGATCCTTATGACTCACAATCCACTACTGGTCTCAACTGGTGATCCCAATGACTCACAATCAATTACTGGTCTCAAGTGGTGATCCCAATGACTCACAATCCACTACTGGTCTCAAGTGGTGATCCCAATGACTCACAATCCACTGCTGGTCTCAAGTGGTGATCCCAATGATGCACAATCTACTAGTTGTCTCAATTGGCCATCCCAATGACTCACAATCCACCAGTAGTTGTAAGTGGCAATTCTAAATGACTCAATCCATGAGTGGTCTCAAGTGGTCATCCCAATGACTCACAATCCACTACTGATCTCAAGTAACTATCCCAATGACTCACAATCCACTAGTGGTCTCAAGTGGCAATCCTAAATTACTCAATCCACTAGTGGTCTCAAGTGGTTATCCCAATGATTCACAATCCACTAGTGGTCTCAAGTGGTGATCCCAATGACTCACAATCCACTAGTGGTCTCAAGTGGCCATCCCAATGACTCACAATGCACTACAGGTCTCAAGTGATGATCCCAATGACTCACAATCCACTACTTGTCTCAAGTGGCTATCCCAATGACTCACAATCCACTACTGGTTTCAACTGGCGATCCCAATGACTCACAATCCACGAGTGGCCTCAAGTCGCCATCCCAATGACTCAACAATCCACTACTGGTCTCAAGTGGCAATTCTAAATGACTCAATCCACTACTGGTCTCAAGTAACGATCCCAATGACTCACAATCCACTACTGGTCTCAAGTGGCAATCCCAATGACTCACAATCCACTACTGGTCTCAAGTGGTCATCCCAATACCTCACAATCTAGTACTGGTCTCAAGTGGTCATCCCAATGACTCACAATCCACTACTGGTCTCAAGTGGTGATCCCAATGACTCACAATCCACTACTGGTCTCAAGTGGCCATCCCAATGTCTCACAATCCACTACTGGTCTCAACTGGTGATCCCAATGACTCACAATCCACTACTGGTCTTAAGTGGTCAACCCAATGACTCACAATCCACTACTGGTCTCAAGTGGTCATCCCAATGACTCACAATCCACTACTGGTCTCAAGTGGTGATCCCAATGACTCACAATCCACTACTGGTCTCAAGTGGCCATCCCAATGTCTCACAATCCACTACTGGTCTCAACTGGCGATCCCAATGACTCACAATCCACTACTGGTCTCAAGTTTCCATCCCAATGACTCACAATCCACTACTGGTCTCAAGTGGCGATCCCAATGACTCACAATCCACTACTTGTCTCAAGTGGTCATCCCAATGCCTCATAATCCAGTACTGGTCTCAAGTGGCGATCCCAATGACTCACAATCCACTACTGGTCTCAAGTGGTCATCCCAATGACTCACAATCCACTAGTGGTCTCAAGTGGTGATCCCAATGACTCACAAGCCACTACTGGTCTCAAGTGGCCATCCCAATGACTCACAATCCACTACTGGTCTCAAGTGGCCATCCCAATGACTCACACTCCACTACTGGTCTCAAGTGGCAATCCCAATGACTCAAAATCCACTACTGGTCTCAAGTGGTGATCCCAATGACTCAAAATCCACTACTGGTCTCAAGTGGTGATCCCAATGACTCACCATCCACGAGTGGTCTCAAGTGGCCATCCCAATGACACACAATCCACTACTGGCCTCAACTGGCGATCCCAATGACTCACAATCCACGAGTGGTCTCAAGTGGCCATCCCAATGACTCACAATCCACTACTGGTCTCAAGTGGTGATCCCAATGACTCACAATCCACTACTGGTCTCAAGTGGTGATCCCAATGACTCACAATCAACTACTGGTCTCATGTGGTGATCCCAATGACTCACAATCCACTACTGGTCTCAAGTGGTGATCCCAATGACTCACAATCCACTGCTGGTCTCAAGTGGTGATCCCAATGATGCACAATCTACTAGTTGTCTCAATTGGCCATCCCAATGACTCACAATCCACCAGTAGTTGCAAGTGGCAATTCTAAATGACTCAATCCAAGAGTGGTCTCAAGTGGTCATCCCAATGACTCACAATCCACTACTGATCTCAAGTGGTGATCCCAATGACTCACAATCCACTACTGGTCTCAAGTGGTGATCCCAATGACTCACAATCAACTACTGGTCTCATGTGGTGATCCCAATGACTCACAATCCACTACTGGTCTCAAGTGGTGATCCCAATGACTCACAATCCACTGCTGGTCTCAAGTGGTGATCCCAATGATGCACAATCTACTAGTTGTCTCAATTGGCCATCCCAATGACTCACAATCCACCAGTAGTTGCAAGTGGCAATTCTAAATGACTCAATCCACGGGTGGTCTCAAGTGGTGATTGCAATGACTCACAATCCACTACTGGTCTCAAGTGGTGATCCTTATGACTCACAATCCACTACTGGTCTCAACTGGTGATCCCAATGACTCACAATCAATTACTGGTCTCAAGTGGTGATCCCAATGACTCACAATCCACTACTGGTCTCAAGTGGTGATCCCAATGACTCACAATCCACTGCTGGTCTCAAGTGGTGATCCCAATGATGCACAATCTACTAGTTGTCTCAATTGGCCATCCCAATGACTCACAATCCACCAGTAGTTGTAAGTGGCAATTCTAAATGACTCAATCCATGAGTGGTCTCAAGTGGTCATCCCAATGACTCACAATCCACTACTGATCTCAAGTAACTATCCCAATGACTCACAATCCACTAGTGGTCTCAAGTGGCAATCCTAAATTACTCAATCCACTAGTGGTCTCAAGTGGTTATCCCAATGATTCACAATCCACTAGTGGTCTCAAGTGGTGATCCCAATGACTCACAATCCACTAGTGGTCTCAAGTGGCCATCCCAATGACTCACAATGCACTACAGGTCTCAAGTGATGATCCCAATGACTCACAATCCACTACTTGTCTCAAGTGGCGATCCCAATGACTCACAATCCACGAGTGGCCTCAAGTCGCCATCCCAATGACTCAACAATCCACTACTGGTCTCAAGTGGCAATTCTAAATGACTCAATCCACTACTGGTCTCAAGTAACGATCCCAATGACTCAATCCACTACTGGTCTCAAGTAACGATCCCAATGACTCACAATCCACTACTGGTCTCAAGTGGTCATCCCAATACCTCACAATCTAGTACTGGTCTCAAGTGGTCATCCCAATGACTCACAATCCACTACTGGTCTCAAGTGGTGATCCCAATGACTCACAATCCACTACTGGTCTCAAGTGGCCATCCCAATGTCTCACAATCCACTACTGGTCTCAACTGGTGATCCCAATGACTCACAATCCACTACTGGTCTTAAGTGGTCAACCCAATGACTCACAATCCACTACTGGTCTCAAGTGGTCATCCCAATGACTCACAATCCACTACTGGTCTCAAGTGGTGATCCCAATGACTCACAATCCACTACTGGTCTCAAGTGGCCATCCCAATGTCTCACAATCCACTACTGGTCTCAACTGGCGATCCCAATGACTCACAATCCACTACTGGTCTCAAGTTTCCATCCCAATGACTCACAATCCACTACTGGTCTCAAGTGGCGATCCCAATGACTCACAATCCACTACTTGTCTCAAGTGGTCATCCCAATGCCTCATAATCCAGTACTGGTCTCAAGTGGCGATCCCAATGACTCACAATCCACTACTGGTCTCAAGTGGTCATCCCAATGACTCACAATCCACTAGTGGTCTCAAGTGGTGATCCCAATGACTAACAATCCACTACTGGTCTCAAGCGGTGATCCCAATGACTCACAATCCACTACTGGTCTCAAGTTTCCATCCCAATGACTCACAATCCACTATTGGTCTCAAGTGGCGATCCCAATGACTCACAATCCACTAGTGGTCTCAAGTGGTGATCCCAATGACTCACAATCCACTACTGGTCTCAAGCGGTGATCCCAATGACTCACAATCCACTAGTGGTCGCAAGTGGCAAGTCTAAATGATTCAATCCGCGAATGGTCTCAGGTGGTGATCCCAATGACTCACAATACACTAGTGGTTTCAAGTGGTGATCCCAATGACTCACAATCCACTAGTGGTCTCAAGTGCCGATCCCAATTACTCACAATCCACTAGTGATCTCAAGTGGTGAGCCCAATGACTAAAATCCACTAGTGGTCTCAAGTGGCGATGCCAATGACTCAGAATCCACACATGGTCTCAAGTGGCCATCGCAATGACTCACAATCCACTAGTGGTCTCAAGTGGCCATCCCAATGACTCACAATCCACTAGTGGTCTTAACTGGCGATCCAAAGGACTCACAATTCACTAGTGGTCTCAAGTGGCCATCCCAATGACTCACAATCCACTAGTGGTCGCAAGTAGCAAGTCTAAATGACTCAATCCGCGAATGGTCTCAGGTGGTGATCCCAATGACTCACAATACACTAGTGGTTTCAAGTGGTGATCCCAATGACTCACAATCCACTAGTGGTCTCAAGTGGTGATCCCAATGACTCACAATACACTAGTGGTCTCGAGTGGTGATCCCAATGACTCATAATCCACTAGTGGTCTCAAGTGATGATCCCAATGACTCACAATCCACTACTGGTCTCAAGTGGCTATCCCGATGACTCACACTCACAGTCCACTAGTGGTCTCATGTCACGATCCCAATGACTCACAATCCACTAGTGGTCTCAAGTCGCGATCCCAATGACTCACAATCCACACTAGTGGTCTCAAGTGATGATCCCAATGACTCACAGTCCACTAGTGGTCTCAAGTGGCGATCATGATGACTCACAATCCACTAATGGTCTCATGTCACGATCCCAATGACTCACAATCCACTAGTGGTCTCAAGTCGCGATCCCAATGACTCACAATCTTAAATCGTGAGATTCCATGACTTTACAGGATTTCCGTGACCAGTATGAGCCCCGTGTCTTTCAAGCCTCTGCTGTTTAACCCTTTAGCAAAGAATGTCAGCTTTAATGAACTATATTGCTGATTTACTAACTAAACTATTGCATATAGTAATCTAACAAATAAGTTAAACGTTTCCAAAACTAAAACAGAAACACGTTAGTTAGTACGATTATGAACACGATTTAAGTAATGTTATGTTGAATATTTTGAAGATAATTGGATTGGAAGTCATTGCTGCATTGTTTTCCAATTCTGTTATGTTCAAAATATTCAACAGTGAGTTGTATATTGTTTTGGAAACATTTTATAAACATATATATATATATATATATTTGTTTGTTGTAGGATTACGACGTGGGTCATAAGAGTAAGATCATGGGCATACAGCACACACTTGGCGCCCTGTACACATGCTCAGCTGACAAGACAATACACCTGTTAGAGCCCAGCCTGAATCCCAGTGTAATGGCCACACTAACAATGGACAGTGAATTACCATCAGTGAGTTCTCACAGATACATCTTAATACTTTCACCAATAAATTTGTTCAAGAAAATTTTAATTTTCTCATTTTAAAATGTCCATTTGCAGACCAAGAGAAGACTATTTTTGATAACCAAGTAAGTAATTCTATTGTTAAGTTTTTAAAATAGTTTTCCTTTGACCTGCAAGTGGATATACACTAAGGTAAGAGTGCAACATTCTTGGCCATTAACTCTAGCAGTCAAGCTGTAGAAAACAGCTTCTGTAGTGGACTTAAGAAATGTCCATTTTACGGCCAAGAGAATGCTATTTTTGAAAATTTACCACTGGAATGACTGGCTCGGTTATCGAGCCAGTCATTCCAGTGGTCAAATTTTCAAAAATAGTCTCATGGTCTGCAAATGGACATTTCCTAAGAGCATTGCAGAAGCAGTCTTTGGCCGACATAAGTGTTAAAAGGTGAATACCACGAATCCCCCTATCTGAATCCTAGTGCAAAAAAAAAGGAAAGCTGTTGAGTATTTTGAAATTAATATGACTGGAAGAATTGTAAAGAATTTACTTTTTGGGGATTTGCCTTTAAAAGGGTTAATGGGCTAATGCTCAGGATTGCGAAACAAAATCTAAATCATTGGTTTATTAGCTCACCTGGCCTGAAAGGTCAAATGAGCTTAGGTCGTGGTGACCGTCCATCGTCCGTCTGTCCGTCGTCCGTCCGTACATCAACTTTTCATTTAAACGGCTTCTTCTTAAGCTGGGCCGATTTCAATTATATTTGGCATGATCCAAGTTTGTTCAAACGAAGCTGATCAGCCAATTTAGCCAGCAGCCATCTTGGATTTTGGCTGATTTTTAGAAACGTCTTTAAAAATCTTCTCCGAAACCACTTGAGGGATTGAAGGAAACCTCATGAAATATGATCTAGGGCACGAACTCAACCAAGTTTGTTCAAGAGAACTTGATTGGTCAAATGGTTCGCAGCCATTTTGGTTTACCTAGTTTTATCGAAAATGACCTTCAGAATCGCTGAAGGCATCAGGCCGGAATTTGTGATATATGATTAGGGACTAAGGGCCATTAAAGTGTTTTATATATGTTTTTGCGTATTGTGATTACAAATTTGCCATTTTGGAGACCGTCAGATAAACCGTTTAGCGGCCATCTTGGATCATTTACCTGCCAAAATCTCCCAATCTAAATCAATGGGAAATTAAAAATATTCTCGCGCCATCTTGGATTTTGGTCGATTTGTTTAAATGTCTAAAATCTTCTCCAAAACCGCTTGGGGGATCAATTCAAAACGCATGAAATATCATCTAGGGCAAGAGCTGCACCAAGTTTGTTCAAGGGAACTTGATTGGCCAAATGGTTTGGCGGCCATCATGGATAATCTAACAACTCTAGAACCACTAAGCGGATTGGGCCGAAATTTGGGAGATATGATTAGGCACTGAGTGCCATTAAAGTTTTTTCAAGGGAAGGAGCTACGTCAGAATCATGGCTGCAGTGGACCAATTAAAATGTAGCGTGTTTGGCGACCATATTGAACTTGCAGAAATGTTCACAAACTCATTTAAAAGACTAGGATTGCGCGATTTTGCGATTTAATCGAAAATCACGATTTTTGGGGAAAAATCACAATTTTCTACGATGTAATTGAAAAAAAATCGAAAATTCGGTAAAAAATTGAGCAGACTAAGATTTTAAAACTCATCATTCCGCAGTAAAAGAATACAGTTATAATCCATTCGCGCATGTATCCATTGTTTTTTCTTGATCGCTTCACACATCTGTTCACTAAGTCCTAATCAAAACACAAAGCTCTATGGTAAACCAGCTAACAATAGCGAGGTAACACCCTTGTCATTGAGAAAACCAGCTAGTTACTCCGTCGAATCGCCATATAATTTTCTTTCTTTCGCTGCAGACCAAGCGTCTGTCGTGAAATACCAAGTATATACTTAGTAGCAGTGTTAGGCAATAATCACTGAACATAATTCTTTTTAATTCTTTTAGCAATTTCAGGCTGTGTACTAATTTTTCCTTTTTGACTCGGTTGTCATGCCTAATTAAAGAAAATAATGCAACAGCATTCCAGATTGTTGTATTTTGAACTGTGTGCCCTCTTGATTACTCTTAAATGTAAATCGTACATTCTGAAAGCAACTATAAACTGCACTATAAGATGAGTTTACGCCGTTACTATCGTAGCTACTCAAGGCTACTACCGTCCTATGTATATGGATTGCGCAGTATATCCCCGGGTACTAATATTAGCGTCTTCGTGCTACTCGGATAATGACTTAAACTCGTCCTACAAAGGGAGGCTATAAGCGGAAGCGGGATTTATATTTTTACTCGACGACATTTTATGTCAAATTTTGATGAAATAAACGAGTTTTATTAAACTATACACAATACTTAGGCAGTCCCAATTAATAATTTCACTCCCGCGATTATGGATATAAGGTATACATTAAGCAGACGTAGGATGGTAAGAATTTGCCGCATGAAATTGTGTTCTAATTTCGTGCTATTTTTTGTATCATTTATTTCAACTTTTTGTAGAAATTCCAAGTCCCAGTTTTGGTGACTTGTCATGTTACCCCGGTTTATACTTTTGGGAATTTGGACCTACGATTTAATCGAAAATCGTGATTTTAAAAATAAAATCGATCGCGATGTTTCAAAGCAAAACTCGCGCAACCCTATAAAAGACTACTAAACTACCCACCAACAATATTGACAAAAATCAATAGTGCTCCAGGTAAGCAGCACAGGCCCCTTGGGCCTCTTGTTTAATATTCATTGGCTGGCCAAGAGAAGACTTAGTCTTTTAGAATTTACCACTGGAATATTGGAAGGTCTGGATTGATTATCGAGCCAGTCATTCCAGTGGTAAAATTTCGAAAATAGCCTTCACTTGCCTGGAAAATGGGCATTTCTTAAGCGTATTACAGAGGCTGTTTTCCACAGTTTGACCACTAATGAATTAATGACCAAGATTGGTTAAGAATGTTGCAATCTTCTCTTAGTGTGTATCCATTTGCCGGTCAAAGGAAAATTATTGTTAAAACCTACCAATAGAATTACTTACTGATTATCGAGTCTGGCATTCCAGATGTAAATTCACAAAAATATCTTAGCTTTGTAGGCAAATGTGCCTTTCTCACGCCATTGCAGATAAAAGTTTTAGTCAACTTGACAATGGATCTTTCCATCCATCATATGATGTCATAATCAACTATGTGACGTGTAAGATGATGTCATAATCATGACATCATGAATGACGCGATTTAGTCTGTCTTTAACTCTTAATAGTCTGACACATACGAATCGTACGTATTTACCATTTAATAGATATTGTTGAATATTTTGAAACTAATTTGACTGTACGCTGTTGCTGCCATAGGCAACAACAGCGCCCAGTAAAATTGGTTTCAAAATATTTAAAAGCTTACCTATATAGTTTTCTGGAAATTGATAGTCAGAGATTGATTGATCCCAACCCGGACGAGGTGTGGGTGGAGCTAAGATAGAGATGGTACCCTGTATTAAACACTGAATTTGAAAAAGTCCAGTAGAAAAAGCAATCTCTGTTTTGTTGTTCCAGTTGAGTGTTGAGAATGGCGTCCTCGCTGCTGCTTGTAGTAGTGGAGCTGTGGCACTCTGGAAACCTAAGACACGTCCGGGTGTTAAAACTGAGCACTCGCATACAGGTGATACACAATGTGATTTACACTCGGTATCTGACCACCCCTCTGAAGGAGATGACAGACATCATGATGCAGAGAGATAGGGAGAAGCTGAGGATGTGATTCATTATAAACCACTGTGCTCTCTAACAGCAGGAAGGTCTTAATGGAGGGATCTGATCTGTCACTCAAGCATCTTTCAAATATGTCACATGTTAGCCGAATCAAAGTGAGGTAGCGCCATCATGACACTCGAGGTCTGTCACCAAAGTGTACTTACCGCAACCAATCCTTGTGGTAAACAGGGTTTCAAGAATGGCTGCCATTGTGGGGGGGGGGGGGGAGGGTGTCATATCTGGACGATTTTTCAGGACCCACATGGCTATTAGAACAGATTTGGTATAGTTCTTGTTTAGACTTACTAAGGTGAGATATGTTATCAGGGTAAGCGGGTCGATAACTAGAGCTGTTCGGTATACCGTATTTACCGTACGGTACTGGTATTGTGACAATACCGAAATACCGTACCGAGCAAATCTCAAATTACCGAAATCTCAATACCGTTACGTTGGTGCTGCGCAAATCTCAAAATATTCAACTTTTTTATTCAAAAAGGTTACTATAATTACAGTATGCCGAGTACAGCTCACAAAAACTTAGTCAAATTAACTTTTGGGCATTTGTCATGTCCAAATATTAGTCCGCCATTATTGTTGTTGAGTAAGGATAATCCTCCAATGATTCGGAGCAAGCGCAGCAGATTCTGGCGAGCCAGAAATAGCACCTGTCATTTGAGAAAAAAATTGTGATTTTCACAATCAATCCTGATAAATATTCCATATCGAATAATGAAACAATAAATGTGGTTATTTTAAAATTAAAT
This sequence comes from Chaetoderma sp. LZ-2023a, assembly GCA_034401795.1. Classification (NCBI taxonomy): domain Eukaryota; kingdom Metazoa; phylum Mollusca; class Caudofoveata; order Chaetodermatida; family Chaetodermatidae; genus Chaetoderma; species Chaetoderma sp. LZ-2023a. The sequence goes on from CM067369.1 coordinate 252,515,149, forward strand.
CCTGGCACAACTAGGCTCAAATCCGCAAAAATAGATGTTTACGAATGTCCACAGATATTCAACTATGATATATTTTCGCAACTTTACGGGATCAAGGGTGTGTTACAAAACAGCCAATCAGAGAGCCGTATTAGGTAGTAATTATAATATGATAATGTCCAAGATGGATGCCACAAATTGCACAAAAGAGAAGAGAATTTCCTTGGGCAATTCTCGTTATGTCCATCAGTATTGTCCACAAATATTGAATTAGGTTTCTAAGGAGTCTTATAATGAAGTAGGCTATAATATTTTTTAGAAATCTGAGCGGATTAGTATGGATTTAATAGCGACTGATTTTGTGCGTTGATGACGAGATTCAGAGATTTACGACATTCTCTGGCGATATGAATGTAAAAGGTTTTTTTAACTATCACTGTTTTCGTAATAATGTCAAAGAAATCTAACATGCTCAAACGATAATAGCCATAAAAATTATTATGAATACATTTGTTCACCAATTGCAATTAATGATTTTTTTTTGTGACATTCGCTTGTTTTCGGATTCAGTGATTGTAAAGTAATGTAGCCGAATATAACTGATTCTTGCGTCACCATCGTAACACTGTACTGTCTTACAGTGATAGATGTTATCAATGTATAGTATAGTATCAACGCAATACCGATACCGAGGTAATTGAGACCAAAAAACTGGTACCAAACCTAAAATATCAATACTGAACAGCTCTATCAATAACATATCCGAACGATCGAGAGTATAATCGGATAACGGTGTCACGTGGTACAAATTCTACTCGATTACTTCTGCTTCAAGCGAAAGTAAGTGTACGCATCCGTAGATAGGTAAAGCAACCACGTGATACTTCTGATAGGAGTACCTCGATAACGAAACTGAATTCAACCTAATAAGGCAGTGATAACAAAACAGTGACAAACTATTGTCAGTGAAGGTGTCAGATTTTTGACAAAGATGCCTCCTAAGACACAACGATAGCACGTCACACCTGGTTAGAATACTCTTGTCATGTCCTTGTATATGCTCTATGATAGAACTATTGATATGATATAGGCATATGTCTGCCATGCACGGTGCGCTATTTCAACCGTTAATTGATATATCACTTTCAAGGCAGCAATGGAGGAAAGCTTTTGAATAGTTTGAAAATAATTTTACTGGGAGCTGTTGCAAAGTATGTCACTTGTTAGCTGCTGATAAAATCAAATCATGTAGGTCTGTTCCAAAAGTGGAAGTTTTGAATTGTGTCTCTTTAGTGAATTTACAATTTAATAAACTTTCCGTTGAATATTTTGACACTAATTTGACTGGGATGATGAGTGACTGTTTTCTGGCACTGAAAGTAGTGAAAAATTCTTTAAGATACAATCAGTTTTCTTCTGTGTCGTATCCATGGCAATGGTCTGAAAGTAGGAATCTAATGGACCTTTCCAGTTTATCCATCCATCATATGACATCATAACCAACTATGTGATGTGTAGGATGACATTGCAATCAGTTAAGACATGAATGACTCGATTTAGTCTGCTTTAAATGCTTAATAGTCCGACACATGTACGAATTGTACCTCTTTACTATTTAATAAACATGCTGTACAGCGCCAAGTCAAATTAGTTTCAAAATATTAAACAGCTTACCGGTATAGTTTTCTGGAAATTGATAGTCAGGGAGTTCCGGGATCGATCCCAACATGAGCGAGATGTGAGTGGAGCTTAGCTATAGATGGATGAGGCATAGCTAAGACTGGAGCTGTCCAGCTAAGACTGGAGCTGTCCAGCTAAGACTGGAGATGTTCAGCTAAGACTGGAGAGGTTCAGCTAAGACTGGAGATGTTCAGCTAAGACTGGAGATGTTCAGCTAAGACTGGAGATGTTCAGCTAAGACTGGAGATGTTCAGCTAAGACTGGAGAGGTCCAGCTAAGACTGGAGAGGTCCAGCTATAAGACTGGAGATGTCCAGCTATAAGACTGGAGAGGTCCAGCTAAGACTGGAAAGGTCCAGCTATAAGACTGGAAAGGTACGATGTATCTCTTTGGTGGATTTACAATTTAATAAACATTCTGTTGAATATTTTGAAACTACTTTGCAACAACTACTCCCAGTTTGCCTGTATTGTTACCTTGAGATTGGGTTTCTGGGCCTTCAGCGTTCAGTGTTAGAATTTATTCAAACGCTCTTACAAAGCGGGCGAATGAGAAATTAATTATACTATGTGAAACATGAATTCAAAATTACAGACCGTAACCTCTTCCAGGCACCCAGTCATGGACAGACAGGCAGCTGATTGACAGCCAGTCAACAAAATGCAAACCACTCTTCCAATGGGGTGAGTGTAACAAAACCCGGGCTATATAGATGTTTACGAACATCCACAGATATTCAACTATGATATATTTTCACAACTTTACAGGATCAAGGGTGTGTTACAAAACAGCCAATCAGAGCCGTATTAGGTAGTAATTATAATATGATAATGTCCGAGATGGATGCCACAAATTGCACAAAATTCTTGGGCAATTCTCGTTATGTCCCTCAGTATTGTCCACAATTATTGAATTAGGTTTCTAAGGAGTCTTATAATGAAGTAGGCTATAATATTTTTTAGAAATCTGAGCGGATTAGTATGGATTTAATAGCGACTGATTTTGTGCGTTGATGACGAGATTCAGAGATTTACGACATTCTCTGGCGATATGAATGTAAAAGGTTTTTTTAACTATCACTGTTTTCGTAATAATGTCAAAGAAATCTAACATGCTCAAACGATAATAGCCATAAAAATTATTATGAATACATTTGTTCACCAATTGCAATTAATGATTTTTTTTTGTGGCATTCGCTTGTTTTCGGATTCAGTGATTGTAAAGTAATGTAGCCGAATATAACTGATTCTTGCGTCACCATCGTAACACTGTACTGTCTTACAGTGATAGATATTATCAATGTATAGTATAGTATCAACGCAATACCGATACCGAGGTAATTGAGACCAAAAAACTGGTACCAAACGTAAAATATCAATACTGAACAGCTCTATCAATAACATATCCGAACGCTCGAGAGTATAATCGGATAACGGTATCACGTGGTACAAATTCTACTCGATTACTTCTGCTTCAAGCGAAAGTAAGTGTGCGCATCCGTAGATAGGTAAAGCAACCACGTGATACTTCTGATAGGAGTACCTCGATAACGAAACTGAATTCAACCTAATAAGGCAGTGATAACAAAACAGTGACAAACTATTGTCAGGGAAGGTGTCAGATTTTTGACAAAGATGCCTCCTAAGACACAACGATAGCACGTCACACCTGGTTAGAATACTCTTGTCATGTCCTTGTATATGCTCTATGATAGAACTATTGATATGATATAGGCATATGTCTGCCATGCACGGTGCGCTATTTCAACCGTTCATTGATATATCACTTTCAAGGCAGCAACGGAGGAAAGCTTTTGAATAGTTTGAAAATAATTTTACTGGGAGCTGTTGCAAAGTATGTCACTTGTTAGCTGATAATAAAATAAAATCATGTAGGTCTGTTCCAAGAGTGGAAGTTTTGAATTGTGTTTCTTTAGTGAATTTACAATTTAATAAACTTTCCGTTGAATATTTTGACACTAATTTGACTGGGATGATGAGTGACTGTTTTCTGGCACTGAAAGTAGTGAAAAATTCTTTAAGATACAATCAGTTTTCTTCTGTGTCGTATCCATGGCAATGGTCTGAAAGTAGGAATCTAATGGACCTTTCCAGTTTATCCATCCATCATATGACATCATAACCAACTATGTGATGTGTAGGATGACATTGCAATCAGTTAAGACATGAATGACTCGATTTAGTCTGCTTTAAATGCTTAATAGTCCGACACATGTACGAATTGTACCTCTTTACTATTTAATAAACATGCTGTCACAGCGCCCAGTCAAATTAGTTTCAAAATATTAAACAGCTTACCGGTATAGTTTTCTGGAAATTGATAGTCAGGGAGTTCCGGGATCGATCCCAACATGAGCGAGATGTGAGTGGAGCTTAGCTATAGATGGATGAGGCATAGCTAAGACTGGAGCTGTCCAGCTAAGACTGGAGCTGTCCAGCTAAGACTGGAGATGTTCAGCTAAGACTGGAGATGTTCAACTAAGACTGGAGATGTTCAGCTAAGACTGGAGATGTTCAGCTAAGACTGGAGATGTTCAGCTAAGACTGGAGATGTTCAACTAAGACTGGAGATGTCCAGCTAAGACTGGAGATGTCCAGCTAAGACTGGAGTAGTCCAGCTAAGACTGGCGATGTCCAGCTAAGACTGGAGATGTTCAGCTAAGACTGGAGATGTTCAGCTAAGACGAGATGTTCAGCTAAGACTGGAGAGGTCCAGCCAAGACTGGAGAGGTCCAGCTATAAGACTGGAGAGGTCCAGCTATAAGACTGGAAAGGTCCAGCTATAAGACTGGAAATGTCCGTTGTATCTCTTTTGTGGATTTACAATTTAATAAACATTCTGTTGAATATTTTGAAACTACTTTGCAACAACTACTCCCAGTTTACCTGTATTGTTACCTTGAGATTGGGTTTCTGGGCCTTCAGGGTTCAGTGTTAGAATTTATTCAAACGCTCTTACAAAGCGGGCGAATGAGAAATTAATTATACTATGTGAAACATGAATTCAAAATTCCAGGCACCCACTCATGGACAGACAGGCAGCTGACTGACAGCCAGTCAACAAAATGCAAACCACTCTTCCTATGCGGTGAGTGTAACAAAAACACATGAGTATAATATATTTATTAATGTGATCAAAAAGACATCTTTTTGGTGCATTTTGTTAATGGATTAAGTGCTATTGCCCATATGGACATTTTCTGAGAAAATTTAATTTTTTTTTGAAAAAATTTGATTTGAGGATTCAGGGGATAAAAATCTTTGTCTTTATTTGTTTAAAGGTGCATATTCACAGCAAAATTACTGAAGATAAAATTGCTTCAATTATATACTTTTAGAGGCTTAAACTGTGAGCCTATATGTAATGAAACGAACTAAATCTTAACATATGATTTTCTCATAAAAGATGTCCATTTGCAGACCAAGAAGACTATTTTTGAAAATTTATCACTGGAATGACTGGCTCGGTTATCGAGCCAGTCATTTCAGTGGTAAGTTTTCAAAAATAGTTTTCTTGGTCTGCAAATGGACCTTTCACAAGACCAGTGGCTTTATTAAGCCTTTACTAGTGAAGTATAGGTGTGTATTAAGATAATTTAAAACCAGCTTAATGCTAAATACACTTCTGAACAGTGAGCCTAAAATTGATGACCAAGATTAACCCTTTAATGCTCCAGATTTCTCAAGAAAATATACATGTTTACTCAAGAAATGTCCATTTGCGAGCCATGAGAGGATTATTTTTTATATTTTACCACTGGAATGACTGGCTCTATTATCGAGCCAGACATTTCAGTGGTAAGATTTAGAAAATAATCTTCACTAGGTCTCCAAATAGACATTCCGCTAGATCATTGCAGTGGCTGTTTTTGGCTGGTTTGACCATTAACGGGTTAAAAGCTTTATTATAGATTTATGGTCGGGCATTATTTTTATAAACATTTGAACAAGCAGCCCAGGGCATTTAACAGAATATTCCTTACATCCAAAAAAGAATTGTGTTGTTTGTGGTTTGTAAGGGTTAAAGGGTTAACACTTGCTTGTAGTGTAGCGATAATGCAGGGTACTGGGCCAATACTGAGCAATATGGGCCAATAATCTGCATTATCAGGCCAGTGAACTCACTGATTCTAAGACATACTATTTTAATAATATCACACTTTTTGTGTGCATATATGTTTTGTTATAAATCAGTTTATTTACCACTGTTTTTGCAAATATTTATAATTTATACATTTCTGTTTAAATATTGTAAATAAAGACTCTTAATTACATTATACAAAGCATGCAAATTGAGTTTTATTCAAGAGAACATTAAAATAGCTTAGAGTGTGGAAGCACTATTCACAATATGGAAGTGTTCAAGATTGGCCCATAAAGCTGCATCAATACACAGCTAAATATGGATAAGTAGTTTGTGTCTCACTGTGAAATTGTGCGTGTGTGAGTATGTGCGCTTGCATGCAGGCATGTGTCCAGGCAGGCGCGTATGTGTGCGCATGTGTAAGTGAATATGCGCAGGTGCGTGTGTCCAGGCAGGCATGCGCGAGCGCTCGAATCTGTGTGTGTGTACATGCATGCAGGCATGTGTGTCCAGGCAGGCGTACGTGAGGGCATGGATGTGAGTATGTGTGCGTGGATGCATGCGTGTGTCCAGGCAGGCATGCGTGCATGAGGGCACGGATGTGAGTATGTGCGCATGCATGAGGGCACGGATATCAGTGAGTATGTGCATGTGCATGCAGGCGTGTGTGTCCAAGCGTGCGTGCGTGCATGCACAGATGTACAATAGCATGAAGGAAATTTCAATTTCCCTTTCTCCGATATCTAACAATACTTACCATTCTATTACTCTTGATAATACAAGCTAGCCAGCTAGCTGCTCTAGGAATCTAGATTTAGAACGCTTTACCGGCTCCTGGAACCAGGTACCCGATTCCCAACAAGCGGGCACCCGTCTGCCAGTGAGGCATAGCTACCAAACAAGAGAATACCTATGGCTTGCCTCCATGGGACTCGGAGGCAGGGTCCGTAATATAATGGTAAGTATTGTTAGATCTCGGAGAAAGGGAAATTGAAATTTCCTTCATTCTCCTTTGATCAATACTTACCATTATATTACTCTTGGTAACACCAGATTTAGTCGGCAACCTGGTGGGAAGGGGCAAGCCATACATAGCTTCTTTTGCCCCTGGAGAAAGATCTTAGACTTAAACTTGACAAACTTGAGACCTAAAATGACCGTCAAGTTTCGGGATCGAAACATTCGCATCACCACTCCTCCCCCCCCCCTTTTTCTCCTAAGAAAAGGGAGAGAACTCACGAACATGCATCTCGCCTGAAACACGAATATGCCAAGAGAGTTAACTGCTCTTTGCACATATAAGCCTGGGAATGAGCAGGAATATATAAGATGAATGATCATGATATATAAACATAATACAACAAGGCGAATCAATAAATTGATGTATGCTCCCCGAAGGCATACTCTGCAGAGAAACTGAATGGATAACCCCGAAGGCATATGCTTCAGGGTAAGGTTTGGAACTGTGGCTCTGACAGAGAAACGAACTTGAAATTGTCAAAATATCACCATATTAGGCCATCCGTAAAAATATTGTTGGTTTGGGGTAATGATGTTAAATTCACAATTTAGGGATGAGGAATGATTCGGTGGGCCATCATTCTTTTGGTCTGGCGGGATATGCCCTAACGAACAATTTGTTAAGGATAGCTTAATAAAAGCAAAATCTAAGTTTCTCTAAATAAAAACACTTAGATTTTGCTTGGCATAATATGAAAAATACATATAAAAACTATGTTCAAAATGAACAGAGATATTTTCTGTAATAATCAATACCAAGTTTGATGACCATATGTGAGAAAGTCTTGAAACTATGGCCCGGAGAAACATTTTCTGTGATATTCAGTCGACCATGAAAAGTAGGTCAGCATGAACTACTTTTCATACTGTGCACACCTTCTCCCTAAGATGCATCCACATACCAAGTTTGGTGACCATATGTGCAAGTCTTGAAACTGGCACAGACAAACATTTTCTGTGATATTCAGTCGACCATGAAAAGTAGGTCAGCATGACCTACATTTTACCTGCTTTTCATACTCCGCTAAAATGCATCCACATACCAAGTTTGGTGACCATATGTGCAAAAGTCTTGAAACTATAGCACGGACAAACATTTTCTGTGATATTCAGTCGACCATGAAAAGTAGGTCGGCATGATCTACTTTTGACCTACTTTTCTACTCTGCACACCTCCCTAAGATGCATCCACATACAAAGTTTGGTGAGCGCATGTGCAAGTCTTGAAACTATGCCCCGGACAAACATTTTCTGTGATATTCAGTCGACCATGAAAAGTAGTTCAGCATGACCTACATTTGACCTACTTTTCATACTCCGCACACCTCCCTAAGATGCAGCCACATACCATGTTTGGTGACCATATGTGAAAAAGTCTTGAAACTATGCCCCGGACAAACATTTTCTGTGATATTCAGTTGACCATGAAAAGTAGGTCAGCATGACCTACTTTTAATACTCTGCACACCTTCTCCCTAAGATGCATCCACATACCAAGTTTGGTGACCATATGTGAAAAAGCCTTGAAACTATGCCCCGGACAAACTTATATATGGTGAACGGACACACAGACGGACAAAGCGGCGACTATATGCTCCCGCGAATTTTTTCGGGGAGCATAAAAAACTGTCAAACTTGAATTACCTTATGAATATTGGATTTCAGACGTGGAGCCATCAACCAAGCACTTTTTCGACCATACGTGACATTCATGGTTGTAATCCTCTCGCTTGACCATGTCTGTTTCATAACTTGTTTTTTCAAGTATCAAAAGGGAGAACAGAGTGGCCGTTAAACTATCGTTTCAAAATAGCTAAAGCAAGTGGATTGGCAGAGTCTGACATATAGTAATCCATGAAAGAGGACTCACAGTGCCATTGTGCAACAGCCATGATGTCCTCTAACGGAATATCATTGTAAAGGGCGGTTGAGGCGGCTATTCCGCTAACATCAGGAGCCCTTGCGCATTGCACCTGGTGCCCAGTCGCAATCTCGTAGGTAGTCTGAATGCATTTGACTACCCAACAAGAGATCGAATCCATGGATGCGGCGCCATATGGCTTCTTATGGCAGATCCACAGATGTCTCTCATTTGACCATAAAGAGTCTGTCCGTTTTTTGTACTTAGTCAAAGCATGGACTGGACACCAGACACTGGCATCACGATCAAACCTTGTTAGCTTTGGTATAATGATCAGTTTGCCGGGATATTTCAACGGTTGATTCTTTGACATAAACTCTGCTCTTGGCAGTAGTCGCAGACGGTCTCAGGAGACAATAAATCGGTCCCTCTGCTGAAAGCGCATGGATCTCACTGCGCCTTCTCGGCGAGGAAGCTGTCAAAAAAAACGCCTTTAGAGTTAAATGCTATAGACTAGCCGAATCCAAAGGTTCGAAAGGGTGCTTGGCCAGTACATTAAACACCAAAGATAGACTCCAGGCTGGAATGACTACCGGTTGTCTCGGTCAGAGATTGCTCACTCCCTTCACCATCACATTCAACTGGGCCACCTCTGGACTATCCCTGTTGGCTAGACATGGGATAACTGATGCCAAAGCTGACTTGTATCCAGCAATTGTGACAGGAGCCAGTCCTGAATAGAACATCTCACAGAGTCTGCTATTTGCTGAATAGTGGATTGAAAGGTATCAATACCCTTTCCTTCACACCACTCTGCAAATTTGTTAACCGTGTGGTTATATGAATTGAAGGTTGACCTCCTCGTGGCTGCGATGAAGCTCGCAGCATGTTGAGAAAAGCCTGCCGACGTGGAACGTTGTTTGATAACATCCACGCAGTCAATTTGAACATTTCGGGCCGCTCGTGTAGGAAGCGACCCTTGGCCTCGGAGATTATGTTCGGAATCTTGGGTAACTGCACTGGATTGTCCACCAACAGATCCAGAAGATCCATGAACCACGCCCTGCTGGGCCAAAACGGCGCTATTATCAGGACCAGGCATGCTTCCTCCCTGATCTTCACCAAAAACCTTCGGTAGAAGAATGGTGGGTGAATACGCAAAGCGTGCATCCCTCTCCAGCTTATCGGCAGAGCATCTGTATCGACGGCATTTGGATCTGGAATCGTTGAGACATAAGTCATGATTTGAGCATTTTCCTATGTAGCGAACAAGTCCACGTTGGGTTTGCCCCAATGCTCGAAGATCCTGTGAAGAAATGGAGGGTTGAGAGACCATTCTGTTGGCAGAATCCTCCGTCTGCGAGACAATGCATCCGCCAGAATGTTCAATCACGCAGGAATGTGAGCTGCTTTCAAAACAACAGTAATTCCTGCACCATTGAATAGAGCTGGGCGGTATTGATATTTGCAGGACGGTATTGGTACCATGAAAAAATACCGCGGTACCATGGTATACCGTCATCTGAGCTTGAGGCATGCCACGAAATTAGAACAATTTTGTCCATTTCCTTTTCACTTCCATCTCCAATCAACGGTAAATATAGGTAAAATAAATAAATCGGCTTCCTGATTTAGAGAAGAAAAACATGGCTATTGCGACTGTTTAGTTTCACGATTTTATTAGGTCACTATCATTCACGGGAATATCGGTCAAAGGGTGTGGTCAACTCGCTAACTATAACCCGCTGTTTGAGACATTGTGGTGCACTATTTTCAATCTGGATTGCAAACGGTAAGTCAAGCGCTTTGATAAACAGAGTCCAGACAAAATCTGCGAGTATTTAAACGGGGCGAGTGTTGTACTCTTTTATTAGTGTTGGAGTCGTATATTCTGTTACTCGCAAAAATAGGCCTATACACATACATATAACACGACATTGAATATATAGCCGATTCCAAAGCTTCTGATAATTACCGAGTACCCGATGTGCAGACTCGTTACTCGCCATGCTTCACATGAACACTGCGTGTAAAAAGCCATTTCCGCGAATTCCGACGTGTAGCCAGTTGAAAAATGAATTACAAAAACTAAAACACTATAATTTTTAGGTGTCGTTACTTAAACTGGATTTACTCCTTAAAGAAATTTCTTAAAACAAGCCAGAAAAATAAAAAATAATGACGCTGCTCGTTGTTAATAAATTAGCACATGATCAAAACGGCGCGAGCAAATACTACGTTTTAGTCAATTTTCATTGATAAATTCAGCATAGTAATGTATTTTCCCACGGTCTAGTTCATGAACAACCAATCAGATACGTCTTTGCGAGATTGCTGTTGTGTTTGAATAGCACGCAGTTTGTATGTTATTTTGTTATTCTAGCGTGTTTGTTCGGTGACAAAATGCTTGGAGTAATAAATTAGAAATAATAGAAACGGGAATAGGGAATATATTATAGTGTAATTACTACCGGCGGATGGCCAGAGAATGAGTTTAGATGTTTTAAATAAAGCAATTTTACCGTGAGACTTTCAAGAGGTACGTTTGACATACAATTCTGCCTGCCATTATTTTGTAATTGACGTCTTGATGTTTGTTTTTACGACCCTTTCACCTCAACTCGGCTATTAGTTAGGGATGCCTGTATTTTGGCACTATTAGCACCTATTTACCCTTGGGCAAGTCAGATTTTATGAATATGTTTCTCAAATATTGCTCAAACATTATGGACGGTATTCACGGTATTTGGAAATGTCAACAGTCACGGTATCGGTTCACGGCTAACGGTTTAGCCACAGCCCCTAGTGTGTGCGCCTGTCGCACTAGTTCTAGCTGTAAATTAACCGCCAACTGATTCTGCGCTATGTTAGTAGTATCCTCTAAGATACCCCCGCGTTTGGCCACCAAAGATGCTAGGGCCGTTCAGGGGTGTTCCAAGCAAACATTCCCTGACGGCAGTAGCTGGACGCATATGGTCAAGGACCATCTGCCTCCTGGATTTAGTAACTCGCGCTTGCACCCTGGCCAAAGCATCCATCGACAGCACCAGGCCGTCATTGACACAAGACAGCGCCACAGGTGGCACAGGGTGGCCTGCCCCAGCTTCAGCCCACACCGACTGAAGTAGGTGATAGGAGTGATTGACAGCACTCATTGCTTCCCTTACTCCCTCATCGCATAGGGACAGGACTTCTTCATGGTGCACTTGAGACCTGTCCACAAGCGCCAGAGCGGGGCCACCCGCTCCAGCACTCTGAACCCCAAGCACCCAGCGGTCATCTTCAGTGACCGCTGGAACCACACCGTATCTGTCATACTCCCCTCGGGGAATACGGCACCTTGCAATCGCCTCCCTGGTGGCCGCAGGGAGCTGGCTCTTGGATAAGAGTTGCTTGCTGTAAATAGCATCCAGCAATTCCTTAAACTGTGGATCCAGTATTCACGGGTCTACCAGCAGCGACCTCCCGGCCAGGAGCCACTGCTGGTAAGCCAGCAACACCAGTACTGCGTGGTTCCGCCGCCACCCCATGAATCTCACTGACCCATGGAGTAGGCCCGCACGGAAAACCATGCAGACCCATAGCGATTATGGAACCGTGGCCATTGGTGGCAAACCAACCAGCACTGGACGGGTGCCCGGTACAGGTGTGGCCTCAACCATGAGTGGAGCGACTGTCCTGATTTGCGCCAAGCCAGACAAATGGCGGATGGTTCTGTCCAGGACGGAATCGACCTCCATGCCCTCCACCTGTGGCATCTCAGGCTGTAACAGTCTCTCCTCCTTGGCCTCCTCATCTTCAGACCCCGAAGTCGTCACCAGATGAGGAAGCACTGGAGCCGTCCTGGCAAACAGCTCCCATGCCCGACGGAACGGCCACCGCTACTGGACCACCCGGAGGTGGCCGCAGAGAGACAGGACGCATCACGCCAGAGCCCGACGGGACCGCCAGGGAGCCATACGAGATGGCTCCGTTGGTAGCAAGTCCAGAACACTGTCCTTGGACCGGACACGGGAAGAGACTGTCCTACAACCTTAGGAATCAGGGACACCAGCGTGGGCAGGACGCTATGCAAGAAGCCTTGCATAGTGGGCCCGAACCACGCCGGAGGTGCCATCTCCGAAACCTCCGACTGCGGACGTGGCGTGCCCCCAGGGGCCAAAACGGATGCTCCACGATTTCTGGTACAAAAAGTACGCAGCACCCAGAACAAGATGCGCGAATTAATGATACATTTTCTTCACCATAAAAAATCTGAGAAACAACACGGGTGTGACATCACCCATTCAGATAATACAGAGAACGACATCAGCCGATTTTCGTGTTAAAAAACGCTGTATAGCCAACATCCAGTTTCATATTACTGCCGATCGCCGTTGGGATTAAAAGGAGGCGATATGTCTGGCATATTTCATTGTCACCACACGTCCCAGATTCAGGGTCAGAAATTGGGACATGCGACACAGATGAAATTTTAGAGACCTATGTCCATACAGCTAGAGAATAACATGAAAGAATACAACCCGAGATTCAGAAGCTCCTTCCATGGTAAATCCAATATTCCGTGAAGCGAAAACAGCTAAACTAAGGCACAGAAACACTAAGAAACTCAAGATATTTCCAAATGCAAAAAGCATGTATAGCTCTTGTTGCTATGCAACTAAGAATATGAGCCTCACTGGCAGACGGGTACCCGCTTGGTGGGGCCGGGTACCCAGTTCCAGGAGCCGGTAAAGCTTTCTAAATCTAGATTCCTAGAGCAGCTAGCTAGCTTGCATTATCAAGAGTAATATAATGGTAAGTATTGATCGAAGGAGAATGTGTAATACATTAAAATATGGCGATATCAGTTCCAGCTGATTCAAATTATTTAAAAAATCATTACTTTTATATATATTATATAACACGAGATAAAACAATTGCTTTTACCAACTTGTCATGATCGGAGTCTACTGCAAATGATATGAAACCACATGTCCAAGATTGCTACTAAGTGGATAGTCTATGATTGCTGCTACCTTCAGACTAGGTGTGCATTGCTGCTGCAGCTAGTATAAATATGTTATAAATGCGATGTACATCTGTAGGTACATCCGTCTGCCTGCCTGTCAAATGTTTGAAATCTTGACAAAGCTGCATAGATTAAATGTATGGAGCATGCATGCATATTATCACAGAAAAAGACTTTATTTAGCTGTCTGTGATGCTTAAAGGGATATTCCACTGGGGGATTTTATGCATCTGGCGTAACGTACTAATTCTCCGCATTAATTTGAGACCAAGAGTTTCTATTACTGCAAGCCCATGCTTGACATGCGGACATGTTGCGATTTAGCCATCTCATGCCAGCACTGGCCTCTGCAATCATCAAGTTGAGGACACAGGTCAAGAGGATATTTTTGAGAATTTACAACTAAAACGACTGTCAGTAACCAAACCAGCCATTCCAGTGGTCAATTTTCAAAAATAGTCTTCGCTTGGCCTGCAAATGGACATTCAACAAGCATTCTGTAAGTATTGCTTTGGAATACATGTCCCCTACCTGGTGATATAAATCTTTAGAGATTAACAGTCAAAAACTTCATTAAAAATTGTCAAAAGCAGCTGAAACTTGAACTTGATCTGTTACTTCTCATAACATGGCAATAAACCCAAATCTCAGTTATATATGGTGAAGGAGGAGTCTTGAAAGCTGATATGTTTGTATTACTCCATGCAAACGCCTGAAACTCGAACTTGGTCTGTAATTTCTCATAATAAAGTAATGTACCAATTCTCAGTTGAATATCTTGAAAGACTGCGAGAAAAAGAGCAGAAAACATATTTTTCGTATTTCCTAAGACGAAAGGGGGCATAACTCCATCAAAAATTTACGAAAATGTCAAACTCGAATTTGCTCTGTGGCTCTTTATACTAAAGCGATGCACTGATTTTCACTTAAATATCTTGAAGGAGTGCAAAAAAAGTGCGGAAAGCTAATATATTTAATATTTCTTAAGTCGAAACGGGGCATAACTCCATAAAAAATTGACGCATACACCTGAAACTCAAACTTGGTCTGTAACTTCTCATAACAAAGCAATGTAGCAATTCTCAGTACAATATCTTGAGACTGCAAAAAAAGTGCGGAAAACTAATATTTTTCGTATTTCATGTCGAAAGGGGGCCATAACTCCATGAAAAATTGACGAAAATGTCTGAAACTCGAACTTGATCAGTAACTCATACTAAATCGATGCCCCGATTTTTGCTTAAATATCTTGAAGGAGTGCGAAACAAAGTGCGGGAAACTGATATTTTTCGTATTTTTTAAGTCGAAAGGGGGCATAACTCCTTAAAAAATTGACGCATACGCCTGAAACTCAAACTTGGTCTGTAACTTCTCATAACAAAGCAATATACCAATTCTCAGTTGAATGCCTTGAAGGACTGCGAAAAAAAGTGTGGAAAACCAACTGCGACAGACAGAGTGCAAACCTATAGTCCCCCCGGTTTTACCGGTAGGGGACTAATAAGGAATTATTCTGATTTTCCTGACAGAATTCGGTCATTAAAGGGTTAATTAATATTCGGCCTTCATAACGCGAAGTAAACAGGTAAATCTAAAGTACTGGTGATATTTTGCTGGTGTGTCGTTGACGTCATAATCTTACGGTTTCTCGCTCTCGTTGCGAGAAAATGGATGCGGCCGAGAAGTCACGTTTTCGAACATTTTGGGCATATTCATTTTATTATTTCTCAGCAATGGAACAGTGTATTTTATATTTTTTTGCGGCAAGTATTTCGGATTATAGTATATTTTTAGTTGACTTATTCCTGATTTTCACTTGAATTTCCCTTTAACTGTCTGCCTGCTCAATTTCTCCAGACACCATTTAACATGGGGTTTAACTGGATATGCTGAATATTTTGAAAACAATTTGACTGAAAGCTGTTGGTGGCCACCATCAACCTTCAGTCAAATCGTTTTCAAGATATTCAGCAGGTCCAGAATTATTGCCCACTGAAATTATTGTCTGGTGGCTTGCAGCCGTCAGACAGTTAAAACTGTTGTAAGATCAGCTTTATAGTCACTGACAATAGATCCGCAGACATACAATGAAACAATAAATTAAAGATGATAATATGTACAAGGGTTGTATAATATGCTGATATTTAGATACACATACCTTAGCCTTTAACAATCACAGCATAGAAATGACTACTTGACTGGGTAGGAGCTGGTTCCAGTCGATTTAGTTACAAAATATTCATCAGCTTTCCAGATTTGACTGGGAGCTGTTAGTATCAAAACATTCAACAGCTTTCCGGTATAGTTGTCTTGAAGTTGAGACCGAGGTTTATAAGTGTTAAGTGATTAAATGTTGGCAGCACTACCAGTAACATGCGAATTTACTGATAGAACTAATACTATGTTATTTGTCTGTCGTGGTTAAGCACTGAATATTTTATCATGAATATTCAGCTTTAAGACGATATACTGGCGCTGTTTACATTGAAATTCTCATTGAGGCATGACATCTTGGTGTATGGGTGAAGCATGATATCTTGGTGTATGGGTGAGGCATGACATCTTGGTGTATGGGGTGAGGAGGGACATCTTGGTGTGTGGGTGACATCTTGGTGTATGGGTCAGGAGTGACATCTTGGTGTATGGGGTGAGGAGGGACATCTTGGTGTGTGAGTGACATCTTGGTGTGTGGGTGACATCTTGGTGTGTGGGTGAGGAGTGACATCTTGGTGTGTGGGTGACATCTTGGTGTGTGGGTCAGGCGTGACATCTTGGTGTATGGGTGAGGAGTGACATCTTGGTGTGTGGGTGAGGTGTGACATCTTGGTGTGTGCATGACATCTTGGTGTGTGGGTGACATCTTGGTGTGTGGGTGAGGCATGACATCTTGGTGTATGGGTAAGGCATGACATCTTGGTGTATGGGTGAGGCGTGACATCTTGGTGTATGGGTGAGGCGTGACATCTTGGTGTATGGGTGAGGAGTGATACCTTGGTGTATGGGGCGAGGAGTGACATCTTGGTGTGTGGGTGAGGAGTGACATCTTGGTGTATGGGTGAGGCGTGACATCTTGGTGTGTGGGTGACAATTTGGTGTGTGGGTCAGGTGTGACATCTTGGTGTATGGGTGAGGAGTGACATCTTGGTGTGTGGGTGAGGGGTGACATCTTGGTGTGTGCGTGACATCTTGGTGTGTGGGTGACATCTTGGTGTGTGGGTGAGGCATGACATCTTGGTGTATGGGCGAGGCATGACACTGCTGTGTGGGTGAGGCGTGACATCTTGGTGTGTGGGTGAGGTGTGACATCTTGGTGTGAGGGCGAGGCGTGACATCTTGGTGTAAGGGCGAGGCGTGAATTCTTGGTGTGTGAGGCATGACATCTTGGTGTGTTGATGAGGCGTGACATCTTGGTGTGTGGGTGAGGCATGACATCTTGGTGTATGGGTGAGGAGTGACATCTTGGTGTATGGGTGAGGAGTGACATCTTGGTGTATGGGTGAGGAGTGACATCTTGGTGTTTGGGGTGAGGAGTGACACCTTGGTGTTTGGGGTGAGGAGTGACATCTTGATGTGTGGGTGACATCTTGGTGTGTGGGTGAGGAGTGACATCTTGGTGTGTGGGTGAGGAGTGACATCTTGGTGTGTGGGTCAGGTGTGACATCTTGATGTATGGGTGAGGAGTGACACCTTGGTGTTTGGGGTGAGGAGTGACATCTTGGTGTTTGGGGTGAGGAGTGACATCTTGATGTGTGGGTGACATCTTGGTGTGTGGGTGACATCTTGGTGTGTGGGCGAGGCATGACATGTTGGTGTATGGGTAAGGCGTGACATCTTGGTGTATGGGTGAGGCGTGACATCTTGGTGTATGGGTGAGGAGTGACATCTTGGTGTATGGGTGAGGAATGACACCTTGGTGTATGGGGTGAGGAGTGACATCTTGGTGTGTGGGTGAGGAGTGACATCTTGGTGTATGGGTGAGGCATGACATCTTGGTGTGTGGGTGACATCTTGGTGTGTGGGTCAGGCGTGACATCTTGGTGTATGGGTGAGGAGTGACATCTTGGTGTGTGGGTGAGGAGTGACATCTTGGTGTGTGCGTGACATCTTGGTGTGTGCGTGACATCTTGGTGTGTGGGTGAGGCATGATATCTTGGTGTATGGGTAAGGCATGACATCTTGGTGTATGGGTGAGGTGTGACATCTTGGTGTATGGGTGAGGAGTGACACTGTTGTGTGGGTGAGGCATGACATCTTGGTGTGTGGGTGAGGTGTGACATCTTGGTGTGTGGGCGAGGCGTGACATCTTGGTGTAAGGGTGAGGCGTGAATTCTTGGTGTGTGTGAGGCGTGACATCTTGGTGTGTTGGTGAGGAATGACATCTTGATGTGTGGGTGCGGCGTGACATCTTGGTGTGTTGGTCATGCATATAAACGTTGAAGGCATCATGCATAGCAGAGCTCTCACTATGTTTAAATGCCTAACACTCCCACTCAGGATATGTTTTCTATCCTGTTGATATTTTGAAACTACCTTGCTTAAGACAGCAATAGCTAGCAGCTAAATTACAAGATATTCACGGATTTCCTAAGACACACACACGCACAAGCACTGCACATTTTTTCTGATCGGTCTTAAAAAATTACTGAAATTCTATTGATTTCGCTTCACATCTCCCTCAAGCAGGATTGTGTTTTATTTGTTCCTCTTTCTCCTCCTCATCCTCTCCCTCTAACAGTTCTGCCAGACGCATTACACTCTCTCGCTCATCCTTGGTCCAGTAGCCATTCTTACGTGCATTTGGAGGGCTGTATTTCCAGTTCCATTCATACACCGGCTCAAACCATTTCTGCCCATAGTTCGCCTGAACATGTGCGAGTGTATTGCAGGGGATACGGACCATCAGCTCCAGGAACTCCGTCCAGCATAGCGTGAACTTCGGGAATATGTACCTGTGTAATGATGAGAGGTAGATCAGAAGCTAACGTACAGCTTAACGGTATATATTGTTCCAGGATAAGAGGAGTAAATATTCAGTGTGAAAAGATATATGAAAAGTCCAAACCATATAGATATGGAACAAGATCTATCAGAAGACAGTGAATAGCACATCGGTATATATTAACTATCACAGTATCTACAGAGATCTTTATAGTGTTATCAAGAATGTTTTCACCATTTTATCCTTAATAGGCCTACCACAAAGAACATCTTTTACTATAGATGAAATATTCTGATGATTGGTTTAAAATTAATTCATACCAAACAAAGAGCTTCCAGGGAAATTAGTTTAGAAAAATAAACACAAGTTTATTGTAATGGCTGCTTTGACAATTAATCTCTAGGAAACTGAAGCCTGGCGTTTAACCCTCTACAGACCAGAGGACACATTCTCTATTATACTCGTTTGGAACTGTTGCTTCATAGGGCAACAAAATGTAACAGGTGTCAGTCAGATTAGCATCTAAATATTCAACTGCTGGTTTAAAATTGAAATACTGTAATTTTCTTGGAGGTGGGGTGTGGTAATGTAAATCTTAACGACCCCACCCCTGAATTGTGCGTGCCCCCCCCCCCACCCACCCTAAAAAGACAATGGATGCCTATTGACCATAACTAAAATAGGCGTGGAAAAGCTACAAATGGGCATGGCATAGCTAGAAATGGGCATGACATAGCTAGAAATGGGCGTGGCATAGCTAGAAATAGGCGTGGCATAGCTAGAAATGGGCGTGGCATAGCTAGAAATGGGCATGGAAAAGCTAGAAATGGGCGTGGCATAGCTAGAAATGGGCGTGACATAGCTAGAAATGGGCGTAGTATAGCTAGAAATGGGCGTGACATAGCTAGAAATGGATGTGGAAAAGCTAGAAATGGGCATGGCATAGCTAGAAATGGGTGTGACATAGCTAGGAATGGGTGTGGCATAGTTAGAAATGGGCGTGGAAAAGATAGAAATGGGGCGTGGCATAGCTAGAAATGCGCATGACATAGCTAGAAATGGGCGTGGCATAGCTAGAAATAGGCGTGGAAAAGCTACAAATGGGTGTGGCATTGCTAGAAATGGGCATGACATAGCTAGAAAGGGGCGTGGCATAGCTACAAATAGGCGTGGCATAGCTAGAAATGGGCGTGGCATAGCTAGAAATGGGCATGGAAAAGCTAGAAATGGGCGTGGCATAGCTAAAAATGGGCGTGACATAGCTAGAAATCGGAGTGGCATAGCCAGAAATGGGTGTGGCATAGCTAGAAATGGGCATGGCATAGCTAGAAATGGGCGTGGCATAGCTAGAAATGGGCATGACATAGCTAGAAATGGGTGTGGCATAGCTAGAAATAGGCGTGGCATAGCTAGAAATGGGCGTGGCATAGCTAGAAATGGGCATGGAAAAGCTAGAAATGGGCGTGGCATAGCTAGAAATGGGCATGGCATAGCTAGAAATGGGTGTGGCATAGCTAGAAATGGGTGTGGCATAACTAGAAATGGGCATGGCATAGCTAGAAATGGACGTGGCATAGCTAGAAATGGGCGTGGCATAGCTAGAAGTGGATTTCTCTATTAGTGAGTGTGATGCTTACTTAATCTTCTCACCATCGCTGTACTCTGTGCCACCATTCCACATACACACTTCATCTTCATAGAAGAAAAACATATCCACTTTGATATCAGAGCCAAAAGCAATGGTCAGGCTATCGTTAATCTAAAAATAAAACAAAATACATTCAATCTTTTTAATCTTAGAACCATGAAATCATGATATCTAACTATTTATATCAATTTTAGAGCAACTATACACCTGTGCAAAAGTTAAGCACCAGCAAAAACAATAGAACGTAGAAACATGATGGTACAACTAGGCTGCCATACTTTTTGTCCCCGCGTTAGCTGACATAATTCCACGTACGAAATGCACATGCATGCATGACTTCACGCCGCTTGATGTCCGTGCGTGGCGGGAAACAGCACACGTGTTCAGTTATGTAAAAGTCCAGTTTGAGGTGTAGAACATTACATACAGATTTAGGCGACAAGATTAGGAATTTTGTGTTCATGACCGTGGTTTATTTGTACAGAGAGAATTAGCTCTTGATTGTGAACCGCTATGGCAAGACGAAGGTTAAGTGATCGTGTGAAATGGCAAATCATAGGCATGCATACCACTGGTATGTCATGCAGAGAGATTGGCAGACAGCTGAACATTAACCATACTGTAATCAGTCGTTTGATTGCAAAACATGGGCAAACTAACGAGGTGAAGGACAGGCCTAGATCTGGAAGACCGAAGAAGACTACTGCCCGTGATGATCGAGCCCTAGTACGCCTTGTTAGGAGATCTCCATTCACCAACAGCAGAGTGCTCAGCCAGCAATGGGAAACGCGCAATAGAGTGTCAATGTCTACCGTCAAAAGGAGACTGTATGCCGCTGGCATGAAAGCTAGGAGACCTGTCAGACGTCCTCTCCTCACTGCACACCACAAAGAGGAGCGTCTGAGGCGGTGCAACGAAAGAAGACACTGGAACATGAGATCCTGGAGACGGGTACACTGGTCCGATGAAAGTCGGTTCCTGCTTCATGCCACAGATGGTCGAACTCGTGTATGGAGGTCCAGACGCACGGCGTACGACCAACGTAACATCATGGAAGAAGTTCCATTTGGTGGAGGTTCCGTTATGATATGGGGGTGCATCTCATTTGATTGTAAGCTGGATCTGTTGACTGTACCTGGAACACTAAATGGACAAAGATATCAAGATTCCATACTGGATAGAGTTGTGGTCCCTCATTTTGTAAATCATGCACCTGGAACCCACCCTATATTCATGGATGACAACGCCCGACCACATCGTGCTAGAGCTGTGCATGAATACCTCCGCCAGAATGCCATCGAAACCCTACCATGGCCAGCAAGGAGCCCTGACATGAACCCTATTGAGCATATCTGGGACATTCTGGGAAACATGGTGAGAAGGAGGGATCCTCCTGTGCAGAACCTACAGGAATTAACAGACGCACTCCATCTTGAATGGCAACGAATACCACAATGGCGTATCAGTCGGTTGGTGACCAGCATGAGACGTCGTGTCCAGGCCGTCATCCAGGCACAAGGTGGATATACCCGGTATTAATAATGACAGTCTCAAACTCGTGCACAGATGTTAAACTTCGTTTTCAGACACCATTAATGACAATCTAGCCACGTGTGTCAACTGTAGGGCAATAGTTGTCAGTTGTGTCAACGTAACCATATTCAGGCCTCGTTTTCAAGTTCAAACAAAAACATACAGTGTTTCCCCACCATCATAATCAGCATTCCTCTAGTTGCATTATTACCTCTTGCACTAAGATGGATGGGTACATAAATGTTTATGCTATTGCTTTCTTCATAGCACATGAATATACCCTCGCATGTGCGTAAAAATAGGGTGGTGCTTAACTTTTGCACAGGTGTATATACAGAACTTTAACCCTTTAACCATTGAATTCATTTTCTCATAGAAAATGTCCTTTTGTTGACCAACAGAAGACTATTTTTGAAAATGTATCACTGGATTGACTGGCTCAGTTATTGAACCAGTCATTCCGGTGGTAAATTCTCAAAAATAGGCATCTCTTGGTCTGCAAATGGACCTTTGTCAAGACTACTGCAGATGCCATTTTTGTCTGATATGAGTGTTAAAGGGTTAATCTGCTGATGAATATTTCCAGGTAGGAGAAGTAGTCAGTGAAATTAGTTTAACAAGAGCTCCACAAACTGTGCATAATACCCAGCCATGATGACAAACCAATGAATGAGAGCTTTCAGAAAATATTTCTTCCTCGGACCCAGACCAGTCATCCTTATGAAGTGTCAAAGCGATCTGTTAAATGGTCAAGGAGGTATTGTCCGCAATTTTCCAGATGGTAACCGGACTGCCGGCCATATTGTATTTCGGATTATTGTAAATTTCGATACGTTTCTTCACCAGACATATTCCAACCACCCTATGAAGTGATATCTCGACAGGTTTCTCCTCCAGACCTAGTTCAACCACCCTATGAAATTTCAAAGCGATCCGATAAATGGGAACAGAGTTAGCGTCAGAAAACCGATTTTCTAGATGGTAGCTGGCAGCCACCTTAGATTTCGGATCATTGTCAATTTCGATAGGTTTCTTTCCCCAGACCTAGTCCAACCACTCTATGAAGTTTCAAAGCGATCCGATAAACGTAACAGAGTTATCATCCGGAAACCAATTTTCAAGATGGCCACAGGATTTCGGATAAGCATCGATTTCGATAGGTTTCTTCCTCGGAGCTAGCCCAACCACCCTATGAAGTTTCAAAGCGATCTGATAAACGGTAACGGAGTTATCATCTGGAAACCAATTTTCATGATGGCCACCGGTGGCTGGCGGCCATCTTGGATTTTGGATCATCGTCATTTTGATAGGTTTCCTCCCCAGACTTAGTCCAATCATCCTATGAAGTTTCAAAGTGATCCGACAAACGGTTACGGAGTTACCATCCGGAAACTAATTTTCAAGATGCCCGCCGGTGGCTGGCGGCCATCTTTGATTTCGGATCATCGTCGATTTCGATAGGTTTCTTCCCCACACCTAATCCAACCACCCTATGGAGTTTCAATGCGATCCGACATACAGTAATGGAGTTATCATCCGGAAACCACTCTGCCGCCCGCACGCCTGCCCGGACGGACAGCGCCATTACATAATACAGTATAAAAATTAACATTAATCATCAGAAGATGGCAATATCGCCCAGACTTCAAATAAAACACACACCAGGAGTTGAAATTAAAGTGAACCGCTTTACCAATGAATTCCCCATTTCTCATTTTCAATGCTCGCAAACAGGAACTGTTGAAAATTTTGAAATTAATTTGACTAATTGTAGCCTAAGTCAGCAACGACTTCCAGTCAAATTAATTTTCAAAATATTCAACAGAATAGGTTTTATATCGTAAAGAATATACTCTTTCAGGGATTTTCCAGTGAAAGGGTTAAAGGATCATACTGTAGAAATAATAGATAGACGATGAAGAATGAAATCATGCCATTGCAGCCCTCATTACCCACACCCCCTCCCCCGATATAGCCTGTGAAAAGGATTCGCAAATGTAAGTTCAATGTATTACTTCTTCAGGAGGCTTGATTCTGCTTATGGTGTCCTATTTTACACACAATTAGAAATTTGTGTGTAAGTCTGAGTCTGGATGCCAAAATACAGTTTGGGCTTTCCTTTTATACTTTTCCCAGCTTTATGTAGCCAGACTTTCATGTTATGTAGCCGGGATGAGTCTTCTTCTTCTTTCTTCTTTCGTTCGCTGATCATACATACCGCCAGTCCTGTAAGTGACTATCGACATGATCATAAGCGTTAAGTGCGTGGATCCATGGTTTATTAGGGTGCGCCGTGCGGCCTGGAACCTCCGTCTTCAGCACTCGAGGTTTCTGTCAGGGTTACCTCACCCTTACCTCCTTCAGTCACCTCTTACGACACGCAGGGCAAGCCGGGATGAGTGATCCTGTAGCCTGTGTGTAGACGGTAGGCTGGGCTGGTGTTGACGGGAGGAGGTCGGAACTTGAAAGATGTAGCCACATTGCTTTGTGGTTTAGCCGGCACTCCGCTAGACTATGTGTAGCCTTAAGTGTGTAGCAAGTAGGAAAGAAATTGTGTGTAGTCGGTTTGCTACTGGTGGCAGCTGATAGGGGTAGCCGGGATGTCAGGTCAAGCGGTCAGTATATAGGTGAAAATGTATAGAAGGAATTAGATTGCCAATGGATGTTTCCATTTTTAGCTATGCCCCGCCCATCACTAGCTAAGCTCCACCCACACCTCGCCGTGTTGGGATTGATCGATCCCCAAATGCCCTCGCTATCAATTGCCTGAAAACTATACAGGGAAGCTGCTGAATATTTTGTACTAATTTGACTGGGTGCTGCGCCCAGTCAAATTAGTTTCAAAATATTTAACAGAATATTTATTAACTAGTAAAAGCAAACAATTTGTACAACATCGCATAGACCGTCTTCAAATATGTATTCGTGACGTACTTATCGATGTCATTCATGACATCATTCATTATGATGTCATTGTACACATCATGCAGTTCATTATGACATCATATGATGGGTGGGTACTCTGGAGAGGTGAATTGTATACTAAGTTTAGTATTCATTCCAGTGAGATCCAGACTCGTGGCATTTCGTACCAGGCTTGGTTATAATCACCAGAGGAGAAATGATACCTAAGGGGGTATATCTTATAATCCTAGTTTGGATTGTTAACGCAATCATTACATGGTGGTAAGAAAGACACACTAGTCACAGCAAAATTCACAGACCCAAGAAAACTTCAGAAACAAGGGAAAAGTATAGCTACTCCTATACACCCATGTGGCAAAAATAACTGTATATTCTGTCACAACATGAACAGGACAAACAGCTTCAAAAGCTTACACACTGCGCTAAAATAGTACATAAAACCAGACATTTTACCATCTAATTATTAACCTGCAATCAACGCTCAAAACAATATGTAGGTGAAAACAAATGAGAATTTCAGGTGCACATTAAAGAACACATGAGGGATATAAAAAACAACAAAGACACACCTGTAGCACAACACTAATCTTCCCAAGCAGGGGCCCACAGATGTCAACCACAGAATTATTGAGGTATTACGTCACGGCCATGTAGCATGGAAGCCCCTGCTTTCCGCAAGGACCGTGAAAAATTCTGGATCCATCAACTACATTGTATGGATCCGATAGGCATCAATCACACTGATTGGTAGCCTTTTTCTACCTTTGGCAGTAAAATAATTAGTAGGTTCAATGTATGTACAGATTTCCTGTCTGTTTAATTTTGCTCTTCATCATCTACATAAAGCAACCGATCTGAATTGGCCCATAACCAAGTCAGTTATTCCACATGAAAATTTTATAAACTAGCATCTTGGTGTGCAAATGGACATTTAAAAAGGAAATATTCTGATTTTATTGACCAATTCTGACCATTACCTCCTTACACCTCACATTTGTTAAGAGAAAATTTCCATTTTCAGACCAAGAAAAGACCATTCCAGTGAAAAATTTTCAAAAATAGTCTTCACATGGTCTGCAAATGGAGATTTCTCATGACCACTCTAGAAGACGAGGGTTAAAGGGTTATGTCTGCATTGTCAATCACCAATGGAGGCATCCAGCTTTAGCTATGCCCCGCCCACCTCTAGTTAAGCTCCACCCACGCATTGTCCGTGTTGGGATTAATCAATCTCTGCACTCTCTGAACCTCAATTTCCAGAAAAATATACAGCTAAGCTGTTGAATATTTTGAAACTAATTTGCCTGAGCGCTGTTGTTGCCTAGGCAGCAACAGGGTCCAGTCAAATTAGTTTCGAAATATTCAACAGAATGTTTTGTAAATAGTAGACATACAATTTGTACAACTTAATGGACTATTAAGCATTTATTACAGACTAAATCGAGTCATTTAAGACATAATTGTCTCAACATAATGCAGTTGAGTATGACGTCATATGATTGATTGATAAACTGTATTCCTCTATTGTGAGCTGTTTGCAGATTTAAAGACATCATTACATCATAAGATGCAGTATGTCCTCACATGTTACACAAACATTCATATGCAAGCAAGTGTCCATGATAATAAAGTACATCATATATAAAGCTTACCCTTCCAAATAGATACTTGAAAGGTAGATAACGACTCATTGTTTCAATGATCCGTTCATCATAATCGTTGATCCATACACCTACATCCACATCAATACTGTATGCTATAGTATCACACTGCCTCATCCAGCCTGGGATGGAAACAAACACATGTATACACAGACACACACAAAACAGTGCTAACACACAAACAGACACATGTATACACAGACACACACAAAACAGTGCTAACACACAAACAGACCCATGTATACAAAGACACACACAAAACAGTGCTAACACATAAACAGACCCATGTATACACAGACACACACAAAACAGTGCTAACACACAAACAGACACATGTATACACAGACACACACACAAAACAGTGCTAACACACAAACAGACACATGTACACACAGACACACACACAAAACAGTGCTAACACACAAACAGACACACACATGTATACACAGACACACACAAAACAGTGCTAACACACAAACAGACACATGTATACACAGACACACAAACAGACACATGTATACACAGACACACACACACAAAACAGTGCTAACACAAACAGACACATGTACACACAGACACACACACAAAACAGTGCTAACACACAAACAGACACATGTATACACACACACACAAAACAGTGCTAACACACAAACAGACACATGTATACACAGACACACAAACAGACACATGTATACACAGACACACACACAAAACAGTGCTAACACACAAACAGACACATGTACACACAGACACACACACAAAACAGTGCTAACACACAAACAGACACATGTATACACAGACACACACAAAACAGTGCTAACACACAAACAGACACATGTATACACAGACACACAAACAGACACATGTATACACAGACACACACAAACAGACACATGTATACACAGACACACAAACAGACACATGTATACACAGACACATACACAAAACAGTGCTAACACACAAACAGACACATGTACACACAGACACACACACACAAAACAGTGCTAACACACAAACAGACACATGTATACACAGACACACTAAAAACAGTGCTAACACACAAACAGACACATGTATACACAGACACACACAAACAGACACGTGTATACACAGACACACAAACAGACACATGTATACACAGACACACACACAAAACAGTGCTAACACACAAACAGACACATGTACACACAGACACACACACAAAACAGTGCTAACACACAAACAGACACATGTATACACAGACACACACAAAACAGTGCTAACACACAAACAGACACATGTATACACAGACACACACAAACAGACACATGTATACACAGACACACAAACAGACACATGTATACACAGACACACACACAAATAGACACATGTATACACAGACACACACAAACAGACACATGTATACACAGACACACACACAAATAGACACATGTATACACAGACACACACAAACAGACACATGTATACACAGACACACACAAAACAGTGCTAACACACAAACAGACACATGTATACACAGACACACACAAAACAGTGCTAACACACAAACAGAGGGAAGTTTCCAAGTTCTAAATGACACGTTTAATGGTCAAGCTGGTCAAAGCTAGCCTTTGCAATGGTCTTAAGAAACTCAAATCTCCATTTGCAGGTCAAGAGATCATTTCTGAAAAAAGAAGTCAGGACTAAAATGACTGGCTCGGTAACCGAGCCACCGAGTCAGTCATTCCTGTGGTAAATTTAGAAAAATGTTCTGGCCTGCAAATGAACATTGACTAAGCAAAGCTGTTGTTTTTCTTCGCCATTAAAGATGTTGCTATAAGTATCTACAATAGAATTTGTTCTACTGACTCGAGCAAATAATTATGCAACGCTCAATTTTTGTAAAATAATCAGTATTTTTGCTTTGTGAATATCCATTTGCAGGCCAAGAAGACCACTTGACAATTTATCACTAGACTACCACCTGGCTTGTTTCTCGAGCTAGTCATTCACATGGTAAAATTTCAAAAATAGTCTCTTGGTCTACACATGGGCATTTCACAAGGTGCAATTCGTCCCGCTTGGGCATTAACTATTAAACAATCATCTCATATGGATATTGTCACCCAAAAAGCTTCAAAACTCACGAGAGAAATGTGAAAAGGAACACGACAAAATTATCAAAATCATTCAATAAAGTGTCTGTACATTATCGACATATCTGTTCCCATGGGACACAGTAATGGATAAATGGTATATCGCTCATCATTTTTCATGAAATTGAATTACTGCATCTTTCATTAAAATAACAATAAGAAACAAGAGAAATCTAGGAGATTGCAGACCCTCACCGTCCCGTATTTGTAACAGTTTAACTCTCTAACACTCATATCAGCCATATCTGGCTTCTGCAGCGATCTTGAGAAATGTCCATCTGCAGACAAAAAGAATATCTTTGAAAATTTACCACTGGAATGACTGGCTCGATAAATGAGCCAGTCATTCCAATGGTAAATTTTCTAAAATAATCTCTCGGTCTGCAAATGGACATTTTCTAAAATAAAATTGGAATTTTCTTGGACAAATTCAAGTGTTAAAGGGTTAAAAGGATTTCAGATATTCACGATTTTTATGGACATTCCAGATTTTCTCTACAGATCAAGGCCAACATAGGACACAGGGGGCCCTGTGCAATGTTTCTGAAATTCTTATCCTGAACTCTCGGAACTGTCATCAGGATCGAGGAAGTTAGAATTACAACCACAATATCGCTAGGGCCCCGGAGGTCAGAGGGTTGTGGGATTTCGTCACATCAATCTTATATGTGTGGAAACTATGTGTGCAACATGAAGTTATGCAGGGGCCCCAGAAATTAAGACAAAAGTGTCACTTTTTGGGGCCTTTGGTGCAAAGGCACTTGTTGCACTGGCTTAAGTTCAGCCCTGCTAGGAATCACAACCAAAGTTGTGAAATCCCAGTGTACAGTAATCACAGCCTCTCATGTGTTAAGATTTCAGCCAAAGCAGACACATAGTTTCTCAGAGTCCAATCCACATATAGAGGACTTTAATGTGCATCATGGCCAGTCAGAAATCCGCTTTGATGCTAACAGCCTTTGTTGGGTTAAAATTTTAGTCAAATCAGGTCACTAGATTTCGGCAGACATCTCAGGACACATACATATATGCACGGTGGCAGGCTCGCACACCTATACACATGGTTAGTGAGTCACTCATTCCTGTGGTAAATTTTCAAAAATAGTCTTCTGGCCTGTAAATGAGCATTCCTTATGAGCAGTGCAGAGGCCGGTTTTGGCCGGCTTGACCATTAAAGGGTTAAAGAACTCATTAATGAGCTGCACTGCGAGGGCAACATCCTGGTATTCTTACCAAGCAAAGTGCCGCTATTCATCCAGAATCTCACGCCTATCTTGTCCAGAGCTTCTGTTGTTCTTATCAGAGCCTGTTTGACTTTGTCACGGAATAACAGGCTATCTGTACTCTGATCTCGGCCATATTTGTCATGGAATAACCGCGCTCGCATGTAATTACACTCCAAGAATGTCGCTTCAGATACCGCCTTCAAGAATGATTTCACGTCAGCAGGAAAAGAGAGCTTGCCATTGTATGAGGTTTGTGTATCTAATCTGAAAACATTTAAAGATATGGATATCCATAAATGATTTAAACTTGTCTTTTTATGATTAGCACATAATTGAACTTTCATTTAGATTTTGATAGAAAATGTGATCAGCTATGAGTCATATTCTAGAACAGAGTCCAGAGATGAACAACAGCAACATCTTCCAACAAATTTGTTGAAAAATGAAAACCAGTTTAACTTTATTTCAGAAAAAGTTGGTCCCGATCCCAGGATGATTCATAATAAGGAAAAATTAGTTACCTCTCCGGGATGTAGAAATTGTTTGAGTGTACACTCAAACAATTTCTACATCCTGTAGAGGTAACAAATTTTTCCTTATTACAGTTTTTTGACAGTTTTAATGACTTTATAAAGCTTAGCTAAAACGAAAGTGAAATAGAATCAGCAATTTTGTGAAACGTAAAATGGCCAATGTTGAATCAGAAAACCACTGTTCAAACACCACCCACCCCAACCTGCAGACACCCACCACCACTCCCACCTCCCGACAACCACCACCCCCACCTCCCGACAACCACCACCCCGACCTCCCGACAACCACCACCCCCACCTCCCGACAACCACCAACCCAACCTCCCTACAACCACCACCCCCACCTCCCGACAACCACCACCCCCACCTCCCGACAACCACCACACCCCGTCTCCCGACTAAACGAAATCAAGGATTTCTTTTTTCATGAGAGTTGATACTTACCTCCCTAATACTTTTGATATTGCTAAATATCGGCGTTCACTCAATAAACACTCAGAATAAAAACAGTTAGGTGCCCCTACTGGGCAGGTAGACAGAGGGTAGTCCGGCGGATGCCAGCCCCACCACCGCGCATGCGCCGACTACTACTTCCTCTGACTAATTTATTGGCTGACACACATGCAACTATTAAGAGCCTGAAGACCGAACCTCTGTGGGGTGGAATCTAGGGAGGTAAGTATCAACTCTCTCGTGAAAAAAGAAATCCTTGATTTCGTTCATTTCACTTCAAGAGTATACTCACCTCCCTAATACTTTTGATATTGCCAGAATTCGACAGGGAATTCTGCGGGAAGGAGGCGAGGTCAAAAGACCAGCTCTTCCCTATACGCTTTTCCGCGTTCAAGGCACTTAAACTTCTGAAACTGTGTGAAAACACAGTCAGGATTTGATGAACATCGGCTAACACCAACCGATGGATGAGATGACCGAAAGCCATATGCGCTTCCCCCCCCCCCCCTTCCTGGGAGGAAGACTAGAATGACCTCAATGTCACATACGCTATCTACGTACCAGTGCCATGTACTATAGGACAGAGACGAAGTACGCTGTTTGTACCGAAGCAGCGCCCGAACGGGACACCATGCTTTAGAATTAGGATCATATCTAGTTAAAGCAGGCAAAAAAATAGGTTGACCTGGATATTTCAAAGACTGATTCTTAGCCAAGAAATTAACCCTAGGTAGCAACTTAAGGCCTTCCCCTGTAACCACAAAACGGTCCTCCTCGGCTGATAAGGCATGAATTTCACTCCTACGCCTAGCCGAGGCCGCAGCAATTAAAAACACAGTCTTCAGTGTTAATAGTTTCATAGAAATGGAACTAAGTGGTTCAAAAGGCTTATCACCTAGTACCTGAAGCACTAGCGATAAACTCCAAGAAGGAATCACCGGGGGATTCCTTGGTCTTAGATTGCCCATGCCTTTAATTAATACATTTAATGTACTTACTTCATCACTTCCCCTCTTAGCCAAGCAAGGGATAACAGTCATTAAAGCTGACTTATAACCAGCAATAGAGTTAGGCTTGAGGCTATAGGCATCATACAGGTGACAGAGGAAATCAGCTACTACCTGAACAGATGAATCCATTGGATCAATACATCTTTTTGAGCACCATTTTGCAAATCTGTTGATTTTATAATTATATGCTCTGGAGGTTGACCCGCTCCTGGCTTTTGCCATAAACATGGCTGCTTGCTCAGAAAAGCCCTCCTTAATTCTAGATTCCTTGACAACATCCACGCAGTCAATCGGAACATTGACGGATTGTTGTGAAGTGCCTTGCCCTGGAAGATAATGTCGTCCATCAGAGGCAGAGGAACCGGATTGCAGACCAGAAGGTCCAGCAGATCCGTATACCATGATCGGCTTGGCCAATCCTGGGCGATCAGAAGCACTTGGCACTCCTCCTGTCTGATTTTCTGAAGAATTTTTGGAATCAGGATTGCTAGAGGGAATGCGTATGCATACATTCCCGCCCAGCTGATAGCTAACGCATCTGTTGCGAAAGCGCTTGGATCTGGAATCGGAGAGACGTACGTCGTCATCTTCGCATTCCTCTTCGTTCCCCAAATGCTCGAACAGACGATCCGCCACACATTGATTTAGTTGCCATTCCGTCGGTAAAACACTCATCCTTCGGCTCAATGAGTCTGCTAGCAGATTTAACCTTCCCGGAATATGAACTGCTTTCACGGTAATCCTGTGATCCAGGCACCAGCAAAGCAGTTTCCAAGTCATCATACAGAGACTGGGCGACTTCGTTCCGCCCTGGCGGTTTATGTAAGTCACTACTGTTGAGTTATCTGAATGAATAAGAACAATCTTGCCCTGAACTTTCTGTAAGAAATGTTCCAGGCCCAGGACTACTGCTCTTAATTCCAGTAGATTTATATGTTCCTTCGACTGTTCCAGATCCCACAGCCCTGATATCGTGGATTCTTCCAGGCAAGCTCCCCACTCCTCCATCGAGGCATCCGTGTACACAGTTACCTGAGGGTGAGGAGGGGTTAGCATCCCCACCAGGAGATTCTCTGTCTTCAACCACCACTGCAGGTGGTGAATTAGATGCGCCAACACTGACACATTCGAGTCCAGTGAACCTGTACTCTGGGTCCATTGTGTCATGAGAAATAACTGGATCGGCCGCCTGCGTAAGGCGACCTGAGGAATGACCGGTTCCAACGAAACCATCAACCCCAGCATTCTCAAGTAAACCCGTGCCAGGACATGACGACTGTCGCACACTGACTGAATTACTGAGATGAGTCTCTGAACTCTCTCCTGAGTAGGATAAACATATCCTGTCTCTAGATCGAAGAACATCCCCAGGTAAACAAACTTCTGGGATGGAGTCAGCTCTGATTTTTGAAAACTTATCATCCAGCCTAAATCTGTGAGAGTTTTCAAAACAATCTCCAGATTGGTCAATAAGCTTTCCTGGGTGTGTGCTTTTAACAGCCAGTCGTCTATGTACGTGTGGACTGCTATGCTTCTCCTGCGGAGGTATGCTGTAATCGCAAGAACCACACGGGTGAAAACCCGAGGAGCGGTGGAAATTCCGAAGGGTAACACCCTGAATTCCCACTGTCTGCCCTGGAATGCAAATCTCAGGAAGCGACGGAAACTCCTCGCTATGGGAATGTGGAAATAAGCATCCTTCAAATCTATTGAAGCTGTCCACATTCCCTTAACTAATCCCGCCAACACCGAGCGCACAGTCTCCATCTTGAAACTGGGCGTCTCTATGAACTTGGTCAATGGCTTGAGGTTGAGAATTGGTCTCCACCCTCCGGTGTTTTTTGTTACTAAGAACACGGTTGAATAGAAGCCCGGACACTTCTGTGCCGGCTGAATAGCTCCTTTTTGTATGAGGGAATTTATCTCCTCCTCGATACACAAACTTTGATTTGGAGTCCAGATTGGCACTAGAGACAGTCGTGATGGTGGGCCTGTCATCCAATCGGGATGATACCCGACTGAAAGCCATCGCAAGACTAAACGGTCCTGAGTCAACCGTTCCCACTCTTGCGTGTGGTCTGCCTGCCGGCCTCCCACCGGTCCAACTAGGGAGAGAGGTGGACATAAGGAGTGCAAGAGTGGCACTGTCTCCTTCGCCAGAAACACCAGAGTGGTTCTCACCGCGGTAACCAACCCATCAGGCACGATTACCACGACCAGATCCTCGCGCGCCTAGACCGACGCTGCGATGGTGGGTGACCTCTGACCTGGCCACCTCCACCTCGAGCCTGCAGGGGACGATATGCAGGGGGTGCGGCGCGAACGCGCTCCCGACGGAGCACTTCAAAATGCTCGCGCAGCGCCCTCTGGTTATTGACCAGAGTAACCGTCTCCTGTAGGTGCCTACATCCCTCACCTCCAAAGAGACCAGGACCCGTCATAGGCGTACGCAGCAGCCTATTGTACAGGTCCTGGGACGGGCACAGATTGTCCAAGGCAAACGTGCGCCTCGCCCAGACACTCCTGGTCACCGCCCGAGTCATGCAGTCCAGAGCCAGGTTGATACTATCCTGGATGGCTCTCTGGACTGTGACCGGGCTCGGCTGGCGCGATGCGGATGCTGTTACTACCCTCTGTAACAGCTGGGAGACGTGGGACAGAGCGGCAATCGAAGCTCTCCCACTCTCCTCCGCATCACGCAACGCGGCATTGGCCGAACGCAACGCGTTCGAACACAAAACTCCCGTGTCAGAACGGGAGCCTGGCCGCGCATCTTCACCCAAAGCCGCGCGGTCATCCACGCTAGGCTTGGGTACCACACCGTACCTCTGGTAATCCAGTGGCACGATGCGGCAACGCCTGGCCACCTCGCGAGGGGCCTTCACGAGACGCCCATTCGCCTTGATGGATGTCTCCGCCGCCGCGAACATGTCGACGACATGCTCTGCTAACGGCAGAGATGGCATAGCGCTAGCAGTAGCCTTACCAGCTAACCACGGCCTGTGATCACGCTGGCTAGCCGACTGCTCCACGGGCAGATCTTGCCTAACACGTACCAGTCATTGGCAAGCGTCAGACCAATCCTCTTCCGTGGCTAGCTGTGAGCGCTCTACAAGACGCAGAGCTTGACGGCGGATAAGCTGATACCCCTGGCAAGCCAGGGAAAGCATGCGGGCCCGAAAGAACAGGCATGCTAATCTGACTGGCCTGACCAGGAGCAGGCGCCGTGATAGAGCGCGGGGCAGATACCGCCCCACCACGGCCCCGGCCAGCACCAGCGATACTTTCGGCAAGCCGAGGTATGCGGTATAGCTGGCCATCAGCACCGCCCAGGGCCACCTTCTGAGCCGTGAACTCTACTCCTGCATGAGTAGAGCCATGGAATATGTCGCCTGTATTCCCCGCGAGGGGTGCACAGACGTCATAATCCATGGTCACATCCCCAGACGGCGACCATAACAGGTAATCCTCTTCCTCCTGGCCAGAAAGATTAGACTCCGGGTCAGCAAAGAGAGCTAACCCGGACTGGCCAGGAAAGGTGCCATAGGAGGTACTGGCACCCGCGGCGTGCGGATACCCCTGGACTGATAAGCAGCCCGCGGGTTCCAGCGACAGCCGTCCACGACCCCTCGGTGCGGCACCAAGCCTGCTGCCAGGGTCGGGGAATGCCCCCCACTAATGGGGCCACCTCTGAATCTTCGAACAAAGGAAACGGCTTACGGAAAGGTGATTCAGAGGTGGGGATTACCTGCTCTGAAGCAGATGCCGAGGACGACAAAGGATCTGGTCCAGGAAGCATGCCACGAAGCAACTATGGAACCAAATCCTTTATCGTCCTCTTCATCTCTCCCAACATCTCACTCCGGAAGGCCTCCATGTCCACCGCGGACGAGGCCTTCCTCTTACCCTTCTAACTTACACCCTCTCTTTTCTGCTTCCTCTCCTCCTCCACCACCTTGTCCTTTGCCTGCAAAGACAAAAACTCGGCCATTAGCTCATCCCCCCCCCCCCACTGCTTGCATACCTCACACTTGAGCAATGGCCCACAGGGACTACAACTAAAACACAGGTGAGGAACGAACCTATCCTTAAGGAACCATCCACAGGACGAGCAACCAGGTCTCTGAAACAGGACAAAGGACGAGGACAATGAGTAATTTTGTTACGGTTAGAAACTCAAAACCAAACTAAAAGAGAGGGAAATCATCATAAAGATCAATAATCATCTGAAACCAGCGTTGGACAAAACTTTAATTGTTAATAAAAGCAAGGCTGATTATGACGTCATGAATCCCATGACAGTAAATTAATCGATCCGACCAACAACCAGGCGTGCGGACGAATTGTATTCATAACCAGAACATCTTTCGAACGGTTATTCAGACTACACAACCATCAGATACACAACGATAACAATGGCAATTAGTTAATTTTCTTAAATAATTAACCTCACCTCATATCATTACTCAGATACCTGACACTTTGTATAGACAAACCATCCAACGTGATGAACTGGAGCACTCCACCAACTGTACGCCTCTCAACTCTCTCCACCTTAGGGGAAGGAATTGGATCAAGAGGGCAAAGTGAGAAGACCTTCATATGAGGCCTCCGAATCACTGGACATAGAATTCTTGGTTAGATAACCTAACAGTGTTAGTAGGAAATGGAACCTTGGTGGAGAGAAACAAACCCTCAGATGCTGTGATGTTCATTACATATCCTAACAGATACCTGTGGACATAAACACAAAGAGAGATTAGTATTATATAGCACCATGTTGAAATAAAACAACTAAAACAGGCGCTTATCACGGTAAACGCGAGTCCCGGAAACACATTACACCGGGAAAAACTCACTAGAATATATTAGAAATCACCTGATATAAGGATCCTGAGCCGTCCTCCGGCGAAGCCACTCTTTCTGACATGATCACAGGCGATAATACTTCCAATATAAGAACTTAAATGCGTTAGAACAAGTGAAAACTGAAAAACCACAAAAAACATGTGTTCACTCTCTGCCAATAAATTAGCAAAGAGGAAGTAGTAGTCGGCGCATGCGCGGTGGTGGGGCTGGCATCCGCCGGACTACCCTCTGTCTACCTGCCCAGTAGGGGCACCTAACTGTTTTTATTCTGAGTGTTTATTGAGTGAACGCCGATATTTAGCAATATCAAAAGTATTAGGGAGGTAAGTATACTCTTGAAGTGAAAAACCACCATCCCACCTCCGGACAGCCACCACCACCACCAACACCACCACCAGCTTCTTACTGGACTAACAGCACCCACCTTTTGTAAACACCAGCTGTTCTAGCAACAAGATTTTGTGTAGTCAGATCTACCTCTTGCCCGTTTGCCAGTATAACATCATCCCATGATACAGCAGTGTGCCACAGATAATCACGTCTCTCAAACAGCATGACGATATGAATGACACGTAACGGAGAGAGTGTGTGAAAGATGAAGTAGTGAGTGGTCAATGACTGATGAACATTTCCTGTGAGTGAAGTGAGGCGTGGATCTTCCTCTTCATGTGGCGACACTGTAAACCCTCGAGTAGACATGGAATCAAGCAGTGATGTCTGCATCAGAATTTAAAACAAACAGATATAAGTATTGGTATATTACAATATAAGCAGTTATGAGAAAGCTGACCAAAACCAGCCATGGCAGTAGGTTTGAGGAATATCAATGTCCAGGCCAAGATTAAAGTGCGCTAATCATTTGTCGTAAATTTTCAAAAATAGTTTTCTCTTGGCTTGCAAAATATTTAGATTTTCATGACCAAATTTACCCACTAACCTTCAAATTTGTTCAAGAAAATTGTATTTTTCTCATAGAAAATGTCCATTTGCAGACCAAGAGAAGACTAATTTTGAAAATTTATCACAGAAATGACTGGCTCAGTTATCGAGCCAGTCAGGCTCGGTTATCGAGCCAGTCATTGCAGGAGTAAAATGTCAAAAATAGGCTTCTCTTGGCCTGCAAATGGGAATTCATCAAGGCCACTGTAGAACCTGATTTTGGCTGGCTTTGCCATGAAAGGGTTAAACCTGAAAACCAAATTCATTAAAACATGTACAAAATATTTTATTAAAAATTTATTAAAATCAATTTAACCGTAAACCAAATCCCAGTTAATCCAAAATCCAATGTCTCAATTTCAAGAGATATACAGGACAGTTGTTGAATATTCTCAAAGTAACTTGACAGGATCAATAAAGTGTATCTACCTGCCACTCTGATGCCAACACAAAGAAAGATATGACAGCTCCATGAAAGCACAGAATCTTGCATTCTGGGTCCATATCATCCATCAGTTGAATGCCATCCTGTTCAAGAAAAGACTGAAGTATCTCAGGCTGAACAATGGTCACTGGCACAGAACTAATGTAACACTCCTCAAGAAACCAGTCAAGTATTCGCTGAAAACAAACAAATAAACATGCTATATATATAACTGTCAGTGAAACAGCCATGCTGTAGATTGGTGTGAATGAGACCTGCTAGACAGGGACCCGATATATGCCATTAAAATTTGTACCCCTCCCACATCCCCAGCCCGACCAAGGCCATCCGTAAATAAAAGTTTGGTTGTCCTCTCCCAACCAACCCCACATAAAAGCAGCCAACTTAAATTTATTTTGTGTGGTTTCCTGTGAAACTTTTTTTTCACATCTAAGTTCATTGGGAGATTTAATTGATCCATTTGTCAAAATGTGCTCATATAACCTTTAAAAACTGTTTGCTTTATAGTTTCTGTTTCAAGTTCAAATAACAAGAGGCCCAAGGGGCTGGTATCGCTCACCTGGACCATAGGCATTTCAACTAGAATGTTCATTAACAATAAGTAGAACTCTAATGAGTTGAGCAAACAGAGGCCTTGTTTCTTTATGTATCAACCCTCTTTTGAACAAACTTTAATGGCCCTTAGTCATCAATACCATCACCCAAATTTCGGGCTGATCACTTCAGCAGTTCTGGAGGTCGTTTTCTTGAAAACTAGGTTATCCAAGATGGCCACTGAATGATTCGGCCAATCAGGTTCACAAGTGAACAAATTTGGTTCAGCGCTTGCCCTAGAGGATATTTCATGAGTTCTGAATCGATCCCTTCGGAGATTTTTAAAGAAATTTCTAAAAATCAGCCAAAATCCAAGATGGCCACTAGCCCAACTGGCCGATCGGCTTCGTTTGAACAAATTTGAATCTCTATGCCCTAAGGATGCTTCCTGCCAAATATAATTGAAATTGTCCCAGTAGTTATCAAGACATTTTAAATTTCCCATTGCTTTAGTATGGGAGCTTATGTCGGGGAAAATGATCCAAGACGTCCGCCAAACCGTTTATCCGACTGTTTCGAAAATTACAAATTTGAGATCAGGATACTCAAAAACACATATAAAACCAATTTTGGCATCAAAATCGATCAAATAAAGAAATCTAATATGGCCAACAAACACGCTATATAATGATTGGCCCACGGCGGCCATGTTTTTTGATGGTTCAACTTCCCGTTCAGCAGTTCAGCGGTTCTGGAGAAGAAGTAATTTTCGCTACAACTGGGTCAACCAAGATGATGGCCAAACCATTCGACCAATAACTTTCCCGTGAACAAACTTGGTTCAGCACTTGCCCTAGATCATATTTCATGAGTTTTGCATCAATTCCACCCCACCCACCCCGTGAGCTAAAAACCTCCAAGTTTTGTTCTCCAAATTCAATTTTGTAATTATCCCCATGTTTTAAAAAATGTCGGGGATATTGTAATCACCTCCATCCGTCACGCTATCTCCTCCCAAACCGTTTGGTGGCATTCAACCACATTTCGTATGTGGATTACCCATATGATTCCGCTCTGCAAGATGATATTTATTTTTTGCTCCGCCCCCAGTGGGACGGGGAAGGGGTCAAAAGGTCAAATCACTTGTAACGCAACTCCACTGAAACCGTTAGACGGAACTCAACCAAATTTGATATGTGAGCTACCCATACGATTGCATAGTGCAAAAGATCATTTACATTTGGCTCCGCCCCCCCCAGGGGTGGGTGGGTGAGGGAGGGGTCAAAAGGTCAAACGTTAACCTTCAGAAATTGATTGTACCGCATCTCCTCCGAAACCGTGGGACAAAATTCAAGCAAATTTGGTATGTGAGTTACCCATATCAATGTGGAGTACATGGCCACAGTTACATTTCGCCCCACCCTCAGGGGTGGGTGGGGTGGGGGTCAAATGGTCAAAAAATTGATTGCAATGCAAGTCCTCCGAAACATTTGGATGGAATTCAAGCAAATTTGGTATGTGAGTTACCCATATCAATGTGAGCAGATGAGCACATTCACATTTAGCCCGCCCTTTTTGGGGGGGGGGGGGGGGGGGGGGGGGGCGGGAAAGGTCAAGAAATTAATTGTAATGCAACTCCTCTTAAACTGTTTGACAGAATTCAACCAAATTTGGTATGTAAGTTAACCATATCAATGTGGAGATCAATTTAGATTTGGCCCACCCCATGGATGGGTGGGGTGTGTGGTCCAAGTGTCAAGAAATTGATTGTAATGCAACTCCTCCGAAAGCAATGGACGAAATTCAACCAAATTTAGTATGTGAGTTAGCCACATCAATGTGGAGTGGATGAGCACATTTATATTTGGCCCCGTCCCCAGGGGTGGTGGGGGATTTGGTCAAAAGGTCATGAAATTGATTGCAATGCAACTTCTCTGACACTGTTGGACGAGATTTAACCGAATGTGGTATGTGAGTTACTCATTTGATTGTGGAGTGCAAAAGGATATTTACATTTGCCTCCGCCCCCGCGGGTGGGTTGTGGGGTGGGGTAAAAAATTCAAAGCAGTGAACGTGGGGATTTGTGATGACGCGTCATTGACTGATCAATCTAGTGTTATATTTCAGCAGGTAAAAAAATAGAATTTCCCTAAATACTACCTACCTTATTCCAACCATCAGGGTCGGGAGAGGACAACCAAAAAATCTTTTACGGCTGGCCCAAGCTGTAGCAATAGCAGTGAAAGTGATATTTATCTGACATGCATTTACCTGTATGTATTAATTAACTCTCATCACAGTATCACAGGACAATGGATGAACCCACTTTTAGCTATGCCCCACCCATCTCTAGTTAAGCTCCACCCATGCTTTGCACGTGTTGGGATCAATCGACCTCTGAAATCCCTGACATGCCT
This sequence comes from Chaetoderma sp. LZ-2023a, assembly GCA_034401795.1. Taxonomy (NCBI): domain Eukaryota; kingdom Metazoa; phylum Mollusca; class Caudofoveata; order Chaetodermatida; family Chaetodermatidae; genus Chaetoderma; species Chaetoderma sp. LZ-2023a. Next base: position 252,556,071 of record CM067369.1, read on the forward strand.
GAATCTCAATTTCCAGAAAACTATACAGGTAAGCTGTTGAATATCTTGAAATTAATTTGAACGAAGGCTGTTGCTGCCTATGACAACATCATCATCCAGTCAAATCAGTTTCAAAATATTCAACAGAATGTTTATTAAATAGTAAATACATACAATTCGTACAACTGACAGACTTTTAAAAGTTCATGACAGATTTAGCCATGTCATTCATTCTCGCCAAAATCAATCAAGTGTACATTTTGTGTTGCACATAGGTCAAAAATTTAAAGTGATTAAAATTTTATGAATTATGCATGAAAACATATTTACATATGTGACTGTTCGATTTCTAAAAGGACTTTGAGCATTCGCGTCTAGTTTTTCCAAAATCAGCTTTCAAAGTAACCCCTATAGCATCATCCACGGACACTTAGACAATTACTAAGCCATAAACAAATGACACTCTTTAAACCATTAGTTTATTATAATTGTCTTAATCAACTTGATGACAAAAAGATTTCATTTAAAAAAAACTTTTGAAGATCTTTAATCATTATATAACCTTGTTCTATGTCTTAATGTCTAAGACATTGACGGAAATTCATTTCTAAAGTCTGTTTACAAATGGCTTGTTATTTTTTATTGTCAGTGTATATCACATGACTGTTGTATATATAATTTATTCTTATTTGAAAAATAAATTTCAAAGAAATACAGATTTTAAGAAATTTATTCAGAAACATTATAACTTAAATGACTTAGTCTTACAATCTACGGACACTACAGAAATTTTAAGTGTGCAATTTAAAAGTAAGTTTTCGGTTTACATTTTTTTCTCTTGTTACATACTCCCGGTGGTTGAAAGAAATCTTATTCTTTCCTTTCTCTTGTAGAGTTTTGAAGTTTTCATCTAGTTTTGCTAGTCCACTAACTCACATCTGGAGCAGTTTATGGTAAGACACTCTTGAGATGGAGGCTCCTAAATCTATAGACCTACGGTTATGTCTGCCAATTCCTTTTTGCGCATTTCAAGGATGATAACATTTCAGCATCAGAGTCTTGGGCCTTGGACATATTGCCAATGAACCTTTGAAGATTTTCACATTGCAACGTGACATTGCAGAACAACTGACATAAGCATAGATGTATATAACAATTTGTTTCAGAAATTCTGTGAATTTGTCATATTTGCATTGGTTTACATTTCACAGCAGAAGTTAAGCCTATTCTAAGGTTGCTATGACACTGTGAAGTCTGGAATAGGACAAAGACCTTGATTGTCATAATCATAGTGTGCTTAGGAAGAGAATGTTTGTCCCAGTGCCATCTTTAATGTTCATAAGAGCCTTTTTGATGGGATTTTCCTCATTAATTTTGGGCAGAAAGAAGAAATATTGAAATCTTTCACTGCTTGGAAAATGGCATCTTTGCTCACTTTTTATGGCTTTGGTTCCACCATTCTTTTTCAGTCTTTGTGGTTTGGTGTATCTTTCCGTATGTGGCCATCTCTCTTCTAAGTTTGTATAAAATCTGGGTAACACTGCAGATTAATACATGTTTCAGACAACTGTAGGCTCTCGGGTGTTACTCTCAGGAACTCTGCAGATTAATACATGTTTCAGACAACTGTAGGCTCTCGGGTGTTACTCTCAGGTTGTAGTTTGTATGGTAACACTGCAGATTAATACATGTTTCAGACAACTGTAGGCTCTCGGGTGTTACTCTCAGGTTGTAGTTTGTATGGTAACTCTGCAGATTAATACATGTTTCAGACAACTGTAGACTCTCGGGTGTTACTCTCAGGTTGTAGTTTGTATGGTAACTCTGCAGATTAATACATGTTTCAGACAACTGTAGGCTCTCGGGTGTTACTCTCAGGTTGTAGTTTGTATGGTAACTCTGCAGATTAATACATGTTTCAGACAACTGTAGACTCTCGGGTGTTACTCTCAGGTTGTAGTTTGTATGGTAACTCTGCAGATTAATACATGTTTCAGACAACTGTAGGCTCTCGGGTGTTACTCTCGGGTTGTAGTTTGTATGGTAACTCTGCAGATTAATACATGTTTCAGACAACTGTAGGCTCTCGGGTGTTACTCTCAGGTTGTAGTTTGTATGGTAACTCTGCAGATTAATACATGTTTCAGACAACTGTAGGCTCTCGGGTGTTACTCTCAGGTTGTAGTTTGTATGGTAACTCTGCAGATTAATACATGTTTCAGACAACTGTAGGCTCTCGGGTGTTACTCTCAGGTTGTAGTTTGTATGGTAACTCTGCAGATTAATACATGTTTCAGACAACTGTAGGCTCTCGGGTGTTACTCTCAGGTTGTAGTTTGTATGGTAACTCTGCAGATTAATACATGTTTCAGACAACTGTAGGCTCTCGGGTGTTACTCTCAGGAACACTGCAGATTAATACATGTTTCAGACAACTGTAGACTCTCGGGTGTTACTCTCAGGTTGTAGTTTGTATGGTAACTCTGCAGATTAATACATGTTTCAGACAACTGTAGACATGGTGTTACTCTCAGGTTGTAGTTTGTATGGTAACTCTGCAGATTAATACATGTTTCAGACAACTGTAGGCTCTCGGGTGTTACTCTCCGGAACTCTGCAGATTAATACATGTTTTAGACAACTGTAGGCTCTCGGGTGTTACTCTCAGGAACTCTGCAGATTAATACATGTTTCAGACAACTGTAGGCTCTCGGGTGTTACTCTCAGGTTGTAGTTTGTATGGTAACTCTGCAGATTAATACATGTTTCAGACAACTGTAGACTCTCGGGTGTTACTCTCAGGTTGTAGTTTGTATGGTAACTCTGCAGATTAATACATGTTTCAGACAACTGTAGGCTCTCGGGTGTTACTCTCAGGAACTCTGCAGATTAATACATGTTTCAGACAACTGTAGGCTCTCGGGTGTTACTCTCGGGTTGTAGTTTGTATGGTAACTCTGCAGATTAATACATGTTTCAGACAACTGTAGGGTCTCGGGTGTTACTCTCAGGTTGTAGTTTGTATGGTAACTCTGCAGATTAATACATGTTTCAGACAACTGTAGGCTCTCGGGTGTTACTCTCAGGTTGTAGTTTGTATGCTAACTCTGCAGATTAATACATGTTTCAGACAACTGTAGACTCTCGGGTGTTACTCTCAGGTTGTAGTTTGTATGGTAACTCTGCAGATTAATACATGTTTTAGACAACTGTAGGCTCTCGGGTGTTACTCTCAGGAACTCTGCAGATTAATACATGTTTCAGACAACTGTAGGCTCTCGGGTGTTACTCTCAGGTTGTAGTTTGTATGGTAACTCTGCAGATTAATACATGTTTCAGACAACTGTAGACTCTCGGGTGTTACTCTCAGGTTGTAGTTTGTATGGTAACTCTGCAGATTAATACATGTTTCAGACAACTGTAGACATGGTGTTACTCTCAGGTTGTAGTTTGTATGGTAACTCTGCAGATTAATACATGTTTCAGACAACTGTAGGCTCTCGGGTGTTACTCTCAGGTTGTAGTTTGTATGGTAACTCTGCAGATTAATACATGTTTCAGACAACTGTAGACTCTCGGGTGTTACTCTCAGGTTGTAGTTTGTATGGTAACTCTGCAGATTAATACATGTTTCAGACAACTGTAGGCTCTCGGGTGTTACTCTCAGGTTGTAGTTTGTATGGTAACTCTGCAGATTAATACATGTTTCAGACAACTGTACGCATGATGTTACTCTCAAATTGTAGTTTGTATGGTAACACTGCAGATTAATACATGTTTCAGACAACTGTAGGCTCTTGGGTGTTACTCTCAGGTTGTAGTTTGTATGTGTTTTATTTCATTGTCAGCTTCCTCTACAGCTTCAAGTTCTCGTTTTTCTTTGTTACAGCAGATTGAAGGTTTTGTGCTACTAGGGACTAGAATGTACTAGGTGAAGCCATTAGTTCTTTTACCACATGGATAACCCTTTTTGGTGTTTCAGGTAAAGATCTTCTAGCTTGTTTATTTGCTAGCCGATGGCATCTGAAAGGACTTGTTGCACATGTATCTCATGCAGGAATGTGCATTTTTAATCTTAGTCTCCAGTGTTGTGTCTTCAGAACTCGTTGCTGTCTTTTCCATCTTTCTGCCAATGTCTGCTTGTTGAACGACCATTTGTGCTTGTTTTCGGATTGCCTTTTCCTTGTCATCATCCGCTTTTTGACGCCTTCTGCTCATTTGTATTCTATTTATTCGCAGGTATCCTCATCTGTAGCTAACTGAGATTGTCTCTGCTCAGCTCTCTTTTTTGTCTGTATTTCTGCATTTCTAATGCTTTTTTTCTACTGATTTCTGTCTTAGCAACCCGTTCTCTCTGCTTCCTCACTCTATTCTTTGTCTTTTCCTTCTCATGCCGCTCCATGATCCTGTTTAATTTTATTCCTCTGATTAATAATTTTTATTCATGTTAATGAACAGTGTATTCTTACATGATCTGCTAATTAGTTTGAAAATGATCAGAAAGAAAAATATATGGTTATTCGACCAAATCTAGAATTGTTTCCTATACATTGTAGTGTCCGTAGATCAGAATAACAAGTTATCAAATCCACAATTTAGTCTATTACTGTTTCATACCACATATGACCATAATGTATTTTTCAGCCTTTTCAGATGGAATATAGCATAAAATTATTTGATGTATACATTATTATAAGGTTCTGTGAAATTTCAACTGAATGAAGGCTATCAGTGATAACATACCTTTGAATCTTGTCATGTTGATAATTATTATTATGTTTAAATCCTTTCAACAAAACTCCACTAAGATTAAGCCATTTCACATAACAATGATATAGAAACTCTCAGTCATAGAATCTTCTTAAAAATTGTTAGATTTTGTGATTTGCATCATGATCTACGGACACTACACGAATCTACGGACACTACATTTTCAACTATTTCTGAAGTTTTGTCTCACACATATTATTAAAAGTTAATATGTATGTCATAAATAATATGTGCATATGTATAAAAAATTCCCTATAGGATTGCATTGCAATCCATATCCACACTGGTTTAGACCATGGTGTCTACAGACACTACACAGTATTCTGGGACAATTTGATTACATGAATTACACTCGGTTCTATTAGACTTTAGCAATGTACTGACATAAAACATGATATCTTTTGAAATGTTATATTATTCTAACTAGAAATACAATATATTCATACAAAATAGAGATGTTTTCTGTAATTTTGATATTGTTGTTCCTGACAATGTGACAAAATATTAAAATATATAACAAGATGGTATCTTTTTTCCATCGCTGAAAGCTTCGCAACAAATTGACCAATTTTCATTCGGTAAACTGCAAGTGAAAACCAGATTTTTAATATGTTTTATACATTGAATAAAGAAATTACATTATGGGAGACCTTTTAAAAGCTTAAAGTAGAATATTGGATATTTTTCAACTGCAACATTATAACATTAAAAATGGTGTTTTTGAGCAAAGCTCTGGAGACAAACGTCCATAAGATATATGGGTAAATATGCAAGTTGCATTGCTACTGCCAAGCTTAAATTACTTGCACTCAAAACATTTAGCAGTTTGATCTAATATATCATTAGTTAGATCACTATAACATGGATACGTTTCCAAAATATACACTTGATTGTGATTTTGGCGCATGTATTTGATTGTGACATCAGCTACCATGTAACGTAATTGATCATGACATCATATATTTGAGCGACAGATTGGATTCATCAATTGCAATATGTCTGTGTGTGTCTAGTGATGGACCTCATGTTCTACTGACAGAAGCTTCACTACACTCGGGTGGGATATTGTACTTGGTGTCGTGAAGGAGCCTCTTAATTAAAGTACTGGAGGAATCTTCAAAAAACATGGGAGGGATATTCCTCTTGGGTCCTGAAGAAACTATTTGATTCTTTGGGGTGGGATGGGGGGGGGGGGAAATCAAGAGGTCAAATTTTAAGATCCTCAGCAAGGGTGTATGAGCAATGATTTGAATTTTTCAGAATACGTGTGTAAACAATAATTGTTAAACATCTTTTTATCTTTCAACAATAGACTGCACACCTGGAAGGGTCTAACATTGTGCTCTGTATTGCCAATGCATTATCGACCCACTCACCTGATATTTGACCCATTGACCTCATATCCTAGCCAGTTACAGTATGAGTGGTGTCTCAAATCCATTGATTCTACCTTCTTACCAATCTGTAACATACATTCATAGTGTGATTGGCTAGAACCAATATTTAGTTTCATGTCAAGTTCTGTCAAAACAGATCACAAAGACGCGAGTCATCATCTCCCCGAGTGCCAAATCTATTGATTCTATCGTCTAACATTCTGGAGTTATAGACATTAAATGTGTATTCTGGTATGTACTTAGTGACCCCATGATCTAGAAACTGTGGCGTACATGCACATACAAAGTGGGTGGGGCGTAACTAAAATGTATGCATGGGTTAGCCTGGAGGTATCATACCATGTTTATTTTAAATCTGTTTACATACCCTGTCTTGCTTCCTTTCAAACCAGCCATCACTTATAGAGACACTCTGCTTCTCCTGAAAGCAATTAGAAAGCAATAAATAGATAAACGCTCAATAGGTTTTGCACATTTGACATGATAAACCATTGAAATTATAGCCCTTGACTGACTGCCACAATCCAGATATATAATCAAGTTGCCGTGACGATCTACCAGTGAATAATTTTTAATTACTTTAACGGTTTAGCTTTCCAATTCGTTCAAGAAAAGTTCAATATTCTCATAGAGAATGTCTATTTGCAGACAAAGAAGTTAATATTTTTTTTAATATACAACACTGGAATTCACCTTTCCAGAGTACCCACCCATCATATGACGTCATAATGAACTGCGTGGTGTGTACAATGACATCATAATGAATGACGTCATGAATGACATCGATAAGTACGTCACGAACGCATATTTGAAGACGGTCTATGGGCTGTTGTACAAATTGTTTGCTTTTACTATTTAATAAACATTCTGTATGGCAGCAACAGCAACCAGTCCAATTAGTTACAAAATATTCAACAGCTTCCCTGTATAGTTTTCAGGAAATTGATAGCTAGGGCATTCGGGATCGATCAATCCAAACACGGCGAGGTGTGGGTGGAGCTTAGCTAGTGATGGGCGTGGCATAGCTAAAAATGGAAAGGTCCATTACTGACTCGACCATTCATTCCAGTGGTAAATCTTACAAAAATATTAATTTCTGTCTGCAAATGAATTTTTCAAAGACCACTTCAGAATCCGTTCTCGGCTAGCTTAGGTGTTAAAGGGCTAACTAGAATGCATAATTATCCAATGGTGCACATCTGGACTTTGTAATCCTGGTTCTAGGAAGCAAACATAAAGCTCTTTCACTACTCAATACATGAATCCAGTCTGTCAGGAAAATATGATGTCATAATGAATTGTCACGTGTAGGTTGATGTCACAATCAATTACATAATCTAAGTCTGTCTTAAATGTTTAACGGAAAGGAGCAGGGATATAACAAGTATGGTCTTGAATGCTAGATTTAGATAATAATCTACCTATAGCCACCAGTAAAAAGCATAAACAAATCAGAATAATTTGAAAAAAGCAAATAAATACCATTTATGTCACTCTGGCGGGAACCAATTAGTGACGCAGATGGTGCTGTGCGCTCTGGTGTATGCGGAGCGAATAAATAATACCCACTACAGCTGGTCATATATTCTCAGTTATATTCACGCTAAACTGATTAGCCACTACTTCCTGCAGGCAAAATACTGTCTAACCTTAAAAGAATTGAGCTGAAAGCCGCTGTTTTCAGAAACAGGATCTAAATTCGGTTGCACAAAATTCAAAATATTCAGTAGGCATAATGTTGCGACGTTGGAAACCAGCAGTGTATTTTGAAATCATTTTGACCGAAACTCCACCAGAAAGAGTGACATTCAAATATAATGTATTCAAAGGGTCAATAGTGAATCAAGAGTAGCGAGTTAATCGCTCTACATCGGCGCCTATAGATATCAATGCATACACACATAACGCAAACACATCAATAAGTTTACATATTTATATGGCGACAGAAAAGGTGGTTGCGCCTGCACTTATGTCTAATGTACTGGTTGCCTCCCCTGGGCAGGCAACACGACGCTTGAGGCAAGTAAGTGCCCAGATTGCTTAATAAACGATACTTGCGTATTACATGAATATTGATAATGCCTCTATATTTATATTCTATGCTGCATAATATGCTGGTAAATGTCTTGGTATACATGATTGCGGTAAACTTTTGGGCCCGTATTCACAAAGGTGGTGTAACTAATCGCTAGTTTAAGCTATCCTGAGTTTAGTTAACCTACTGTTTTTGGTTTTAAAAATTCGGTATTCACAAAGGGTAGTTTAACTAAACTCGGTTTAACTATACTCGGGGTACGCTTATCACTGGTTTATTGACTAACCCGCAGTTTAGTGTCATGAAGTGTCTTTGTAGTCATCACGGTAAGTGGTTTTGGATGCTCTCCAGAGCATGCATTCACGGTGATCAATAGGCCAGAGCCGGGTCGTCTATTTATATTGTGAGATTTGTCAATTGAATAAGCTTCACGACTGTAATGGCTGCGACAGCATCCCGTAAGCGTGCCAGAAATTGGGAAAGTGAAGAAAAGGAATTTCTCCTTGATATTGTGAGAGAATTTCAGTATATCGAAGACAAACAGACAGATTCTGGTAACAATAGAAAAAAGAGCTCTGCATGGAGTGATGTGTATGAAAGTTATACCGCCAAGTTTGGCGATGTACGGACTCTGAAACAATTGAAAGAACAATGGAAGCAAATGAAGCTAGCTGCCAAAAAGAATATATCGGACAGCAAAAAGCAACACGGTAAAACTGGAGGTGGCCCTCCACCGAAACCACCGACTACAATCGATACTGAAATATACGAGCTGTTGACCGGGGAATTTAAGCAGTTCCAGAACCCGTACGATGATGATGCTGAAGATGACATCAGTAATCCTGGCACATCATCCCAGCTTCAAACAGCTGGTGTGAACAGACCCATAGAAGCATCACATATGTAAGTCAAATAATTTAGCGTATTAAGGCCAAAACCTGTCAATTAGGGACACTTGAATAAACAGATTTTTATCCGTATTAATAGATGGTAAATGAAAATAAATCTTGTCTGTGCAACAGACATGCATTCCACGCTACGATGTGGCACTTTTTGGCTGGGTGGTCTTATTGCCACACGTATTATGCTCCCTTAAAGACAAGTGTCTCATATAGACAGGTTATGCAGTCACGCGTTTGATGAAAACGAACATGCATGAACAAAAGGCTCATTCGTACACGTTGGCCTACATTTGGCCTCACATGCTATTATGCAGTCGCACATTTGATCTCACATGCAATTTCTTGCTCAGGGAAATATCCTTAAATCTACAACAATGTTATATCAGTGCGAAAATTTTATTTAAATCGACAAAATTGTAACTTTCGAGGTATGAAAGACAGACAAATGAATTAGGTGTGCGCCTGTGTGCGGTGTGTGTGCGTGCGGGAGTGCGGGTCGTTCTTGGCGAATGTGAGAATGTACGCTATTTGTGTCCGTGTTTGTTTTGTTGTGTGATAACATATCATATCGTATCGTATCGTATCGTATCGTATCGTATCATATCATATCATATCATATCATATCATGCCATGCCATGCCATCCCATCCCATATCATATATCTTATACTGTTTATATATTTCCATTCCTTTGATGTTTGATATGATTTTTTGCAGTGAGACGATAAGCGATAAAGATGAGTCTGAAATAGATGTGCTAAATTCAACTTCCGACAAATCATCTACACGTTCATCGCGAAATGAAAATGTATATGCTGAAAATCAAATCAGTGCTGCATAATCACGATCTAGTACACCATTGATCTCAAATCTGAGCAAGCGAAGGAGCTTGTCAACTGAAGAACAACTAGTTAAATTTGCTAAAGAAGAACATGATTTAAGAATGTCACAACTACGAGAAGCTTGAAATTCTTGAAATTAAACGAAAAACAGCAATCATGAAATGGGAACAACAGCAGAAACAACAACAAGAATGAGAGCAGCACAATGCGTCAGAAATTGATGAGTATTCTCTGCAACAACTTTGATTGTCTGAGTGGATCAAGTCAAGGAATTTCAACCAATTCTACGATTTATTAAAGTATGCATTTGTGTATTTCATCATTGTTTTTTAGATGTTTTGTGTAAATAAAAGCATAGCTCACCAGTTAGATAGATTACACGACATTAGACGCTTTCAAAATGTAGATGCCTTGAGATGGTTTCGAAGAGAAATGGTATTTCGCGATAGACAAAACCCATTCAAATTTTACACGAATGAAGAGTTCCATAAACGGTTCCGTTTCACTAAGGAAAATTCAATTTTCATAACAAATTTATTGACCGACAGGATCAGCTATTCAACGGAGCGGAGTCACGCATTACCACCTCATCTGCAAGTCCTGACAGCACTACAATTTTACAGAACTGGTGCCTTTCAACCAACAATAGGTGATCATATCCATATCCATCAACCCACTGTCAGCAGAACTGTCCACCGCGTAACAATAGCATTAGCAGAGCGGAGAAGGACTTTCATTAAGATGCCCCGAACTCGAAATTCAATCCTTCAGACGAATCGTGCGTTCTATGACCGGCATGGGTTTCCAAATGTTGTAGGGTTAATTGACTGTACACATATCCGTATATCAAGGTGGTGATGATGGCACGCGTTTCATTAATAGCAAAGGGTATCACTCTATTAACGTTCAAGTCATCTGCTCTGCTGAACCAATGATCACTAACATTGTCGCACGATGGTCAGGTAGTTCGCATGATGCTGGGATTTTTTATGAATCCTGTATCAAACAAGACCTGATGGATGGTGTAATACCGGGCTGTTTGCTTGGCGACCTTGGATATCCGTGTTTACCATACTTGATGACACCACTACGCAATCCAGTAACGCAAGTGGAGCATAATTATAACCGTGCACAGAGACGCACACATTCTATTGTAGAAAGATTGCTTGGAATTTGGAAACAACGTTTTGCTTGTCTAAGTTACACCCTCCATTTGAAATTAGATAGAAGTATGGCTGTAGTTATTGCTACCGCCATTTTGTAAAACATCGCCACATTCTGAGGAGACCCAGGGGATTTTGATGACGATGTTAATGACGAACCTCCGTTGGAACCTGTCCTACAGAATCATATTCAACGAATCCGGGCAAGGGCTAGAATTATAGAAAATCATTTCACTTACAGATAAACTAAACCGCACCCGACTAGTATACAGATGGACGGAGGGCTGCGTGGGGATTATCATATCCAATGTGTAATAATAATATTTAATAATAATAATAGTAATAATAATATTATTATTATTATTATTATTATTATTATTATAGAATTTTTCATTTCTAAGGTAGACAAGCTGCTATTATGATATCATTTTGAATTAGATCATAACAGCAATTGCAGTGCACATATATCTGTGGTAATTTCTCTGTCATGTCAACGTTACACCTGAGTAGGTTTAGTGAAAACAGCGAATTTTGAAGTATTTACACCAGAGTTTAAGCTAACCCACCTTTGTGTATCCTGTCTCCTAAACTCGGTTCAATTCTAACCTGTTGCTTAGCATAAACCGCCTTTGTGTATACGTACTGTAGTTTAACTGCGGAATTACACCGAGTTTAGGCAAAACTATCGTTAAACCACTTTTGTGAATACGGGCCTTGGTGGAGACTGTTTCTTTGGGAGGATACTGTAGACTTTTGGAGGATATTGCTAAATACTGTAAACTTTGGAGGATACTGATGGGGCAGTGGTGAGAAAAATTAGAAAGATGTTGACTGCCTGGCATTGAGAAACGGACTGAAGCAGCCCAGTCCAATAGGTACAAAACATGATTACCTCACTGGTACTATGTTGTAGAATCTACCATGATTGGCTGGAATAATCATGCGATTGTATAAGGTGATGGGCTGTTGGCTTAGAATATTCAGATTTCCATATATGGATGGTGACTGCTTCATTACCGCATTAGCTTGGTCTGCTGCTTTCCTACCCTGCATTCCATAACTGAATAGCAGATGCTATCAAAACATCACATATCAAGGGGAATAACTCATGACTACCTTGTACATCAATCAGCTTAGTACCAGTTGCTTGACTAAGGTTTGACTGATTACGCTTTCTCGGCTATAAATGTTTTCTTTTTTGACATTTTCATTGTTAATACTGTGTACTAATAGATTATATATGGATTTCTTCATGGCTGAGTAATTGTGGTGTGAATACTGCGAGTTGCTGTTTTAAACGTCACAATTGTTTTCAGACACGTTGTTTGGATAATCATCATAGTTATGGCCTTTCCTCGTCCATGCAGGTTGGTTGAATGTTTTGAAAGTGGTTTGGTTGAATGCTGTTGCTGGTTTTTCTTTTCCTTCAGTTAATGTCCTTGCTGGAAGCAGTGTGGGGATTGTGTGTGACGATCTGTGATGTCGCTCGCCAGGGAAGGTTAGCTACGGCTGTTCTCCAGGACGGGTGGCATCATGTGCTGTCATGCCCTATCGTGCACTCTGTTGATGGTGTTAATATTATGTTTAAATGTTATATCTCTGAATATATTATTATATATTTATAAAGTGACTATGTAAACTGTCTCTGACAAGCTAAACGCTTGTTTTTAACTGTAAAAATTTGTAAATAAACATGTTTTTACCACAAAGAAAAACTGACTGAATTATATCACAGTAATATCCAATGTGCATCCATTAACCATGTTTAATAATTGATTGACTGTCAACCAGTAAACTTCAAATAGTATTCATACAGCTTTACGATACTGTAGTCAGGTTTGCTTTTGCTATATTTGAGAATGTGGTATACATGCACATACACAGTTGACACACGGCAGAGTGAAAAGCACCAGCTTGGTCACTAATTGGCTCCGAGTTAAGCGCTCCTAGATTTAGTAATTACTTTTTCTCAAATAACCCTGATTCATTTCCATTTTTACCGATGGTAGTTTATTTAATATTGTATGAAATTCCAATAAACATCATTTGTTATTTCCCTTTTCCCTTCCTTTAATAATCTGTCAAGTTGTACAAATTGTATGTCTTTACTATTTAATGAACATTCTGTTGAATATTTTGAAACTAATTTGACTGGGCAAAAGCACCCAGTCAAAAATGTTTCAAAATATTCAACAGCTTACACCTATAGTTTCTTGAATTGAGATTCAGGAAGCTCAGTGTCCTTCTGGACAAAAAGACTATTTTTATACAATGCACCCTGTGTATCCTTGATGCTGTATAACTGTAACAGCTGGGCAGCTCCAAAGGCAGCTCTAGACAAACTCGATGCCTGTCACCGCAAACACCTATGCACCATCACTGGACATCATTGGCCAGACAGCATAATTTCCAACGATGCACTATACAAGATGTGTAATACATCGCCGCTGTCCGCACAGAATACAGTAATGATACAATAGATAGAATAATACCAATACGGCTAGCAGAACACACTTGTCAGAATACTCAATGTGCCACTAATACATGGTAATTTCAAGCCCTGATGGTGAAGCGCAAATGAAATGGTATTAAATTCAATATATTGTGGCAAACGCTTACCTCTTTTCCAAACAAATGCTGATACACCACAATCTGTAGAAGCAGGAAGAGTATGCTCAGGAGAGTAATCAGGTAAAGAAGGACAATCCTCCTCATCTGGCAATACTGCGCAGTTCTCACATCTGGCAATGCTGTCTATCCCTCCTGCACTGCATCCTTAGAGAACACAATTACTGGTCATTGTGTAGGACAATCTTCGCTTAATGGCCGTAAGATGGAAAACATAAAAACAAAGTTTCAGCAGCTGTTTTCATATGTACCATATTCAGGGTTTATGGAAATCCTGGAAAGGCATGGCATTTGAACATTTAAATTCCAGCCACATTGCAGATTATTGTCAAATGTCAACATACGGTTTCTTCCCCAAAGTTAGTTCAACAAGATTATGAAGTTTCAAAGCAATCCGATAAATGGTAACAGAGTTATTGCCCGGAAACCAGTTTTCAAGATGGCCACCAGATTTCGGAACATCGTTAATTTTGCTAGGTTTCTTACCAAGACAGAAAAACCATCCTATCAAGTTTCAGTGATCCAATAAACGGTAGTTAAGCTATCATCTGGAAACCAATTTTCAAAATGGCCACCGGTGGCTGACAGCCATCTTGGATCTCAGATAATCATCAATTTTTATAGCTTTCTTCCCCATGCTTAGTCCAACCATCCTAGTATGAAGTTTCAAAGCGATCTGATAAATGGTAATAGTGTTATCATCCGGAAACCAATTTTCAAGATGGCCACCAGTGGCCATCTGGGATTTTGGATCACTGTCAATTTCGATAGGTTTCTTCCCTATACATGATTCAACATGAAGTTTCAACGCAGTCCGATACGTGGTAATAGATTTATTGTCCGGAAACCACTCTGCTGACTGTCCATCCATCCAATTTTTTGGCAGGGTTACCGGGGTATAAAGAACTTCAAAATGGCCACCAAAATCTGATTGGTCAATGGTGGCCATGTTTTTTTTACGTATCAACTAGGCGTGCGCTATTTTTGCTTTGAAACATCACAATCGATTTTCTAAAAAAACACCATGATTTCCCATTAAATCGCAGGTCCAAATTCCCAAAAGTATAAACCACGGTAATGTGACAAGTCACGAAAAATGGGACTTGAAATTTCTAGGAAAAATTGAAATGATTAAAAAAGCACGATAGCAGAACGCAATTTCACGCGACAAATTCTTACCAACTTCACCTATGCTTAATGTATACCTTATATCCATCATCGCGGGAGTGAAATTATTAATTAGGACCGCCTAAATTTTGTGTATAATTCAATAAACATTTATTTCATCAAAATTTGACATAAAATGTTGAGAAAAAAAGTATGAATCATGTGATGTATCAGCTTCTGCTTGTAGCCTCCCTTAGTAGGATGAGATTAGGTCATTACCTGAGTAGAGCGAAGATGCTAATATTAGTGCCCGGGGAGATACTGTGCAATCCATATACATAGGATGACAGCTTCGTGTAGATATGAGAGTGATGGCATAAATTAATCCTACAGCACAGTTTATAGTTGCTATCAGAATGTACGATTTACATTTAAGAAAAATTAACAGAATGCACACTTCAAAATACAACAATGTGGAATGCTGTTACTTTATTTTCTTTAATTAGACATGACAACCGAATCAAAAAGGAAAAATTATTACACCGCCTGACCTTGTTATTAACTGGAATTGCTAACTCTAGAATTAAAAAGTATTATGTTCAATAAGTATTGCCTAATACTCTGCAACTAAGTATATACTTGGTATTTCACGACAGACTCAGTGTCAGCAGCCAAATAAAGGAAATTATATGGCGATACGACGGAGTAACTAGCTGGTTTTCTCAAAGACAAAGGTGTTACCTCACTACTGTTAGCTTGTTTATCGTAGTGCTTTGTGTTGTGATTACTGATTAGTAATTATTCAACACATGCATGGCACGGCGGGCTATAGATACAATGAACATGGGCATGAAATCTGTGAATCCATTATAATTGTACTCATGTACTGCTAAAATGCGACGGAATGAAGGAAATTTCAATTTCCCTTTCTCCGAGATCTAACACTATTCACCATTCTATTACTTTTGATACAGCTAGCCTGGATAGCTGGGCCCTAGGACCATAGACTTAGTAAGCTTTACCCGCTCCTGGAACCTAGTACTCGGCTCCCAACTGCCGAGTACCCGTTTGCCATGAAGCTCATATTGTTTGCATAGCCACCAAACAAGACATAACCATGGCTTGCATCCATGGGGCTGGGAGGCTGGGTCCGTAATAGAATGGTGAGTATTGTTAGATCTCGGAGAAAGGGAAATTGAAATTTCCTTCGATCAATACTCACCAGTCTATTACTTCTGATATACACCAGATTTAGACAGTAACCTGGTGGGAAGGGGCAAGCCATCAATTGCTAGTTTTGCCTCTTGGAGAAAGAGTTTAGACTTAAACTTGACAAATGGAGACATAAAAGGACCATCAAGTTAACGGAAACGAATCACATTCGCATCACTGCACACCCACCCTGTTTTCTCCTAAGAAAAGGGAGAGAACTCACGAACATGCATCTCGCCTGAAAAACAAATATGCCAAGAGGGTTAACTGCTCTTTGCATATATCAGCCTGGGAATGAGCATGAATATACACGATGAATGAACATGATACATAGACATAATACAAAAAACTCTGGTTGATATCCTCTCGCTTGACTATGACTGCTTCTTCATTCTTTCTTACAAATGCCAAAAAAAGGAGAAGCGCAGTGTGGTCATATAACTATCAGTTCAAAACACCTAAAGTGAGTGGATTGGCGGAGTTTGACACATCCCTCATATAGTAATCCATGAAAGAGGACTCGCAGTGCTATTGTGCAACAGCCATGATGTCCTCTAATGGAACACCATTGTAAATGGCGGCAGAGGCGGCTATTCCTCTAACATCATCTGCCCTTGCACATTGCACCTGGTGCCCAGTCGCAATCTTATGGGTAGTCTGAATGCATTCGAGTACCCAACGAGAGATAGAATCCATGGATGCGGCGCCATATGGCTTCTTATGGCAGATCCACAGTTGTCTATCATTTGACCGTAACGAGTCTGTCCGTCTTTTGGACTTAGTCAAAGCACGGACTGGGCACCAGACAGTGGCATCACGATAAAACCTAGTTAGTTTCGGTATAATGATCGGTTTGCCGGGATATTTCAAAGATTGATTCTTTGACATAAACTCTGCTCTTGGCAGTAGACGCAGACCCTCTCCGGAGACAATAAATCGGTCCCTCTCTGCTGAAAGTGCAGGGATCTCACTGCGCCTTCTAGCTGAGGAAGCTGCCAATAGCAAGACCACCTTTAGAGTCAAATGCTTTAGACTAGCCGAACGCAATGGTTCGAAAGGGTGCTTGGCCAGTACATTCAGCACTAAAGATAGACTCCAGGCTGGAATGACTACCGGTTGTCTCGGTCGGAGATTGCTCATTTCCTTCACCATCACATTTAACTGGGCCACCTCTGGACTATCCCTATTGGCTAGACAAGGGATAACTGATGCCAAAGCTGACTTGTATCCAGCAATTGTGACAGAAGCTAGTCCTGAAAAGAACAGCTCACAGAGAAAGTCTGCTATTTGCTGAATAGTGGATTGAAAGGTATCAATACCCTTTCCTTCACACCTGTCTGCAAATCTGTTAACTTGTTGTTATATGACTTGAAGGTTGACGTCCTTCTCGCAGCTGCGATGAAATTTGCAGCTTGTCAAGAAAAACCTTCCGACGTGGAACATCGTTTGATAGCATCCACGCAGTCAATTTGAACATTTCGGTACGCTCGTGTAGGAAGCGTCTCTTGGCCTGGGAGATTATGTTCGGAATCTCGGGTAACTGCACTGGATTGTCCACCAGCAGATCTAGAAGATCCGTGAACCACGCCCTGCTGGGCCAAAATGGCACTATTAGCAGGACCAGGCACGGTTCCTCCCTGATCTTCACCAATATCTTCGGCAGAAGAATGGTGGGTGGGTACGCGTAAGCGTGCATCCCTCTCCAGCTTATCGCCAGAGCGTTTGCCTTTGTGGCGAACAAGTCCATATTGGGTTTGCCCCAATGCTCGAAGATCCTGTGAAGGACTGGAGGGTTGAGAGACCATTCTGTTGGCAGAATTCTCTGTCTGCGAGACAAAGCATCCGCCAGAATGTTCAATCGCCCAGGAATGTGAGCTGCTTTCAAAACAACCGAGTAATTCCTGCACCATTGAATCAAGTGCCACACTTTCATACATAGTGTGGGTGACTTGGTCCCGCCTTGGCGATTTATGTATGATACTACTGTCGACTTGTCCGACCGTATCAATATCGCCTTCCCCCTGACTTTTGGAAGAAACATTTCCAACGCCCGTTCCACTGCCATCATTTCCAACAGATTGATATGCAGCTGGCTGTCTTGGAGAGTCCATGTGCCCGAGACTTGGTGTTCTCCCAGGCAGGCCCCCATCCCTCCAGCGATGCATCCGTGTACACGGACAGCTGGGGTGGGGTAGGTGCAGCGAAACCCCTACT
Source organism: Chaetoderma sp. LZ-2023a (assembly GCA_034401795.1). Classification (NCBI taxonomy): domain Eukaryota; kingdom Metazoa; phylum Mollusca; class Caudofoveata; order Chaetodermatida; family Chaetodermatidae; genus Chaetoderma; species Chaetoderma sp. LZ-2023a. The sequence continues at coordinate 252,574,318 of CM067369.1, forward strand.
ACGAGATTCTGATGCTTTTTCCACCATACAAGATGCAACATTATTGGCTCCAAAACTGGCACCAGCTTTGACAGGGGTTCTGTTCTCTGTTTCCACAGAGACATCAGATACAACTGGATAGGTCTTCGCATCAGAGCAGCGTACGGGATTAACTGCTCCATGGAGACCATCATGCCTAGCATCTGAACAAACCGCCTCGCCTGAATGTGGTTTCCCAATCGAAAACTCTTGAGGATGGCTAACAGAGACACCACTCTGGGATCTGACGGGTAAACCATGCCCTCCTCAAGATCGAATCGCATCCCTAAATAAACGAACTGTTGAGTGGGTGTCAACTCGGATTTCTCCTTGTTGACTATCCAGCCTAGATCTGAAAGTAACTTCAGAGTCAGAGCAGTATCCACCTCTAACCTGGCTGGCGTGTTTACCTTGATCAGCCAATTGTTTTATGTAGGTGTGAAGCGCCACGTTCTCTCTTCTGAGAAACGCTGTCACAGCAAGGACCACTCTGGTGAAAACCTGTGGAGCTGTTGACAGGCCAAATGGGTGGACTACAAACTCCCACACTTGATTCTGAAACGCAAATCTCAGAAACCTGTGACAACTCCTGTTCATTGTAATGTGGAAATATGCATCTTTCAGATCGATCGATACACACCACATTCCCTTCCTCAATCCTGCCATTACCGACCTCGGCGTTTCCATCTGAAACCGAGGTGTATGGATAAACCAATTTAATGGCCCGAGATCGAGTACGGGTCTCCATCCCCCTGTGCTCTTTGGGACAAGGAACATGTTTGAATAGAAGCCTGGAGTGTTCTGGTTTGCTGGTTTTATTGCTCCCTTCAGAAGCAAACCTGACACTTCATTTTGAATGGCTTCTAACTTGTCTGGTTCCCTTGGTACGGGTGTCCAGACATGTGCCAAAGACAGATTCTGTGGCGGAAAGTCCCACCACTCCGGCATGTATCCCCAGGATAACCATCCCAGGACCAGACTGTCTGACGTCACACCTCGCCAAGCCTCGACGAAACGCATGAGCCTTCCACCCACTATAGATGCCTCGACGCCTAACGGGGTTGTCTGGCTCGCGGTCCGCTCCCCCCCCCCCCTCTCTTAACGAGAGAGAGAACCATTTTGGTCTTGGCTCGGCAGGTCTAACTGGCACCGCTGTTCCTGTCGCACAGGTGCGGTCCAGGCGGATACGAAGGGAGCTCTCGTACCCTCAGGTATGATCCGCTCCCTTCTTTCCGCCCTTTGAGGACTTACCCTTCCCCTTCCCGCCTCTAGGGTGATCAGGAGAAACAGTGGGGAGGGTAGGGGCCTCCACAACCTTCCTGGCTTTCTTCGCCGGCGGCGGCTGAGAAAAGCCAGACAAAGCAGCAGCCGCACTAGGCTTAGCTTTTGCCTTGCCTTTATGCTTCTTCTGCTTCTTGGAAGGTTGAACAGTCAACGGCTTCCCTACAGCCCCTAGTGCGTGCGCCTGCCGCACTAGCTCCAGCTGTAAGTTTACCGCCAACCGATTCTGCACAATGCTAGCAGTGTCCTCTAGGATGGCCCGCGCCTGGCCACCGAAGATGCTAGGACCTGTCAAGGGCGTCCCAAGAAGTCGCTCCATGATGGCCGTAGCCGGACGCATATGGTCAAGAACCATTTGCCTCCTGGACTTTGTAACACGCGCCTGCACCTTTGCCGGTGCGTCCATTGACAGCACCAGGCTGTCATTGACGCATGAAAGCGCCACAGGTGGCACAGGGTGGCCTGCCCCTGCTTCAGCCCACACCGAGTGAAGAAGGCGATAAGAGTGGTTGACAGCACTCATAGCTGCCCTCACACCCTCATCACATAGGGACAGGACTTCCTCATGGTGTCCCTGGGATTTGTCCACCAGTGCCGGACCGGGGCCACCCGCTCCAGCACTCTGGACACCCAGAACCCATCGGTCATCCTCGGTAACCGATGGTACCACACCATACCTGTCGTATTCCCCCTGTGGAATACGACACCTCGCCCGCACCTCCCTGGAGGCTGCAGGGAGCTAGCCCTTGGTCATGAGCTGCTTACTATAAATAGCCTCTAGCAACTCGATAAACCTTGGATCCAGTCCAACGGACTGGATCCGGGCTGCGGGCAAGATCCCCGTCCTAATCGATGCAACCGACTGATGGAGAGCATCCTCCTCGGCCGTGGCCGAAACCACAGACGGGTCCACCCTGGCTAGCCAAGCCAGAGCCTCCGATCAGTCTACTTCCGAATAGGACACACCCGTGAACACGTCACCTGTTGACGCGTTCATGGATCTACCAGCCACGGCCTCCCGGCTAGGAGCCGCGGCTGACACGCCAGGAACTCTGGTACCATACGGTTCCGCCGCCACCCCATGCAACACACCAGTCCATGGAGTAGGCCCACACCGAAAACCGTGCGGACCCATAGCAGACACGGAACCGTGGCCAGACATGGGCGCCAATGGTACCCCACGTCTGACCGCCGGACCAGGCGAGATAGGTGAATACCACGCCTGGCCCGGCACACCCGTCACCGTGTCGGCTGGCATCAAACCAACCATCACGGGACCGGTGCCCGGTACCAGATTGGCCTCAACCATGGGCGGAGCCGCTGCCCTGGCTTGCGCCAAGCCAGACAGATGGAGGACGGTTCCGTCCAGGATGGAATCTACCTCCATCTTCTTCACCCGTGGCATCACAAGCCGCAGCAACCTCTCCTCCTCGGCCTCCTCGTCTTCAGACCCCCGAAGAGTCGTCACTAGACGAAGAAACCGTGGCAGACGGCTCCCATGCCTGACGGACAGGCCACAGGAGGTGGCCACAGAGAGACAGAACCCGTCAGGCCGGAGCCCGATGGAACTGCCAGGGGGCCGTACGAGACGGCTCCCTCGGTGACCAGTCCAGAACCCTGTCCAAGGACAGGGTCTGTACCAAGCATGGGGAGAGACTGCCCAACAACCTTCGGCAGCAGGGACGACACCAGCGTGGGCAGAACGCTATGCAGAAAGCCCTGCATAGCCGGACCAAACCACGCCGGCGGTGCCATCTCCGCCACCTCCAGCTGAAGATGTGGAGCGCCCCCACCGGTCGAAACGGACGCTCCACGATTTAACTTCGGACCACCTGACCCCGCGTCAGACCCAGCCAAATCCTTCTGGGCAAGGAACCTCAACATCATATCCGCGGACCACACTGCACACACATTACACCTACTATCTAAAGCAGACATGGTCCTTAAATAGTACCTGGACGAACTTGTGGCACTCGTCACATGATGGCGGGGCTGGCTTGGCCTATAAATAAGCACAAACCTACAATAAGCAAGCGGAACGACACACGGATGGAAGGCAGACAATTAATTTTCAAATAAATTGACCATAAATTAACTGTAACCCTCCCGCACCCCACCCCACAACGTTACAGCAAAGATCGCGTTGATTATGATGACAAGAACGAAGCGGGCATAAATACACCCATAAATTGATCCTCCAGGATGTATAACGGAACCAGGAATCATATCGCATAGCATTCGGGGTATATTTACCAATCAATATAAATTATACTAACGAAAGCCAAAACGATATGTGAAGAAACAACAAAATGTAAACAAACTGCTGTAGCACACGGTAAAACCGCAGACCACACATTTAAATCAAGAATTTTGAAACCACCGATCATTGCAACCAGATCGTGATAACACGCAAAACTTGAACATTCCAAAGTTTTCTGGTACCATTTTTAGTACGCAGCACCCAGAACAAGATGCGCGAATTAATGAAATTAATAATCGCTCGGATCTTACGGAGAATGACGTCAGCCGATATTCGTGTTACAAATACTGTAGCAAACACCTATTTTCATATCTGTCGATCGCCTGTTGGGGTTAAAGAAGGCGACCATCCCGCATATCTCTTTGTTAACACACGACCCAGATTCTATGGGGTTAGAAATTGGAACATGCGACACAAACGAAATTTAGAGACCTAAGTCTTTTAACTATGGAATAATAAGGAAATATACGACCTGGTTATCATCGGCGGTATCCATTATTATCCAAATATCCTTGCGGAAGAGTCACTAGCTATCACAATCACAGATTTACACAAAGACTTAGACTTTTATTTCTCAATCTTTCCCACCGCTAAAAGCATGTATAGCTCTTGTTGCTATGCAAACAAGAATGAGCTCTATGGTAGATGGGTACTCGGCAGTTGGGAGCCAAGTACCCGGTTCCAAGGAGTCGGTAAAGCTTTCTAAGTCTATAGTCCTAGAGCCAGCTGTCAGGGACAGCTTGTATATCATAAGTAACAGAATGGTGAGTATTGATCGAAGGAGAAGGCATAGGCCAGGAACAAGCTTGGTGGCTCGTCTTTGAACATTTTCTACAGCATTTACATGTTTTTTCAAATATGGGGCCCAAACAACATTAGCATATTCAATATGTGGTCTAACGAGGGCCTTGAATAGGTGGGTAAAATCATATTTATCTATATAGCTAAACATATGTCGGATTAATCCCATTATTTGGTTTGCTTTGTTTGCAGGCCCCGGTAATAGATGCAACAATGCTGGCGGATATCACTGACAATGGGCAGATGCATTGTTGTGAATATCGTGGACTGGATTTACCAGAATGCCCTCCACGCATGATGAAAAATTAGCTTAAAAATACCATAGATGGGCATATGTATTTAGGACATTTTGACCATATATAAATTTTTCCTGTTTATTTAAGCAATAAAAGGTGTGTGCGTTCGCCTATAGGTAATGCCTATTTTCATATTATTTTTGGTTGACTTTGATTATACAGTACAGGTGATTGACTTTGATCTACTGTAAATCTGATGATTCTATGATAGCATGAAAATATGAAAATATCACATCGCGACACCAAGTCATCGTAAAACATGTTTCTAGTCAAAATTTGCAAATGCTGTAAAATATTGGGAAATGGTCCGATCAGTCAAAAATTCTGGCTTTCTACATATTTTATATTACTCTTAAAGATATTAAAAAATCAGGCAATTCTGAGATGGTGTGGTGGAAGCCATTTGTTGATCTGACATGGACTGACCCATATGCCACTATGTGCACAAACATAAAACACACGACATTCAAACACATATTTAAGGCATTAATATTTACATACACACATACATATTTACCGACTTAAATAAACATATATTATACATATACTCCCTAATTACATCATTATCTCATTTTATTTAAATTTAGTTTGGAGTGGTTTATTATTATATAGGACTTTTGTATGCTACTGAGAGGGGGGTGGGGTGGGGGGGCAGGGAAGAGCTCATCACTCTAATATAAAGTTGAGATAGTTGGAGTTGTTAAGAATCGATAGATGCGTTGATCGTGTGGGCTATTTAGGTGTAGTAGTAGTGAAAGTAAACTGTGAAGTTTGTTTGTGTTTAGACTTATTACTTCAATTATTAGGTTCAAAGTTGCTTTATTTCATGGTTTTTCTATACATGTAAATATAATCTAAACAGGCAGTCCATCAAAGGCATGGCCTATTGAGTGATGGACTCCTTACACACATTTATACATTAACATATATATGACACACAAGACAGTGGCACAGTGACAGAATGCTGAAAAGCTACCTTGATATGAAAACTTATACAGGGACTTGACTACCTTTCTGGGATTATTAGGTTAGGTTAGTTTATCTATAGTGGTGGTGGTGGTGGTGGAATGTCTTAGGCTTGTATTATTATTAATTAGCAGAGAATCTGTGACCATCGGAACATAGAGGCTTTTTAGCCTGCGTTCTGCAAATCAATCTTATCTTATAAATATATTAATTTAGTATTTGTCGATCATACTGAGATACTCATAGATAATTTTTTAGATTCCCTGGCAATCTTCTTAAACATAGAATCGTGGACTTATGGAACAGCCATCCGAACCATGTTATAGAAGCAACAACCATGATATCATTTGCAACAAAATTAGATACACTATGGGATAAGCAACCCCTATACTAATAGTATAGGGGTTGCTTATCCCATATAACTATCTAGCTGGCAATATAATTATATATCCCGTTTTATTACCGAATTGAAACAGAAACCTCTCTTTTGACATACATATACGGAACGTTGTATCCAAGGCAAACAGTACAATAGGACTAATCAAGAGAACATTTACCAACATTGATCAATCTACTTTCACGCTACTATACAAATCACTTGTGCGACCCATTCTTGAATACTGCAACTCAGCATGGTCTCCAAGACTGAAAAGGCAATCGCAGCTATTAGAAAGAGTACAACGCAGAGCAACAAAACTTGTCCCACAAATCAGAGAGTATAGCTACACAGAAAAACTTGAAGCCCTAAATCTAATGTCACTGAAATATAGACGGTTTCGTGGAGATTTGATTGAAACATTCAAACTCATCAAAGATCTATATAATATTGATAAGAACTACTTTTTCGAACTGTCCAATGTTACACGGACCAGAGGTCATAGGCTCAAGCTCAACATAAAACGTAGCAGCAAAGATATTCGGAAGCACTCCTTCGCAAATAGAGTGGCACCACATTGGAATTCACTGCGAACAACAATAGTCGAAGCAACCACAGTCGAAATATTCAAGGGCAAACTAGACATCTTTTTCAAAGAAAGAATATTTGAATTCGACTGAACACAATTAATTGTGGTGTGGCTTTGGACGTTGCTGTTACACATATCGTCATATGCTTATACAACATATGTGAGCCGTCAATTCCCAGTCATAATACAATTATTACATCACAGTGGACTAATCTTGAAACAGCCTGTGCATCTACATGAACATGCACACATGAAGATAGCTACACGTGTTGTATCCAGACCAGGGTTGCCTGCCCTACCAGTTTAGCACTGAGGCAATAACAAGCCAATGGCTTATGCCTTGTGGCTTGTAAATTGATGATGACGATGATGATGATGAAATTAGGAATTTGTCATTACAGGCTTTTATTCTTCTCACAGAAATGGAATAGGCTAGACTGATTGATTGATTGACTATTAAACCTACTTGGACATTAAATCGGCATTGGATTTCCAGATTGAATGAAATTTAAATATTAATACAAAAACTTATGGGCGCATCCATTTTACTGTCCCGCAGATTCAAAGGCTATGTTACTTACTTGTTACTTGTTCTGTAAATCCCTCCTCTCTGTTCTAGGACCCCCCACCAGCCGGCACTAAGTTCCTAGCTGATGTAAAATGTTGATTTTGTCGCGTTGTGTTATCATGCCTTCTTGGACGAAATATAGTGTACTGAGACTTTCCAGTTAGTATGCAAGATCTCTTGTGGTGCAGCTTGAAACAGAGGTCACGGGTGGCTTCCTCTAGCATGATCGCGAGCGGATTGCATTTAGTGAATGTATGGGAGGTGTCGAGAATTAGTCTAACGATGTTGTCCTGCTGACATTCTTTCAAGGTTTGGAGGTTACCGGCTAACATGATGTGTTCAATCTTGTTGATGAGTGGTTTGCGGGTTTCTTCCGGGTTTCTTCCAGACATGGACAATTAAGAAGGAAATGTTCAGTGGTCTCTGGTTCAGATTCGCAGAGTGGACAATCAGTGTTAGAGGCACGGTTTCGAGTATAGCCGGCATACAAGTTGTAGCGCTGAGTGAGCAACTTTGCTTTGACTGTTGCTTTGATGACTGTAAGGGTATCAGTGTTTGCCATATTCCAGACTGAGTGGCAACTTCCTATTTTGCAGGACGATAAGTTGATGTATCCCAATGTTACTTTCGCTGCAGCTTCCTCGAGTAGGATTTCTAGCCTGTAGTTATTCACATTAGCATGCAACAGCTTCTTCCAGGAACATTTTGTAGGTTTGGATTTTACAAGGTTGAAACTTATGTTCGGATACGCTATCGAGCTAGCCCGATTACACCGATTGGATTGGCTTCTTTTTTTAACTCTTTTTTATGTTAAATCCTATATTATTTGTCTGTAGTTATGTATAATATATTGTCATAATACCTTATGTCAAATCATTGTATATAAATTACTTGCCTGATGCAATTAAGTGTGGGTCAGAAATATTCCTGTTTGCTGACGATACAAAACTATTCAAATCAATTCTTAATCAACCAGATTGTGATACGCTGCAGCAAGATATAGACTCTATGTGCCTGTGGACTGCAAACTCACTCCTAAAACTCCATCCAGACAAATGTAAAAGTATGAGAATTTCTTCAAGAACCACAGTTCCCCATGTCTACACAATGGACTCTAACCACCATACTCTAGAGTATTCCCCCCACCGAAAAAGACATTGGGGTTGTAAATGATGAAAAATTAAGTTTCAACCAACACATAAATGAAAAATTAAACAAAGCCAATCAAATCATGGGACTAATTAGACGCACGTTTAACTACATAGATAAAGACAACTTCAAGTACCTCTTTAAATCCCTTGTCAGGCCTCATATCGAATATGCAAACGTAGTCTGGGCGCATTTCCGAAAAACATACAAATGCGGTTGAAAATGTTCAAAGGCGTGCCACAAAACTTATCCCAGGAATGCGTAACCTACCATACAATGAAAGACTAAAAGAACTCAAATTACCAACTCTCACATTCAGAAGACTGCGAGGTGATATGATTGAGATATATAAAATACTTCACAACAAATATGATCAACCACCATCAAACCTCATCAATCTTTTGGACAATAACAGTATTACAAGACGTCATAGCCTAAAAACTCAGAAAATCAGAGCTAGGTTAAATATCAGAAAGTTTTCATTTCCACTGCGCTGCACAGACCAATAGAACAAACTACTTGAACACATTATCAATGCACCTTCTATCAACTCTTTTAAATCCAGATTAGACAAACTATGGAGTAAACAACCACTGCTATTCAACTTCGAATCTGATTCAATCTTTCATCCCACTTTCTTTAAAGAAATGCTAACAAACCATGAATGTGGTGACAAACTACAACTGAATCAGCCATCCAGTTTATGCAGCCCAGAACGGACGCCAGAGGCCATTTGATGCCTTCTGTCAGAAGAGAATTCATGTGAGTATGTGTAATTTGTATGTTATTCTATGTCAGGGGTCCACACGCTAATAGGCACAGCCTCCAGTGGACTCCCTGTTATCCTATTGTAATTTGTAATATTTACCAAGAGAACAGCGGCATACCACAGGTCTCAGTTTTAGGGCGATCACTGTTTATAATTTACATAAATATATCTTTCCGATGTAATCAGTAGTGCAACAGCTATCAACTGCAGCTGACACCACCCAGATGCGCTAGACGCAGAATCCGGTTGGCAGCACCCAGACGCTGGACTCATTTTCGGGCTGTTTATACTTGAGATTCTTTACGACCGTTGCGCGTGCTGTGTAAGCTGATTTGTCTACTATGTTATAGCAAAGGACGCTATGATTTATACAAGAGAGGTTGAGATAATTACGCTAAAACAATTTGATTGAAAGTTTTGTTATTTCTAGCTGTTATAGCGTACGATGCTACTATTAGTAGAAGAAAGGCTGAGCAAAATATGTGGACAACAATTTGATCGAAAGTTGGTGCTGCCGTGGGCAGCAACGTCTTTAAGTCAAATTGTTTTCAAAATATTCACCACAATGTGGGCTATATTGTATATGCACGGGTGGGTAATCTCTCGGATAGTTCCTAGTGGGTTGCGTGGGGCGGATGTGGGGGAAATTTTAATATCTAGATGCTCTCGGACACAGATGCTGTAATCCGCACAAAAAGTATGAACATGGATGACCTATCCAATCTTAGTTATATTTCATAAATTTAGCTCTAGCCTATCTGACCAAGCCATTGTCGCCACAGGATGTGTTGATGTTTATATAATCCTAAATGCCAACTCACCCCACCACCACCACCCCCACCCCCCCCCCCCACCCCCCCCCCCCCCACCCCCACCCCCCTCTCACATAATCTAACAATATAACCTGCACAAATTGTCTCCTACAAACTTCGAGTGGTTAGTTAAATTTGAAATTTTATCCGGCGATTTTCGATAATAAATTTAATGAATTAAAACTATTATTTCATAGCTATATACCCTCACTCTTTAAGTGGAAGAGGGCATCGCGAGCGGTTCTGTGTGCGTGCGTGCGTGCGTGCGTGCGTGCGTGTGCGTGTGTGCGCGTGTGTGTGCGCGCGCGTGCGTATGTGCGTTCGTGTGTGCGTGTGTAGGCGTATGCATGTGTGCGTGAGTGTGTGCGTGTGTGTGTTTGGAGTTGTATCTAAAAAACTTCTGGTCAGAATTTACTAAAATCTTAACACGATGAAGGAACTGAACTTGCCGTGCAAGACGATTTCTAGGATTTCCAAACTCCAGGCCATTATTGAGATAAAGGAACTAGATCGGAAAATATTCTGGATCTGTGCATATCTTACCTGGCCGGATTTAGGACCGCTGATGCCCTATATAATTATGACAATGGATGGGCCCCCGAGGAAATTTAGAAATTAGGTTCTCTAAGACGCCATTTCCCGAATTTCTGAAAGATAATTAACGTATATCACTATGGGGCCATATCATTGACATTGTCATTGTAACTTACAATAATTTCAACCTGGCAAGGTAATGAAATTCTATTGATTATAAATTACCAGGCAACAACTTCTGATTAGAATTTAGCGTTTTCCTTTCAAATAGATATAATCTATGGATATTTATATGTATATTTTGAAAATAACTTGCTGCCTTCTAATCAAAGGCGGTTGGCTGGTAGTTTAAGTGGGAAAAGAGCGTGGCTATCCAGCCCCCATGTAATTTGGAAAATTACTTTCTTTGGGAAGTCATTTCCAGTTTTCTGCGTAATAAACAACACTTGGGTCATATTGGCATAATTGCATTGTAACAAAACTGTAAACTACCAACAAATATTAATGCAATTTCCCACAAGATTTTCAAAATATTAATATATAGGCATAGTTGTTGGCTGGAAATTTAAAATTACATCCACTTGAGAAGTCACACTATTTTTCTCTTGAAGTTAATTCACAGCTCACAATGCTAAAATTTACTGAGTTCTGTATACGGATTTGTAAAAATATACCGCAGACCAAAATGGCAGGATCTGGGCAATGACATGTTGTTTTCCTGGCGCCATGTGCTTGTATATCTTTACAAAATTTGATTTTATCAACAGTGTGTGTTGTGTTGCACGCAATTATATCATAAAACAGGGGATCTCTGCATTCATCTATACGTACGCGGATTTGTAAAAAAAACACCACTTTACACAGCCCAAATGATAGGGTCTGCACGCTGCCATGCTATCTCCCTGGCACCATGTGATTGTATATCTTTGCAAAATTTGATTTTATTAACAGGGTCTATTGTGTTGCACTGGATTATAGCATGAAACAGGGTATTGCTACATTCACCCATACGTACATGGCTTTGTAAAGACAACCCAAGGCCCAAAATAACAGGGTCTGGGCACTGACATGCTCACTCTTTAACCAGGGTGGGTTGTCAGCATAAAACAGGGGTTTCCTACATTCATCTATACATACGAAGGTTTGTAAAAACAGGCCAAAATGGACTGGGTCTGGGCACTAACATGCTGTCTCCCTGGTGCCATGTGATTGTATATCTTTGTGAGATTTGATTTTGTTAACAGTGTGTGTTGTGTTATACTCGATTATAACATGAAACACGGGAATACCTGAGCCCAAAATGGACAGGGTCTGGGCACTGGCATGCGGCCTCTCTGATGCCATGCCACTGTATATATTTGTGAGATTTGATTTTCCTAACAGTGTTTGTTGTGTTGCACTCGATTATAGCTTAAAACAAGGGATTGATACATTCATCAATGCGGGCGAAGATTTGTAAAAACATTAATAGCCCAAAATGGCAAGGTCTGGGCAATGACATGCTGTCTCCCTGACGTCATGTAATGGTATATCTTTAGAAAATGTTATTTTCTTAAGAGTCTCTAGCGTGTTTCACTTGCTAATAATATTAATCAGAGGATTGCTACATTCGGTTATATAATCGAGGATTTGTAAAATCATACCTCAGCCCAAAATGGCAAGGTCTGGGCAATGACATGCTGTCTCCCTGACGTCATGTAATGGTATATTTTTAGAAAATGTTATTTTCTTAAGAGTCTCTAGCGTGTTTCACTTGCTAATAACATTAATCAGAGGACTTCTACATTCGGTTATATATACGAGGATTTGTAAAATCATACCTCAGCCCAAAATGGCAGGGTCTGGGCACTGACATGCTGTCTCCCTGGCGCCATGTTATTGTATATCTTTACAAAATTTGATTTTATTAACACTGCGCGTTGTGCTGCACTCGAGTATAGCTTAAAACAAAGGATTGCTACATTCACCTATACGTACGAGGATTTGCAAAAACACGTCATAGCCCAAAATGGCAAGGTCTGGGTACTGACATGCTGTCTCCCTGACGTCATGTAATGGTATATCTTTACAAAATGTTATTTTCTTAACAGTCTCTAGCGTGTTTCACTTGCTAATAACATTAAACAGGGGATGGCTACATTCGGTAATTAATACGAGGATTTGTAAAATCATTCCTCAGCCCAAAATAGCAGTGTCTGGCACTGCCATGCTGTCTCCCTGGTGCCAAACGATTGTACATCTTTACAAAAGTTGATTTTATTAACAATATGTGTTGTGTTGCACTTTATTATAACATGAAATAGGGGATTGCTATATTCACATATACGCACGAGGATTTGTAATATCATACCACAGCTCAAAATGGGCATGGTCTGGGCACTGACATGCTGTCTCCCTGGCGCCATGTGATGTTATATCGTTACAAAAGTTGATTTTATTAACAATATGTGTTGTGTTGCACTTTATTATAACATGAAATAGGGGATTGCTATATTCACATATACGCACGAGGATTTGTAATATCATACCACAGCTCAAAATGGGCATGGTCTGGGCACTGACATGCTGTCTCCCTGGCGCCATGTGATGTTATATCGTTACAAAAGTTTATTTTATTAACCATGTGTGTTGTGTTGCACTTTATTTTAACAAGAAACAGGGGGTTGCTATGTTCACATATACGTACGAGGATTTGTAATATCATACCACAGCCCAAAATGGACAAGGTCTGGACACTGACCTGCTGTCTCTCTGACGCCATTTCACTGTATATCTTTGCAAAATTTGATTTTATTAACTGTGTTGGTTGTGTTGCACTCGAGTGTAGCTTAAAACAAGGGAATGATACAATCATCTATACGTACAAGGATTTGTAAAAACATGTCATAGCCCAAAATGACATGGTCTGGGCACTGACACGCTGTCTCCCTGGCGCCATGTGGTGTTATATCTTTACAAAAGTTGATTTTATTAACAGTGTGTGTTGTGTTGCACTTTATTTTAACAAGAAACAGGGGATTGCTATGTTCACATATACATACGAGGATTTGTAAAATCATACCACAGCACAAAATAGACATCGTCTGGGCACTGGCATGCTGTCTCCCTGGTGTCATGTGAATATATATCTTTGTGAGATTTGATTTTGTTAACAGTGTGTGTTGTGTTATACTCGATTATAATATGAAACAGGTGGTTTCTACATTCACATATACGTACGAGAATTTGTAAAAACACACATGTGTCCAAAATGAACAGGATCTGGACACTGACATGTTGTATCTCTGACGCCGTGTCACTGTATATCTTAACAAAATGTTGTTTTCTTAACAGTCTCTAGCGTGTTTCACTTGCTAATAACATTAAACAGCGGATGGCTACATTCGTTTATATATACGAGGATTTGTAAAACCATGGATCAGCCCAAAATGGCAGTGTCTGGGCACTGACATGCTGTCTCCGTGGCGCCAAACGAGTGTATATCTTTGCAAAATTTGATTTTATTAACAGTGTTTGTTGCGTTGCACTCGATTATGGCTTAAAACAAGGGATTGCTACATTCACCTATACGTACGAGGATTTATAATTAAAAAAACATGTCACAGCCCAAAATGGCATGGTCTGGGCACTCACACGCAGTCTCCCTGGCGCCATGTGATGTTATATCGTTACAAAAGTTGATTTTATTAACAGTGTGTGTTGTGTTGCACTTTATTATAACATGAAACAGGAGATTGCTATATTCACATATACGTACGAGGATTTGCAATATCATAACACAGCCCAAAATGGACAGGGTCTGGGCACTGACATGCTGTCTCTCTGACGCCATGTCACTATATATCTTCGTAAAATTTGATTTTATTAACTGTGTTTGTTGTGTTGCACTCGATAGTAGCTTAAAACAAGGGATTGCTACAATCACCTATACGTCCGAGGATTTGTAAAAAAAACCATGTCATAGCCCAAAATGACATGGTCTGGGCACTGACACGCAGTCTCCCTGGCGCCATGTGATGTTATATCTTTACAAAAGTTGATTTTATTAACAGTGTGTATTGTGTTGCACTTTATTTTAACAAGAAACAGGGGATTGCTATGTTCACATATACATACGAGGATTTGTAAAATCATACCACCGCCAAAAATAGGCCTGGTCTGGGCACTGACATGCTGTCTCCCTGGTGTCATGTGATTATATATCTTTGTGAGATTTGATTTTGTTAACAGTGTGTGTTGTGTTATACTCGATTATAATATGAAACAGGGGATTTCTATATTCACATATACGTACGAGGATTTGTAAAACATACCTGGGCCCAAAATGAACAGGATCTGGGCACTGACATGATGTATCTCTGACGCCATGTCACTGTATATCTTTGCAAAATTTTATTTTATTAACACTGTGTGTTGTGTTGCACTTTATTATAACATGATGCAGGAGATTGCTATATTCACATATACGTACGCACCGTAGTAGGTTCCCCAACCTGTACTTTATATATTATTCTGATCATTTTACATTGTATTGTTAATTTGGTTAGTTTTATATATGGCAAGTAGCCATTAGTTTATATGGTTTGTTTAGTTATAGAAAAATATAGGACTGCAGTGCACGTAGGAAACACTATACAGCAACATTTGTATATGCAGCACGTTCTCCCGCCACCAACAATTTTTCGCTGAGGTCTCTGTCCGTGCTATAACTCTGTTTAGCCCGGCATGCTACCGACTAAAAACCTTTCTATTCAGCTCGATAGGTTAGATTTAATATGATTAGAGATGATCTCTTCGGCAGGAGACACATAGTGTACGCCTCTTTTCCGGTAGTTGCAATTATTTAGCCCCACACTCCGGCAAGGTTGTATAAGATTGGTCAACATACATAATGGGCCTCATATTTCTAAGTTATTGTCTCTCTTCATGTTCCACTAAGCCTTATGGCCTCTTAATTGTTTGGATGTCCCTATCCGCACCATGGACTGATCCGACCCTGGGAAACTATTGGGGTTTCCGAGCGGTGATGACCAGGGTGTGGTATCACACACATTCCCCGCGTATCTTCGGATACTTGGTAGTTAGTTACCCTTGCCAAGGTAGGAAGCACTGCTAAAACATATCCTAATTATCATTTCCTTTTATCTGCTGAACAATCCTCCCGCACCGCAGTGCATGACTGGGCAACTTGCATTTAAACCTAACGTCAGGTTAAAAAGATAGCTCCGTAGGACCTGGTTATGGGCGAGATGCGCATCCTCACCGAATTCTGTAAGAATGCCTAGGCATGATATTAAGATCTGCCACGCCCTCACGGGAAGGACATTCACGGTGGGTATTCATCTCTCTTACCCCCACCATAACGATCGATCAGTTGCCTAAACTTGCATCTGTAAACAGTAAGCCATGTCCTGTGACGTTTTTTGTGGTTACGGAGCAAGATGTCCAGATTCCTACCCAGTTGCGAAGTAACATGTATGCACACTGTTTTCAGTATTGATGTCTTGGGGCATCCGGTCTCAATGACAGCAGTATCTAGAGGCTAGGTAGACGCCAGCCATTTGCGGCCTAAAATATTTCTTGTCTCTGAAAACCAAATATGAGGTTAGGCATAGAAGAAGGCCCGCATAAATAAAAGCGGCAACTACTAATTCAGCATATTGAAAACTACATAAGACGGTGACGTAGGAATCCTTCGGGAATCGCTCGTCCGGTCTTCATGTAAAACAGCACGCAACCGTATCGTCATAATTTCACTAGGTATGATCTTTTCTTTACAGCATTTTGGTTGAATATTAGCGTAAGCCTTTTCGGCCAATACTCGTCTCCCACTTTAAACGATGGCGACATTTTCCTGTGACGGAGGCCCGCGCGAGGCATTGGCCTCTCACAAGGATTCAGTGATGATGGCCCATGCAAGAATAATACTCCTCACCCAAACTAGCACTAGGAGTAGTGCCTGCGTGGGGCACATGATTTTTCGACACTATAAAAGATAATTTTCTTTCCTTTCAGCTTAGAGGTCTAATCTCGTGTGCGGGAGCCTCCCTTACGGGGACATCTCTGCCGACCTACAAGTCTGTGTGGTACCTCCGGGAGCCCCACATTTAAAAGTTCATCACGCTGTCTCTATGTCTTGTATTTTCGTATGCTCATTATATTTATCTAGCATACTTGACGGTCTGTTTAAGTAAAACTATAGTATAGACTTATATTAATTAGGTCACCAAATCAAATCTTGTAAGTCCATAGGTCACGAAATTGCTATGGACAGGCATACTGGTGACACAAACTCTTGGGATGAGACTGTGGTGTTTACTGTTCGTGACTATGGTCGCACGGCCCCACCGGAATGATTGAATTCCACCGGCCTTAGGAGCCGGTCTTTGTTACCTGTAGGGCAGCATCGCACAGGATCCGTAACCCTGAGACCAGAAGCTAACCAGCATCATCATTCGTCGTGTACTTGCAGCATGGCGAGTCGACACCAGACACCGTAATGCCCCGACACTACCCCATGAGCTACAAGTGGTGCCCGATGTCGGGCTCGAAGAACATCATTAATAACGCGCAACGAACTCACACCCACACCGTATAGTGAGCTTAGTGCCATACTGTCTCCATTTAGCGATGACTCTCTCGACCAAGAGGTAGCATCATACGATGGATACCCAGCTCACATGCTGACTATGCCAGAAATTCACAAGCGGAATCAACAACTCCGCAATATAACCTGTTTTCGCCTGTCAGTGAGAGCACATTTCGGGATGCCTCACAGGCAGGAACAGAGTTTAGAACTATATCAGACGTCTGCGACAGGCCAACTCCATCAGGGCTGAATCGTGGATGATCACGACAAAGACCCGATTACAGGCATACCTACAATCCTTCAGACTACTATCATTCACCCGTGTCATGTACGGAAACTATATGGCAGGGTGACAACACATATCATAGCCAACCTCCCGTGCTGCCCCCATCAAATACATCGCTATATTCGAGGGGAACACCACGGCATCATCAGGAGGAATCGGCACCACCTTTTTAACGGTACGTCAGTCATGCTACATACCATGACCGCCAGCCGACTGCACCACCGCCATATGAGGAATATCAGTCCTCACCTCGAGAAGAACGTCGGCGTAATCTTCATGATATTCCACCTCCTGTCCATAGACCCATGCTGGTTTATGGCTCTACAGCGGGGCAAGCTTCACTAGATTGGAGTACGTACGTTCTCCCTCCTCGGCATCAGCATCGAAGGGAAACACCAACACCACCGCCGCCACCACCTGCACAACGACCAGCATCAGAATATTCATCGGTCTCCTGGATACCACCACCGCCCGGCTTTCAACCACTTCATTCTTCCCATGATCTTGGCTGAGTCATTCTCCCTCCCGAATTTAGTGGGGAGAGCGACTGGACCAATTATAAAATACAGTTTGAGATAATAAGCCGAACTAACCACTGGAACGATCAGCAGATGGGTGAATATCTCACCCCCAAAGCTTTCCGGAAAAGCCCTTCAAGTTCTTGCGGATCTTGGGACTGATTACACACCCACTTACACCAAATTGGAATGAGCACTAACCGAACGATTTGGCGACACGGCTCTTGGAGAAACAAGCCGCTTACAACTTAAAAATCTCTGACGACGTGCGGGAGAAACTCTACCGAGCTAGCTAGTCAAATCAGGAGACTATTCACCCGCGCATATCCTTGCACCAATTTAGAAGCCATAACGCACCTCCAACTGGACACTTTCATCGAAAAACTATTTCTTGCTGACCACGGGAGTTTGGCCCAATTAACGGCCACTGCAGTCCACATATAAAACTTTCTAGAACAGGAGAAGAACAACCGACGCCAACTTAATTATCATTTCCTTTTACCTGCAACCCTATCAATGAGGTAGAGGGTGCAGCTATCGCCACGTCCACCAATGCTCCCCCTCCCCCCAGATCATCAACACCTACCACACCATCAGCACCGCGAACAATTTCACAGAATTCCAATCAGAACCAAGCGCCTGGAGGAAGGGGTCATAGCCGCAGAGGAGGCTACAACGGAGCGCCCAGGTGTGGGAACCAGCGCAACAATAACAATAATAGCAACATGAAGGAACATATGGACGAGATCAATAAACAGATCTCAGTATTGACAAATTTAGTAACCACACTCAGCACGAACCTCGCCACCACTCACTATAGAACAACGAACACCACCAACACCGCACCGCCACCAAACACCTGTTTCGGATGCAGTCAGCCAGGCCATTGGCGAGAACGGTGTCCTAACCGACATCCATCTATAACGCCTGCCCCTAACCACAGCACACCACAACTGGAGAAGCCATTAAACTCTTAAGGGCACCGATAGTACCGTCACCTCGGTACCCGTATTTGCTTCCCGGCTCAACTGCAGCCCCCGTACAACAACATTCGATGGCCAACTATTACCAACCAAATTCAGCCTTTACACATACACCAACATGCACGGCTTCACATATGTTGATGCCTACGATGCTTCCCACATCCACAGCATCGCCATCTCCCTCTATCCCCGCACATAACAAGCCTTCTTTCCTTTGTAAAACGGCAGTGGTAGGTTGTAGCACCTCCGCTGAAACAACGTTTTTACAAGCACCACCTCCCGCCACCAAGACACTGAATTCTTGGTGTCCCTTGGTGGTATGCAAAACACCGTCCCGCACAACACCATCTTCCGCATCCACAGACAGCAGCGACTCAGGAGAAACGGCTCCCTCGCCTCGTGGATTCGTAAACGTCGACGTAGACAGGGAGACACACGTCCCTGGTGGTGTCACTGTTTCTTCTGTGCTTCACCAAAGCATCCAATGAAACATTGCAAGAAATGGCTCGTGCAGGTAGAACCTATCCATCATCCCGTATGCACCGCTGTCTACGCCAATACTGCATACCCAGAAACAGCAACATCTCCATCATCATTGCTACCCCCAGCTCCGTCTTCGCCGCAGCCTTCGCAGCAGCGACGACGGCGGACTGGCCCCTTCCTCACTCAGCCATCCACCACATTAAAAGAAGCCATTCAGAAGCAGACCGATTATATACAGAATGATTCCGCTCCGACCCCATTGTCGCGGGCGGTATCATTGGAAACTCTTCCACAGGTACACGACAAAGTGATATACAGGTGTGCCTGTCTGTTTAGCGGTGTTTCCACCAGTGCCACCGTTGACACTGGAGCTTCAATCACAGTATTCAACAAGTGCTTATATGAGGGCATCCCACCTCATAAAAAGCCTCCCCTCAAACCCACAAACATTTACCTGCAGACGGCTACGGGGGCTGATGTCCCCGTGGCCGGTGTAGTTAATCTAGTCATCCAAATAGAGGAGATGCAATTCATACAGTGAGTTGTCATCGCCTCTATTCATAATGATGCCCTCCTTGGCTCTGATTTTCTCAGTGCCAGCGAAGCCATCATACATTGCAAACAACAGGAACTCGACATACACGGCTGACGAATACCACTTGTACCGGCATCGTCATTATATGACACGTGCACGGAGATATTATCAAGTATCAAGTTTGAGCCGGGACAAGAGCAAATCTTGTGGGCCACCACACCACAGTTAGGAAGCAACACACACATCGCCATGCTGGAACCCAACCCTGATTATATGATCGCCTCGCAATGCGCAAGTCCCTGCATGATCGTGGACACTACTAATAAGGAACATATACCTTTTAGAGTGTTCAATGGTACCGCAGACCCCATAACTCTTGAACCAGGAGTCCGCTCCGATCATTTAGTGGACATTATCTCATTGGAATCGCCTACACTTACCGACACACAACAGCATATGACTGATGATTTACCCAAACATTTACATGATTTATATCTACGTTGGATTACCGCAATCACAGAAACACGAAATTCGGAAACTACTGTACAAATATCACGATAGTTTTTCCTCCGGAGACATGGATCTCGGAGAAAATCATCTTGTGCGACACTCCATTGACACAGGCAATAATCACCCCGTATGTCAACTGGTACGACGTCTTCCCATTCATAAAGAAGCAGAAGTGCTTCAACAACTTACCGATATGTTGCGGACCAGTATTATCGAACCGTCAGCATCTCCATGGGCTATCCCAATAGTACTAGCTGGGAAAAAGGATGGAACCTTGCGGTTTTGCATTGACTACCGCCGCCTTATGATCTTAGCGTCAAGGACGCTTTTCTGTTACCTCGGATAGATCAGACCTTGGATTCCTTGTCCGAAGACAAGTGGTTTTGTACCCTTGACTTAGCTAGCGGTTACTGGCAAGTGGCCATGGATGAAGCTGACATGGAAAAGACCGCATTCATTTGTAGGGATGGTCTTTTCCAGTTCCCCAAGATGGCCTACGGCTTGTGCAATGCTCCTGGAACTTTCGATTGCCTCATTGAGCAGGTATTAACCACCCTGCAATGGGAAATCTGTCTCTGTTACATTGATGACGTAATAGTCTTTTGATCCATGTTTGAGCAAACCCTTATCAATTTGGACACCATACTTTCACGATTCCGCACACGCAATTTGAAACTCAAACCCAAGATATGTCATACCGTTAGACAGAGCGTTGAGTTCCTGGGACACGTCATATCCGGTGATGGAGTGGCTACTCAGCCATAAAAAATTAAGGCAGTATCAGAGTGGCCCACACCCTCTTCAGTCACAGAGACGCAGAGTTTTCTTGGCTTATGCCAGTACTATCGCCGTTATGTCCGTAATTTCAGTGAGATTGCGTCCCCCATCTACAAGATCACCGAAAAAGATTGAACATTCGAGTGGACGAGTGAGTGTGAAGGTTCCTTCAGGGCACTGAAGGAACTCTTGACGACAGCCCTGATTCTTGCTCATCCTAATCCAAACCTCGATTTCATTTTAGACACTGACGCATCGGCTAACGCTATCGGCGTGGTTCTATCTCAGGTCACAGAAGACGGAACAGAGCAGTTGTTGGGTTATGGTTCATGTACTCTGAATAAAATGGAGAGAACATATGCAACCACCAAGCGAGAACTACATTTCATCAAGTACTACAAGCACTTTCTGTACAGGTGCCCCTTTACACTCCGTACAGACCATGCCTCACTACGCTGGCTCAGGAACCTAAAACAATCTGGAAGGCCAGGTAGCGAGATGGGAGGAATCCCTACAGGCCTATAAATTTAATGTTGTTCACCGTCCCGGCAAATTTCATGGTAATGCCGACGCCCTCAGTAGAGTTGGCACAGAGGCTGAGGCCGCCACCATAACACAGTTAACACAGCCATCCCCGGAGTTCCCCAAATTGAGGTGCGCAGAGTGGAATCCAGAGAAAATCGCACACGACCAAACAACAGACGTGCAGACATGAAATATATACGCATGGATTCAGGAGGGGGTACGTCCTCCCAAGGAATCGGTAACACCACTATCCACCATGGCAAAATATTATTACCAACGGTTCGAGGAATGTCACCTAATAAATAACGTTCTTTACATTAATAACCATCTGGTTGTCCTGGAAAGTTATCGTAACGTTATTTTAAAACAACTACATGATAACGCCGGGCATCTGGCCATGGAAAGGACAGTTACCCATATCAAATCGAGATTCCACTGGTATCAGAGTTCGCGATAGTGTCAAGGCATGGGTTGCCAAATGTATCCCATGCCAAAGACGCGCTGTTGGCCAGCACCTCTTCACACCCTGCCAAATTAAGATTGTTGATGCACCGTGGGAGTGAGTGGCTATCGACGTGCTCGGACCCTTGAATCCAATGGATGACGGAAATAAATACATCCTCGTATTGCAAGACTATTTCGTGAAGTGGGTAGAAGCATTTGCTTTGCCAGACCAAGAAGCATCCACCGTAGCGGAGGTCTTGGCAAGCAATGTATTCTTCCAGTTTGGTATGCCTTATGAGTTGCACTCTGATCAAGGAAGTAATTTTGAGAGCCAGCTCATATCAGAGCTCTGCAAATTGTTTCATATCATCAAAACAAGGACGACTCCATACCATCACCGAAGTGATGGGATGGTAGAGAGATTCAATTGAACTCTCATGGAGATGCTTACAAAAGAAACACGCCTTGATTGTAGAGATTGGGATCTTTGGCTCCCATATGTACTCATGGCTTACTGCACTTCAGTACATTCCAGCACAGGATATACCCCTGCTCGGTTAATGTTAGGCCGTGAATTAGCCTTACCCCTGGAGCTGGCAATGCCCTGGATACCAGGAGAGAAAAATTCACCATCTCTCCATGTTGAACTCTTGCGGCAGCGGATAGAACAAGCCCATGAGTTAGTGAGAGAAACACTATCCACTGAACACCAGCGGCAAAAGACATGGCACGACTGGAGAGTGCATAGAGATCCACATGAAGCAGGAAGGATGGTCTGGGTACACGATTCACGACGGTTTTGCAAACGTGCCAAGTAAACTGAATTACCAGTGGAAAGGCCCCTATGTGGTAGTAGGTAAGACGTCGGATGTGACCTAATGTATTCGTGCTTCGGATGGCCTCCACTTCGATCGACTTAAACCGTGTGTCAGTGATGACCCAGCACCAGAGCTCAGGCTGGGCATTTCTCGTGACACCGGTACCCAGACAGATATTTCTACGGAAAATAGTATTCACATGATTAGCGCAGAGCACCGCGGTGCCAGTTCAACCTAACTTCTACCAAGCCAGATTGTGGGTGAACAAGCGGCTAATGCTGACGACGATGACGAGATACGTACTTGCCCTCTCCCTCCTTCAGCACAGGTCTACTCGATCTGGAAAGCCATATCTGAAGAACATTGTGTTTGTTTTGTCCAAAGGACCGGATGGAAAAGCTGTTCCCCCAATCTCTTCCCATTCCTACCCACTTCATGCTATTCCCCCCACCCATCATAGAGTTACCACAAGTGGAAGCTGAGGCTGACCCAAGCCATGCTTCCCGTGGGGTGGAACATATGATGAATAGCATGGAAGTGAAGAGGCTAGATGAAGCCTTGGCATGTCTAGAACCGCAAAACCGTACAACGAGGTGTACCCGACCACTCCCCAAAATCGCGAAACCACACCCCTCCCAAGGGACACCCTCTTCCATAGTCCCACCACCGCCATCACTCCAATTCGCATCCCTTATCTATACACCAAGTTCGGACATCACAGGCCCAGTCCATTTCACACTCCACTCGTCGTCTGTTGACCGTCAATCTTCAAATATGAGAGAGACTGCTGCTACAGATGAGGTGGCATCCCGCACCGCACCGACCAACAATACCCCCCGTGGTGGGCAGGTAAGCAGCCTGTTCAGCAGACTCTCAGCTCAAAATTTCCTGATGTCTAAAAACTATAACAGGACACCAACCGTCGTGTAATGGAAGATGACCACATCCCCCTGTCCAAAGGCCACCCCCTCCATTGGGCCTACCATACTCCCCCATGAGCAGTCAGGACATCACACCACAGACAGAACGTCATCACATACAGAATACACCTGACCTCAAGGCTGGATACGTCAATTCATCATTGCGCGTACATCACATACATATTCGGTTATACTCAGCATAACAGAGCAGAGCCATTCAACACCTGCAACAACATCGTTTAGCAGCACCTATCGGTATTAATTAATTGCCAGTGGAGACGTAAAAACTCCCGCAACAGTTCCACCAGCACCAGATGCGAGAGAAATAATATCTCCCACAACCGCTCCCCCCCCCCCCTCCCGCAATAGCAACAGACTCGGCGTTCACCAGCATGGAACACTGGAATGCGCCCACTTCGCTTTAACATTGACATCACACAGCAGCCCGTACATCCTGACAACAACATTATCATCAACAAACAACAGCCAACAAATCTCCCGCACACAGCTTATTATCTAGTTACGGGAGAACTGATCATATGGATAGAAGGATTACACTACAGCCATCTACAGAACGCGTCACAGGAGAAACGTTTGCCCAACGTTCCCCTCTTTTTCCTCTCCCACGACGTCGTATGGAAACAGCCAAGACCACCTACATCATTCACACGTAATAACAGTCGATATTATTAAGAGAGCAAGATGGCCGAATTGTCATCAGTCACGAGTAGGATTTTGCTACCGAAAAGTTGAATTCGATAATGGATTGATGAAAGTTATGACAGCATCCGGCAGGTCATCTGCGCTCTAAAGTAACTCTGTTCCACCCACGGGATCGGCCATTACAGAGTGAAATACCATCAAGGTTCGATAAAGTTGACATCACGCCGCCTGCCCCCCCCCCTCCCGCACGTGGCGGCCATAAAAACGACACCTTCACCACAGCGCAGGTATCATCCACAGATAACCAGCCATGTGTATCAAACTCAAATCACCAACATGTCAGGAACATAGTCACACAGGTTGACTGTATTCACAATCTTCAAACGACGGCATTATAAATCATAATACTGTGTGCACCCACTTCCGAGTCGTACCGTAATTTAACCATTAATGAATGGTATTAATATGTCTTGTCTAGGCAGGGACGGAGCTAGTTCTACCCATTGAGGAGAATGCTTGGCATCCCTCCCGCTCGGAAAACACAGCTATCTTGTTGGGATCAGTAACTTTGATCAACCACCTGCATAGATCTGTTTAAACCACACATCAAATTACCTACAGCTTTACTGTTATATTTTTGATTAAGAACACAACTGCTCTACCGTGGTACAAATCATTAGTGCACGGGCCGGTAAGCGGCATAAAAAATCTAACAGTATAATTACAAGGAGAATTTCAAAAATTCTCTTCTCTGCGTTCTAGCCCACAATCAACACGGGCTGAGAACTACCTTTACAGACAACTATAAGATGCATGTTTAAGAACCCGCGCAAACAGGGACATTATTTTAAACGGAATCTTGATATAACATATATGTTTCCATATCTCGCATCTGCAAAGACTACACCTCAGCAACAGTTTTTCGGCCATCGCCGTAAACAGCACATATTGTAGGTATGGAATTGTCTTGTGGGAAGTCATGACCCCGCTGGATATCTTATATTTACGAGTAAGTCCTAAGTGAAATTTATAATTTGAAAATACCAGGTGAGCTAATAGACTGGTTGACTGTATGTCTTATTATTTAGTTTATTATTATACAGTAACAAGTTGACATCAGCCAGTGCTGATGATATACAGTTTCGGCGAAACCTGATCGATTGTGGATAAAGTTTTATCATAAAAATTAAAACAGTCGAATTAATTAGAATAAGTTCCATGGTTCTGAGTTGATGTGTATCTAGAAATAGTTTAGATAAAAGTTGTTGCTGTTCAGTCGGCATACACTTTTATAGTATTCAGCAGTCGGTTGGATCGGTAGTTTAGAAAATAATCAATGGATAAGAATAGATGGAATCGGACGTGACAAACGGATTTAGTTGATGACGATAGGCATTCTGATTCTCACACGAGAATAGAACAACACCAGCTGGCAATGAGATCATACAGCTCATGCGCCTCTTAACTCTAGTATCCTACAGGCTTATTCACGATAGGCAATGGACAGGACATGAACATTGTAGCGTCCTGTAGGAATGAATAACATAATCAAAAGTTGTGTATCAACTTTATGTCACTCATACAATGGCATGCAACAACAACACATTCCGTAATGTTGTTAGTTAGCTGGCAGATCGCATCAAATCAGAACCAGCTACCACCGCTTTGTCTATGTGAGGCATCATTTCCATAGAAGAATAGCACAGAGTTTGATTGGTCAAAATGACGTCACGATCAATGAGCGTCGATCAGACTCTGTAGCAGAGAATTAAACCGAATAAGTTTTGAAGTTGAAATCGAAATGTAGTGATCACTGATTGGTCAGGACGACCAACATTTAGTAGGTAGAAGCTTCTAGGAGGAAATAAGCAGAAGTTGATTGGTGGACTGATTGTCCGAGCCAATCAAGCTGTGCTTATAACCTACCTAGAAGAATAATCAGAACAAGATCCAAATATCGCAATATTTATAGATCTAAATATTTAGATATGTATATATCCTCAGAGATGCTGAGGGCTATAAAAGAAGCACTTTGCAATTAGAAAAGTTAATCAATCCAACATCAGGGTTCACGTAGCACATCGCTGGTGCTACGTTCGTGGCTAGATAGAATAGAATAGATTAGATACTTGATTTTGTACCAGCAAGGTACTAGTTATCTTTGAGCGATTGATGCTCTACAATTACTATTACTTTATCAGTTTGTACAGTTAATGTTAGCTTTAATAAAAGAATTATCCTCTTACAAAAGTAAGACACTAGTTTGGTCATCATTACTTTAGGACTCCAGAGTTGGAAGAAACATACAATCCGAACCAGCGGATCTTCATCGTCAGATAGGCCCGACAGTCCAAAGAAATATCGTCGTAATTCATCTTCTCGACGAGGCGAGCCGACTGTCAGCATCCCGCTTCATCATCGGTAAGAGGTTGTCGCAGCAACCGTTAAACATCATAATCTTACCGTTGGCGAAGTGGAATCATCATCGTTAGGAAATGATTCACCGACTCATACCGGAGATCCAAAATCTTCAATATGTTTCCGACCAACCACATGTTTCCTAGGGCCATGTGACCTTTACTGCTATTTCCAGTAAATTTGATCAAATGCTTTAAACCAAAAAGCCGCCCAAATACGCGACTACCACAGCGTGATGGAGGAGTGGCGAGGGTGAGTCGAGGTAATTACCACTGACATCACCAGGCTCTCACACACCCCATCGGGCGCTCCAGCCTAAAATTAAAACAGGCAAGTTTATAAGCATCCAATCTGTAAACCTGCATCACGCTAATTAAAAGGTGATGCTCCTCGGGAATAAGTAGTACCCTGTTTTTATGTTGATCGGAAAATACCAGTTAAAGTTCTCCTGACCCAGAAGATGGCCCGCATGAAGAATACTACCCGCAGACATCCCGTTAGTCATCGTCCTCCCGCGGCTACCTTAGCTAATATACCGGCAGCCAGATGTGAAATACTACCCGCAGTCACATCAGGGAGCGCTATGCCACCTCCAGTCACCACATCCACACCGGTCCTGAAGCGGAGCAAGAAGCACAGATCCTCCGCAGAATCCAGTCCGGCAGTGCCCGCATCTGTAACCAGCCAGAAAATTATAAACACTACACCCGCACCCGTATTGTCCGAAGCAATCATGTCCAGTCAGACAATATCGGTAGTTATCATGACGCCTACGGAGATGGAGATTCCAAGCTACCTGCGGGCCCCAAATATTTTAAATCAAGATATGTGTTGCGTACCCCTTTATTTACCCGGGGTGACCAAGTAATTCGATGATAATATTTTAAATACCCCATAAGGGTATGTTACGTGGAAATTATGTACGTATATTTGCGGCCTAAAATAGTTCTTGTCTCTAAAAACTAAATATGAGGTTAGGCATAGAAGAAGGCCCGCATAAATAAAAGCGGCAACTACTAATTCAGCATATTGAAAACTACATAAGACGGTGATGTGGGAATCCTTCGGGGAATCGCTCGTCCTGTCTTCAAGTAAAACAGCACGCAACCGTATCATCATAATTTCACTAGGTATGATCTTTTCTTTACAGCATTTTGGTTGAATATTAGAGTAACCCTTTTTGGCCAATGCTCTTCTCCCGATGGCGACATTTTCCTGTGACGGAGGCCCACGCAAGGCATTTGCCTCGCACAAGGATTCAGTGACGACGGCCCATGCGGGGATAATACTCCTCACCCAAACTAGTACTAGCAGTAGTGCCCACGCGAGGCACATGATATTTCGACACTATAAAAGATAATTTTCTTTCCTTTCAGCTTAGAGGTATAATAGCTTATATTAAGTTAATTAGTTATCTCGTGTGTGGGAGCCTCCCTTACGGGGATACCTCTGCGGACCTACGAGTATGTGTGGTACCTCCGGGAGACCCACGTTCAAAAGTTCATCAGGCTCTCTCTATGTCTTGTATTTTCATATGCTCATTATATTTATCTAGCGTACTTGACAGTCCGTTTGGGTAAAACTATTGTATAGACCTATTGTAGATATCGGATTGTCGTGTGGGAGTCATGACCTCGCACGACGTCTTATATTTATGAATAAGACCTCAGTGAAATTCATCTTTGAGAATACCAGGTGAGCCAAGAACTGAATAGCATCGTGTATGTACGCAGTAGGGTGATGCACTGGGTGACATCAACTAGTGCTGATGATGCGCGGTTTCGCAGAAACCGGTTGCTGCACTGGGTGACGTCAACCAGGGCTGATGATATACAGTTTCGCAGAAACGGGTTCGAAACTGATGCGAAACTCTAAATATAATAGTAATATGAAAAGGTAGGAATGGAATAGAATTGAATAGGACCCCGTGTTCTGAGTTGGTGGCTTATGTCAATAGTTGAAGATGAAAGTTGTTGCTATGGGAGTGGCACACACTTTTATAATGTTCAGCAGTCATTTCGGCCAGTAGTTTAGTAAATATTCGAGTGATAGGAACCTACGGGAATCGAGAGAAGTTACTGGAAAACAGTAGGTGACAGAATGACAGGAGTTGTTGATGGGTGACATTTCGACTCCCTTAAGTAAAGACAACAACACCACCTGGCAATGAGCTCATACAGCTCATGTGATTATTAACGTTCGGTTCCTACAGGCTTCCCCACAATAGGCAAGGGACAGGACATGGGAATTGTAGCGTCCTGTAGGAATTAATAACACAGTCGAAATTTGTATATCAACTATATGTCAATCATAGAAAGGCATGCTACAACAACGCATACCCAAATGTTGTTAGTTAGCTGACAGATCGCATCAAATCAGCACCAGCCCAAACTGCTTTGGCCCTGTTCAAGGGTATCTCCGCAGAAGTGAAGCCCAGAGTTTGATTGGTCGGGATGACATCACAATCAATGAGCATACGATCAACCTCTGTGGAAGAGAAACAAAAGGAACAGGGGGCCGAAACCCAGGGAGTATAAAAAGGACACGCTAACTTTAGTCGGGGTCCGTGCCTCGTATCGAAAGTTCTTGGTGAATATATTGGAGTAGCCAAGAACAAATAGTTAGGTAGAGAGTATAGCAAACCAATGTGACTGGGAGTAATACTGATCGGGTACGAATAGCAAGTCGTTAAACGTAGTTAATTCAGCTAGTCAAACATAGATTATAATATACCTTAAACCAGTGACGGCAAAAGTCACTAAACTTTGTAAATTATGGTACAGTTAGAAATAGGAAATAAAACTATCACCTTGTAATTATACATCAAGGCAAGAGTTTGTTGTAAGTTGTGTTCACTCTGGAGAAAACGGATAACCACCGTGTCTTACCTATCATTCTGAAGAAGGCAGTCAGATCAGGCCCGGATACTAAAATAAATATCGTTAGGTCCATATACCAACGAGGTGAGCTAGTATCACTCTTTTTCTTCCTCGGTAAAACTGGTTGTCGCAGCAACCCTACATACAAGGTTGTACCGAAGAGGGAAGAGAATACATTGTAAGAAGGAAAAGACATCAAAAATCTTCACTATGTTAATTAGGTCACCAAATCAAATCTTGCAAGTCCATAGATCACGAAATTGCTATGGACAGGCATACTGGTGACACAAACACTTGGGATGAGACTGTAGTGTTTCATGTTCGCGACGATGGTCGCACGGCCCCACCGGAATGATTGAGTTCCACCGGCCTTAGGAGCCGATCTTTGTTACCTGTGGGGCAGTATCGCACAGGATCCATATCCCCGAGACCAGAAGCTAACCAGGGTCATCATTCGTCGTGCACTTGCGGCGCGGCAAGTCGACACCAGACACCCGAACGCCCCGACACTACCCCACGAGCTACAGTGGGGAGATTAATTGTGAATATGTGAATATCATAAGAATGTCGAGTTATCTGGGTCAAATATGTCAAATTTTACCCTAAGGTTATTTCATGGCCATGACCTAGAAAGTATGGTTATGCTATGGAAGCAAATCTAAGGGTTATACAGCTCAACAGTCTATGATGTTTGGACGAGCAGGTCAACCCGGGTGTTACTTTGACTGCTATGACCTAAAAAACCTGTCAATGAAAAGTACCAAATGTGTTGATGGTCGGATCAGAAGTTTTAAGTTAACAGGAAATTGCCCAAAGTGGTATAAATTAAATGGCTCGATTGTTTAGTATCAATAGATCAAGAATTACAGGAATATTGCCGCTGTAGATTTTATGGTATCAGGACAACAGATCTATATGACATAGAAGGGATTTCGAATCAATGTAAAGATTCTGATTTAATGAAAAAAGTTGAGGAGATTAGGGGCGATAGGGTATGGATATGGCTGCAACTCAAATTAGATTATTGGGATTGGATAATGGCAAACTATGGTGGTGATCCATCCGGATTGAACTTAAAGCTCACATGGCTCTGCTTTTTGGCCAAACTTGATCAGTGGTATCAATATACGAGTGATCAAGTTATGATCAAAATTCAGATATGTATGACTTGGTCAAAGTTGCACGGTGCTCAGTCACCACCAGAGCTCCTCATTAACCGACCACAATAATATCAGCGATCTATCTAATGACGTTGAAGTCGTAATGGGAAAAATTATGGCTGATTGACCCAGATTTACATCGATTCAAATTCTAGCAGTTACGGTTAAACAGTTCCAATCTCTCTTTCAATAGACAAGAGCTGTTTAAACTACTTTACCAGAACCAGAAAATCCGTCTATCTGAGAATGATACTATTTGATGGTTAATCTGCATGCAGTAGAGAAAATTATGTAAATGAAACTATGAAAACATAAAAAACCCATTAATCATTCATTCATGATGACTAGCTGGAGGGAGAAGAGGTTGAATGAATGGATGGATAGATGGATGAATAAGATGGGAATGGATGTCTGGTGGATGGATGGATTGACGGACGTCGAGATAGATGGAGAGATGGAGAGATAGCTGGATGGCTGAAAATAGGCAAAGGTTGCGAGATGTGTGGGTGGGTGACTGGATGGACGGATGGACGATAGATAGATAGATAGCCGATGGAGGTATATGAGGCGGAGATATGGATATGTAGAGCTGCAGAGATAACTGGATGGATGAAGAGAGGCAAGAGTTGCGAGATGGATGGATGGATGCATGGATAGTTGGATAGACGGATAAATGATAGATAGATATCAGATGGATGTGTATGCAGCGGAGGTAGGGATATACGAGTCGAAATCTGAATGGATGGAGTGGCGTGCGTGCGTGCGTGCGTGCGTGCGTGCGTGCGTGCGTGCGTGCGTGCGTGCGTGCGTGCGTGCGTGCGTGCGTGCGTGCGTGCGTGCGTGCGTGCGTGCGTGCGTGCGTGCGTGCGTGCGTGCGTGCGTGCGTGCGTGCGTGCGTGCGTGCGTGCGTGCGTGCGTGCGTGCGTGCGTGCGTGCATACATGCGTGCGTGCGTGCGTGCGTGCGTGCGTGCGTGCGTACGTACGGGGTTATGGATCCTGTGCGATACTGCCCCACAGGTAACAAAGATCGGCTCCTAAGGCCGTACGTACGTACGTACGTGTGAGCGTGTGTGCGTGCATGCATGTGTTCATGCGTGCGTACATACTTACGCACGCGATCACGTACTACGTACGTGTCTGTGTGCGTGCGCACGCGTGCACGAGTGTGTGTGCGTGCGTATGCGTGCGTGTTGGGAGGGGGGGGGGAGTTGTTCTTCAATAATAGCTTATAAATCAGGTTCGTTTGATCAATAATATATAATATTATATTTTAATCCGCCAGTGATTATCCACACAACATACTGAACGATGCTCATGTCAATATTGCCTTTCTCAAGAAAAATGAAGACAAGATAAAACGAGGAAAATGTAGAGCCTACAATTAATTGTGCAATATTATAAGTAAGATATTTTTAATTACATATAGTTAACAATCGTTACTTTGAACGCGCAGTCCATGGCGCGCCATCGAAAATCCTCACGCTTTGACCAACTTCGCCGTTCAGTATTGCCCTCATATGCTATATATATATATATATGTATATTATATATCAATATGTAAATTTTAGGTTTGTCAAATAGCCTGAGTGAATAAAGGAAACTGAAACTGAAACTGTAATGCGGCAATAATCAATTTAGCCTATTTTTAAACGGCGCAGGTCCATATACCAATTTGTTATTGGTGCACCATTTTGTAAACGCCGAAGACCCATATGGCCGTTTGCTATCGGCGCGTCCGTTTGTAAACGGCACACTGTCCATATGCAATTTGTTTATTGGTGTCCCCGTTTGTAAATGGCGCACTGCCCATGTGTCAATATAAAACTTGCTCCAATAGGAAAAGTACACATTTGTAAATGAATTGTGATTTCTAGCCCTACATTCGTAGATCAATGATTAATTTTCAGTCACTTGGTTAGATTGATTGACACGTCTTACTTAAAGAAACAATGTCTCTCAAACAAGGTGATGGGGGTTCAAAGAATCTTTTTATGACATAGCCTACCAGGCTACCAGCTTAATCACTAGGTGAAGTGTGACCCAAACATAGTTTTAATCAAATAAGTACTGTTTTATTGTGTGAATAAATAAGTGCTTTTTAGTTATCAAAAATAATCTATCGCTCCGCAATTGGATAGTTTGTAAGGACAGATTTATGTTTTCTTTCATAAGTGTGAGGATTATTTAAAGTGTTTATTAATGTCGTCCAATACGCAAATTATACTCAATGTTAGTCACTTCATTTGATCCTTGCGTTATTATTCTCATTAATCACTTTGATCCTTAAGTACAGACATTATGTGTAATCACAAAACAATGGATTAATCAGCGGCTTAAATCGAGTCAATTGTCACGTGGCTGTTGATGTATACACAAGAATATTTGCGCCCAATGCAGAAGTATTGACTAACCGACTGAAGGAATGAATGGAATGAGCGGGCATACAGATGAACGGATGAACACATAAACAAGCTAAAAATACCAGGCATGAATGAACACATGCGTAAATACGGACAAACGTGTCTGAACAACTGAATGAATTGCTTACTAATGGGCGCGCCGATAATCAATTTGCATATGAGCCTGCGATGTTTAAAAATGGACACGCTGATAACCAATTTGCATATGGGCCTGGGCCGTTTACAAATATAATATAAATATTGTCTTGCATTCAGGTAGCTTACATAGCAAATCTAGTTGAATTCCGCCAAATTTGACTTTCAGGTAGCTCGCTAACTCTAGCCTGTCACCACCCCACTGCGGGTGGTGGGTGGGTGTGGGGGTGGGGTGCGTGGGGGATGGGGCTGGAGGGTGGTGGTGGGGTGGGGGCTAATGTAAATGGTGTTTTGCAGTACCCAATAACATCGTCGTAACTTACATAACAAATTTGATTGAATTCCTCCAAACTGTTTCGGAGGAGATGTCCGGACAGACAGACAGACAGACAGCATGACTGACAGACAGACAGACAGACAGACCGACCGACCGACCGACCGACCGACCGACCGACCGACCGACCGACCGACCGACCGACCGACCGACCGACCGACCGACCGACCGACCGACCGACCGACCGACCGACCGACCGACCGACCGACCGACCGACCGACCGACCGACCGACCGACCGACCGACAGACATACAGACAGACAGACAGACAGACAGACAGGGGCGATTACAATTATTCCTCCATTTTTCAAAACGCATGGATGGGGATAGTAACCATTAGACAGCTAATTTTGCGATATCATGGCTATGACTGCTTTGTCATAAATTCGAGAATTTTACCGCGGCCATGTCACAGATGTGCCCGCACTCTGAGTGCTACAACTTTCATGGCATATACATGTTGAATAAATGTGTTGAATTATTACGGTATATATTACGCTTCTGCCATATGGATATATACCACCCGCACCTATCGCCTATATTTAACTCTTTACGCACTGATGGTTTATAATTCAAGTTAATTGTTATAGGGACAGAAGAATTCTGAAGAAAGACTCAGCCTGGTGTTAATTTTGTGAACAATTGCGCTGAAAGCTGTTGCTGTCTTAGACAGCAACATATTTGTTTCCAAAATGAATACCAAATATCATATGAAATGGAATAGAATGATTGGAGAGTCACACCCAAACCAAATTGGACATGGTCTTCTCATTATTTATTGTTAATTATTTTTTCAGATTTTCTCAATGTTTTAGATATAGTTTATACACGCAGAGCGGACAAGGTTTTCCTACCGACGGCCATGTATTATACATGTATAATCTGGTCCATGGATAATACATAGAGGTCGATTTAAGTACGATCGGCTGTGTTCAACATACCGTTATTCCCGCCTAGTGTTTCACGCTTATCTGTAGCGACAGTATCAAGTGAAAATTAATGGTGGTAATTTCGCATATGGAAGCTGGCCCGAGAACGCGGCTCGCCGTCCCAGCACTGACAAGCTCATGCTGCGTCCAGGCACTGCCAAGCCGTCCCAGTACTGACAGCTACAGACAAAGGCCTATCGCGTCATCGGCAAATTTGTCTCCAATCATTCTATTCCATTTCATATGATATTTGGTATTCATTTTGGAAACAAATATGTTGCTGTCTAAGACAGCAACAGCTTTCAGCGCAATTGTTCACAAAATTAACACCAGGCTGAGTCTTTCTTCAGAATTCTTCTGTCCCTATAACAATTAACTTGAATTATAAACCATCAGCGCGTAAAGAGTTAAATATAGGCGATAGGTGCGGGTGGTATATATCCATATGGCAGAAGCGTAATATATACCGTAATAATTCAACACATTTATTCA
This sequence comes from Chaetoderma sp. LZ-2023a, assembly GCA_034401795.1. NCBI lineage: Eukaryota > Metazoa > Mollusca > Caudofoveata > Chaetodermatida > Chaetodermatidae > Chaetoderma > Chaetoderma sp. LZ-2023a. The sequence goes on from CM067369.1 coordinate 252,609,555, forward strand.
ACATGTACATATGCCATGAAAGTTGTAGCACTCAGAGTGCGGGCACATCTGTGACATGGCCGCGGTAAAATTCTCGAATTTATGACAAAGCAGTCATAGCCATGATATCGCAAAATTAGCTGTCTAATGGTTACTATCCCCATGCGTTTTGAAACATGTAGGAATAATTGCAATCGCCCCAGTCAGTCTGTCTGTCTGTCTGTCTGTCATGCTGTCTGTCTGTCTGTCCGGACATCTCCTCCGAAACAGTTTGGAGGAATTCAATCAAATTTGTTATGTAAGTTACGACGCTGTTATTGGGTACTGCAAAACACCATTTACATTAGCCCCCACCCCACCACCACCCTCCAGCCCCATCCCCCACCCCCAGACCCACCCACCACCCGCAGTGGGGTGGTGACAGGCTGGAGTTAGCGAGCTACCTGAAAGTCAAATTTGGCGGAATTCAACTAAATCTGCTATGTAAGCTACCTGAATGCAAGACAATATTTATATTATATTTGTAAACGGCCCAGGCCCATATGCAAATTGGTTATCAGCGTGTCCATTTTTAAACATCGCAGGCTCATATGCAAATTGATTATCGGCGCGCCCATTAGTAAGCAATTCATTCAGTTGTTCAGACACGTTTGTCCGTATTTACGCATGTGTTCATTCATGCCTGGTATTTTTAGCTTGTTTATGTGTTCATCCGTTCATCCGTATGCCCGCTCATTCCATTTATTCATTCAGTCGGTTAGTCAATAATTCTGCATTGGGCGCAAATATTCTTGTGTATACATCAACAGGCACGTGACAATTGACTCGATTTAAGCCGCTGATTAATCCATTGTTTTGTGATTACACTTAATGTCTGTACTTAAGGATCAAAGTGATTAATGAGAATAATAACGCAAGGATCAAATGAAGTGACTAACATTGAGTATAATTTGCGTATTGGACGACATTAATAAACACTTTAAATAATCCTCACACTTATGAAAGAAAACATAAATCTGTCCTTACAAACTATCCAATTGCGGGGCGATAGATTATTTTTGATAACTAAAAAGCACTTATTTATTCACACAATAAAACAGTACTTATTTGATTGAAACTATGTTTGGGTCACACCTCACCTAGTGATTAAGCTGGTAGCCTGGTAGGCTATGTCATAAAAAGATTCGTTGAACCCCCACCACCTTGTTTGATAGACATTGTTTCTTTAAGTAAGACGTGTCAATCAATCTAACCAAGTGACTGAAAATTAATCATTGATCTAAGAATGTAGGGCAAGAAATCACAATTCATTTACAAATGTGTACTTTTCCTATTGGAGCAAGTTTTATATTGACACATGGGCAGTGCGCCATTTACAAACGGGGGCACCAATACACAATTTGCATATGGACAGTGTGCCGTTTACAAACGGACGCGCCGATTGCAAACGGCCATATGGGTCATCGGCGTTTACAAAATGGTGCACCAATAACAAATTGGTATATGGACCTGCGCCGTTTAAAAATAGGCTAAATTGATTATTGCCGCATTACAGTTTCAGTTTCAGTTTCGTTTATTCACTCAGGCTATTTGACAAACCTATAATTTACATATTGATATATAATATACATATATATATAGCATATGAGGGCAATACTGAACGGCGAAGTTGGTCAAAGCGTGAGGATTTTCGATGGCGCGCCATGGACTGCGCGTTCAAAGTAACGATTGTTAAGTATATGTAATTAAAAATATCTTACTTATAATATTGCACAATTAATTGTAGGCTCTACATTTTCCTCGTTTTATCTTGTCTTCATTTTTCTTGAGAAAGGCAATATTGACATGAGCATCGTTCAGTATGTTGTGTGGATAATCACTGGCGGATTAAACTGTAATATTATATATTATTGATCAAACGAACCTGATTTATAAGCTATTATTGAAGAACAACTCCTCTCCCCCCCCCCACCCCACCCCCCTCCTCCACCCCCCCCCCCCGCCCCCAACACGCACGCATACGCACGCACGCACACACACTCGTGCACGCGTGCGCATGCACACAGACACGTACATAGTACGTGATCGCATGCGTAAGTATGCACGCACATGTACGCACGCATGCACACATGCATGCACGCACACACGCTCACACACACGTACGTACGTACGCACGCACGCCCCTCCATCCATTCAGATTTCGACTCGTATATCCCTACCTCCGCTGCATATACATCCATCTAATATCTATCTATCGTTTATCCGTCTATCCAACTATCCATGCATCCATCCATCTCGCAACTCTTGCCTCTCTTCATCCATCCAGCTATCTCTGCAGCTCTACATATCCACATCTCCGCCTCATATACCTCCATCGGCTATCTATCTATCTATCTATCGTCCATCCGTCCATCCAGTCACCCACCCACACATCTCGCAACTTTTGCCTATTTTCAGCCATCCAGCTATCTCTCCATCTCTCCATCTATCTCGATGTTCGTCAATCCATCCATCCACCAGACATCCATTCCCATCTTATTCATCCATCTATCCATCCATTCATTCAACCTCTTCTCCCTCAAGCTAGTCATCATGAATGAATGATTAATGGGTTTTTTATGTGTTCATAGTTTCATTTACATAATTTTCTCTACTGCATGCAGATTAACCATCAAATAGTATCATTCTCAGATAGGCGGATTTTCTGGTTCTGGTAAAGTAGTTTAAACAGCTCTTGTCTTTTGAAAGAGAGATTGGAACTGTTTAACCTTAACTGCTAGAATTTGAATCGATGTATATGTATATCTGGGTTAATCAGCCATAATTTTTCCCATTACGACTTCAACGTCATTAGATAGATCGCTGATATTATTGTGGTCGGTTAATGAGGAGCTCTGGTGGGGACTGAGCAACGTGTAACTTTGACTAGTTTGGGTGAGGAGTATTATCCTCGCGTGGCCCGTCGTCACTGAATCCTTGTGAGAGGCAAATGCCTTGCGCGGGCCTCCGTCACAGGAAAATGTCGCCATCGGGAGAAGAGTATTGGCCGAAAAGGGTTACTCTAATATTCAACCAAAATGCTGTAAAAAAAAGATCATACCTAGTGAAATTATGACGATATGGTTGCGTGCGGTTTTACGTGAAGACAGGACGAGCGATTCCCGAAGGATTCCCACGTCACCGTCTTATGTAGTTTTCAATATGCTGAATTAGTAGTTGCCGCTTTTATTTGTGCGGGCCTTCTTCTATGCCTAACCTCATATTTAGTTTTTAGAGACAAGAACTATTTTAGGCCGCAAATGGCTGGCGTCTACCTAGCCTTTAGATACTGCTGTCATTGAGAACGGATGCCCCAAGACATCAATACTGAAAACAGCGTGCATACATGTTACTTCGCAAGATCTCCGAACTGGGTAAGAATCTGGACATCTTACTCCGTAACCACATAAAACGTCACAGGACATGGCTTACTCTTTACAGATGCAAGTTTAGGCAACTGATCGATCGTTATGGTGGGGGTAAGAGAGACGAATGCGCACCATGAATGATCTTCCCGTGAGGGCGTGGCAGATCTTAATATCATGCCTAGAAATTCTTACAGAATGCTGTGGGGATGCGCATCTCGCCCATAACCAGGTCCTACGGAGCTATCTTTTTAACCTGACGTTAGGTTTAAATGCAAGTTGCCCAGTCATGTACTGCGGTGTGGGAGGATTGTTCAGCAGATAAAAGGAAATGATAATTAAGATATGTTTTAGCAGTGCTTCCTACCGTGGCAAGGGTAACTAACTACCAAGAATCGGAAGATACGCGGGGAATGTGTGTGATACCACACCCTGGTCATCACCGCTCAGAAACCCCAATAGTTTCCCAGGGTCGGATCAGTCCATGGTGCGGATAGGGACATCCAAACAATTAAGAGGCCATAAGGCTTAGTGGAACATGAAGAGAGACAATAACTTAGAAATATGAAGCCCATTATGTATGTTGACCAATCTTACACAACCTTGTCGGAGTGTGGGGCTAAATTATCACAACTACCGGAAAAGAGGCGTACACTATGTGTCTCCTGACAAAGAGATCATCTCTAATCATATTAAATCTAACCTATTGAGCTGAATAGAAAGGTTTTTAGTCGGTAGCATGCCGGGATAAACAGAGTTATAGCACGGACAGAGACCACAGTGAAAAATTGTTGGTGGTGGGAGAACGTGTCGCATATACAAATGTTGCTGTCTAGTGTTTCCTACATGCACTGCAGTCCTCCTGATGATGCCGTGGTGTTCACCTCGAATATAGCGATGTATGGGTAGTGTCGGGGCGTTCCCGTGTCTGGTGTCGACTCACCATGCCACAAGTGCACGACGAATGATGATGCTGGTTAGCTTCTGGTCTCGGGGTTACGGATCCTGTGTGATGCTGCCCTACAGGTAACAAAGACCGGCTCCTAAGGCCGGTGGAACTCAATCATTCCGGTGGGGCCGTGCGACCATCGTCGCGAACAGTAAAAACACAGTCTCATCCCAAGAGTTTGTGTCACCAGTGTGCCTGTCCATAGCAATTTCGTGACCTATGGACTTACAAGATTTGATTTGGTGACCTAATTAATATAAGTCTATACAATAGTTTTACCTAAACAGACCGTCAAGTATGCTAGATAAATATAATGAGCATACGAAAATACAAGACATAGAGACAGCGTGATGAACTTTTAAATGTGGGGCTCCCGGAGGTACCACATAGACTTGTTGGTCGGCAGAGATGTCCCCGTAAGGGAGGCTCCCGCACACGAGATTAGACCTCTAAGCTGAAAGGAAAGAAAATTATCTTTTCTAGTGTCGAAAAATCATGTGCCCCACGCAGGCACTACTCCTAGTGCTAGTTTGGGTGAGGAGTATTATCCTTGCATGGGCCATCATCACTGAATCCTTGTGAGAGGCAAATGCCTCGCGCGGGCCTCCGTCACAGGAAAATGTCGCCATCGTTTAAAGCGGGAGATGAGTATTGGCTGAAAAGGCGTACGCTAATATTCAACCAAAATGCTGTAAAGAAAAGATCATACCTAGTGAAATTATGACGATACGGTTGCGTGCTGTTTTACATGAAGACCGGACGAGCGATTCCCGAAGGATTCCTACGTCACCGTCTTATGTAGTTTTCAATATGCTGAATTAGTAGTTGCCGCTTTTATTTATGCGGGCCTTCTTCTATGCCTAACCTCATATTTAGTTTTTAGAGACAAGAACTATTTTAGGCCGCAAATGGCTGGCGTCTACCTAGCCTTTAGATACTGCTGTCATTGAGAACGGATGCCCCAAGACATCAATACTGAAAACAGCGTGCATACATGTTACTTCGCAAGATCTCCGAACTGGGTAAGAATCTGGACATCTTGCTCCGTAACCACATAAAACGTCACAGGACATGGCTTACTCTTTACAGATGCAAGTTTAGGCAACTGATCGATCGTTATGGTGGGGGTAAGAGAGACGAATACGCACCATGAATGTTCTTCCCGTGAGGGCGTGGCAGATCTTAATATCATGCCTAGAAATTCTTACAGAATGCTGTGGGGATGCGCATCTCGCCCATAACCAGGTCCTACGGAGCTATCTTTTTAACCTGACGTTAGGTTTAAATGCAAGTTGCCCAGTCATGTACTGCGGTGTGGGAGGATTGTTCAGCAGATAAAAGGAAATGATAATTAAGATATGTTTTAGCAGTGCTTCCTACCGTGGCAAGGGTAACTAACTACCAAGTATCGTTAGATACGCGGGGAATGTGTGTGATACCACACCCTGGTCATCACCGCTCAGAAACCCCAATAGTTTCCCAGGGTCGGATCAGCCCATGGTGCGGATAGGGACATCCAAACAATTAAGAGGCCATAAGGCTTAGTGGAACATGAAGAGAGACAATAACTTAGAAATATGAGGCCCATTATGTATGTTGACCAATCTTACACAACCTTGTCGGAGTGTGGGGCTAAATTATCGCAACTACCGGAAAAGAGGCCTACACTATGTGTCTCCTGCCAAAGAGATCATCTCTAATCATATTAAATCTAACCTATCGAGCTGAATAGAAAGGTTTTTAGTCGGTAGCATGCCGGGATAAACAGAGTTATAGCACGGACAGAGACCACAGTGAAAAATTGTTGGTGGTGGGAGAACGTGTCGCATATACAAATGTTGCTGTCTAGTGTTTCCTACATGCACTGCAGTCCTCCTGATGATGCCGTGGTGTTCACCTCGAATATAGCGATGTATGGGTAGTGTCGGGGCGTTCCCGTGTCTGGTGTCGACTCACCATGCCACAAGTGCACGACGAATGATGATGCTGGTTAGCTTCTGGTCTCGGGGTTACGGATCCTGTGTGATGCTGCCCTACAGGTAACAAAGACCGGCTCCTAAGGCCGGTGGAACTCAATCATTCCGGTGGGGCCGTGCGACCATCGTCGCGAACAGTAAACACACAGTCTCATCCCAAGAGTTTGTGTCACCAGTGTGCCTGTCCATAGCAATTTCGTGACCTATGGACTTACAAGATTTGATTTGGTGACCTAATTAATATAAGTCTATACAATAGTTTCACCTAAACAGACCGTCAAGTATGCTAGATAAATATAATGAGCATACGAAAATACAAGACATAGAGACAGCGTGATGAACTTTTAAATGTGGGGCTCCCGGAGGTACCACATAGACTTGTTGGTCGGCAGAGATGTCCCCGTAAGGGAGGCTCCCGCACACGAGATTAGACCTCTAAGCTGAAAGGAAAGAAAATTATCTTTTCTAGTGTCGAAAAATCATGTGCCCCACGCAGGCACTACTCCTAGTGCTAGTTTGGGTGAGGAGTATTATCCTTGCATGGGCCATCATCACTGAATCCTTGTGAGAGGCAAATGCCTCGTGCGGGCCTCCGTCACAGGAAAATGTCGCCATCGTTTAAAGCGGGAGATGAGTATTGGCTGAAAAGGTGTACGCTAATATTCAACCAAAATGCTGTAAAGAAAAGATCATACCTAGTGAAATTATGACGATACGGTTGCGTGCTGTTTTACATGAAGACCGGACGAGCGATTCCCGAAGGATTCCTACGTCACCGTCTTATGTAGTTTTCAATATGCTGAATTAGTAGTTGCCGCTTTTATTTATGCGGGCCTTCTTCTATGCCTAACCTCATATTTAGTTTTTAGAGACAAGAACTATTTTAGGCCGCAAATGGCTGGCGTCTACCTAGCCTTTAGATACTGCTGTCATTGAGAACGGATGCCCCAAGACATCAATACTGAAAACAGCGTGCATACATGTTACTTCGCAAGATCTCCGAACTGGGTAAGAATCTGGACATCTTGCTCCGTAACCACATAAAACGTCACAGGACATGGCTTACTCTTTACAGATGCAAGTTTAGGCAACTGATCGATCGTTATGGTGGGGGTAAGAGAGACGAATACGCACCATGAATGTTCTTCCCGTGAGGGCGTGGCAGATCTTAATATCATGCCTAGAAATTCTTACAGAATGCTGTGGGGATGCGCATCTCGCCCATAACCAGGTCCTACGGAGCTATCTTTTTAACCTGACGTTAGGTTTAAATGCAAGTTGCCCAGTCATGTACTGCGGTGTGGGAGGATTGTTCAGCAGATAAAAGGAAATGATAATTAAGATATGTTTTAGCAGTGCTTCCTACCGTGGCAAGGGTAACTAACTACCAAGTATCGTTAGATACGCGGGGAATGTGTGTGATACCACACCCTGGTCATCACCGCTCAGAAACCCCAATAGTTTCCCAGGGTCGGATCAGCCCATGGTGCGGATAGGGACATCCAAACAATTAAGAGGCCATAAGGCTTAGTGGAACATGAAGAGAGACAATAACTTAGAAATATGAGGCCCATTATGTATGTTGACCAATCTTACACAACCTTGTCGGAGTGTGGGGCTAAATTATCGCAACTACCGGAAAAGAGGCCTACACTATGTGTCTCCTGCCAAAGAGATCATCTCTAATCATATTAAATCTAACCTATCGAGCTGAATAGAAAGGTTTTTAGTCGGTAGCATGCCAGGATAAACAGAGTTATAGCACGGACAGAGACCTCAGTGAAAAATTGTTGGTGGTGGGAGAACGTGCCGCATATACAAATGTTGCTGTCTAGTGTTTCCTACATGCACTGCAGTCCTATATTTTTCTATAACTAAACAAAACATATAAACTAATGGCTACTTGCCATATATAAAACTAACCAAATTAACAATACAATGTAAAATGATCAGAATAATATATAACGTAAAGGTTGAGGAACCTACTTTGATGCGTACGTATATGTGAATATAGCTATCTCCTATTTCATGTTATAATAAAGTGCAACACAACACACACTGTTAATAGAATCAAATTTTGCAACGATATACAGTGACATGGCGTCAGAGATACAGCATGTCAGTGCCCAGATCCTGTCCATTTTGGGCTCGGGTATGTTTTTACAAATACTCGTACGTATATGTGAATATAGAAATCCAGTGTTTCATGTTATAATCGAGTTTAACACAACACACACTGTTAACAAAATCAAATCTCACAAAGATATATAATCACATGACACCAGGGAGACAGCATGTCAGTGCCCAGACCCTGTCCATTTTTGGCTGTGGTATGATTTTACAAATCCTCGTATGTATATATGAACATAGCAATCCCCTGTTTCATGTTATAATAAAGTCCAACACAACACACACTGTTAATAAAATCAACTTTTGCAAAGCTATACAATCACATGGCACCAGGGAGACAGCATGTTAGTGCCCAGACCCAGTCGATTTTGGCCTGTATAGATGAATGTAGGAAACCCCTGTTTTATGCTGACAACCCACCCTGGTTAAAGAGTGAGCATGTCAGTGCCCAGACCCTGTTATTTTGGGCCTTGGTTTGTCTTTACAAAGCCTTGTACGTATGGGTGAATGTAGCAATAACCTGTGTCATGCTATAATCCAGTGCAACACAATACACCCTGTTAATAAAATCAAATTTTGCAGGTATACAATCACATGGTGCTAGGGAGATAGCATGACAGCGTGCAGACCCTATCATTTGGGCTGTGTAGTGGGTTTTTTTTTTACAAATCCGCGTACGTATAGATGAATGCAGAAATCCCCTGTTTTATGCTATAATTGCGTGCAACACAACACACACTGTTAATAAAATCAAATTTTGTAAAGATATACGAGCACATGGCGCCAGGAAAACAACATGTCATTGCCCAGATCCTGCCATTTTGGTCTGCGGTATATTTTTACAAATCCGTATACAGAACTCAGTAAATGTTAGCATTGTGAGCTGTGAATTAACTTCAAGAGAACAATAGTGTGACTTCTCAAGTGGATGTAATTTTAAATTTCCAGCCAACAACTATGCCTATATATTAATATTTTGAAAATCTTGTGGGAAATTGCATTAATATTTGGTGGTAGTTTACAGTTTCGTTACAATGCAATTATGCCAATATGACCCAAGTGTTGTTTATCACTCAGAAAACTGGAAATGACTTCCCAAAGAAAGTAATTTTCCAAATTACATGGGGGCTGGATAGCCACGCTCTTTTCCCACTTAAACTACCAGCCAACAGCCTTTGATTAGAAGGCAGCAAGATATTTTCAAAATATATATATAAATATCCATAGATTATATCTATTTGAAAGGAAAATGCTAAATTCTAATCAGAAGTTGTTGCCTGGTAATTTATAATCAATAGAATTTCATTACCTTGCCAGGTTGAAATTATTGTAAGTTACAATGACAATGTCAATGACCGTATACTGATATGGCCCAGTGCTATACGTTAATTATCTCTCAGAAATTCGGGAAATGGCGTCTTAGAGAACCTAAGTTTTATATTTCCTCGGGGGCCCATCCATTGTCATAGTTATATAGGGCATCAGCGGTCCTAAATCCGGCCAGGTAAGATAATCACAGATCCAGAATATTTTCCGATCTAGTTCCTTTATCTCAATAATGGCCTGGAGTTTGGAAATCCTAGAAATCGTCTTGCACGGCAAGTTCAGTTCCTTCATCGTGTTAAGATTTTAGTAAATTCTGACCAGTAGTTTTTTAGATACAACTCCAGACACACACACGCACACACTCACGCACACATGCATAAGCCTACAGACGCACGAAACGAACGCGCGTACGCACGCACGTACGTACGTACGTACGCACGCACGAAACGCACACAAAGAACCGCTCGCAATGCCCTCTTCCACTTAAAGAGTGAAGGTATATAGCTATGAAATGCAGGAAATGTCAATTTCCCTTTCTCCGAGATCTAACAATACTCACCATTCTGTTACTTCTGATATACAGCTGGCCCTGACAGCGGCTCTAGGATTATAGACTTAGAAAGCTTTACCGACTCCTGGGAACCGGGTACTCGGCTCCCAACTGCCGAGTACCCGTTTACCATAGAGCTCATATTGTTTGCATAGCCACCAAACAAGAGAAAACTATGGCTTGCCTCCGTGGGGCTGGGAGGCTGGGTCCGTAACAGAATGGTGAGTATTGTTAGATCTCGGAGAAAGGGAAATTGACATTTCCTGCATTCTCCTTCGATCAATACTCACCATTCTGTTACTTCTGATATACACCAGATTTGATCAGTAACCTGGTGGGAAGGGACAAGCCATACATGCTAATTTTGCCCCTTGGAGAAAGATTTTAGACTTCAAACTTGACTAACGGAGACCTAAAAGGACCGTCAAGTTCACGGAACCGAATCACATTCGCGTCACAGTCCCCCCCCCCCTTTTTTCTCCTAAGAAAAGGGAGAGAACTAACGAACATGTATCTCGCCTGAAAACGCCAATATGCCAAGAGGGTTAACTACTCCCTGCATATTGCTTGTATTAGCCTGGGAATGAGCATGAATATATAAGATGAATGAACATGATACATATACATAATACAAAAAACTCTCACTTATTGTATTACCTTATGATAACAGGACTTCAGACGTACAGCCTCCAACCATTCACCGGTTCGGCCATCAGTGACACAATCTGGTTGACATCCTCTCGCCTGACCATGCCTGCTTTAGGTTCTTTTCTTACCAAAGTGAAAAAAGGGGAAAAGCAGTGTGGTCACTAACTATCGTTTCAAAACAGCTAAAGCGAGTGGATTGGCTGAGTCTGACACATCCCTCATATAGTAATCCGTAAATGAGGACTCACAGTGCCATTGTGCAACGGCCATGATGTCCTCTAACGGAACACCATTGTAAAGGGCGGTCGAGGCGGCTATTCCTCTAACATCGTGTGCCCTTACGCCCTGCACCTGGTGCCCAGTCGCCATCTCGTGAGTAGTCTGAATGCATTCGACCACCCAACGAGAGATAGTATCCATGGATGCGGCGCCATAAGGCTTTTATGGCAGATCCACAGATGTCTATCGTTCGACCGTAACGAGTCAGTCCGTTTCTTGTACTTAGTCAAAGCACGGACCGGGCACCAGACACTGGCATCACGATCAAACCTAGTTAACTTTGGTATAATGATCGGTTTGCCGGGATATCTCAAAGATTGGTTCTTTGACATAAACTCTGCTCTTGGCAGAAGACGCAGACCTTCTCCAGAAACAATAAATCAGTTCCTCTCTGCCGAAAGCGCATGGATCTCACTGCGCCTTCTAGCTGAGGAAGCTGCCAATAGAAAGACCGCCTTTAGAGTCAAATGCTTTAGACTAGCCGAACGCAACGGTTCGAAAGGGTGCTTGGCCAGTACATTAAGCACTAAAGATAGACTCCAGGCTGGAATGACTACCGGTTGTCTCGGGCGGAGATTGCTCATTCCCTTCAACATCACATTTAACTGGGCCACCTCTGGACTATCCCTGTTGGCTAGACAAGGGATAACTGATGCCAAAGCTGACTTGTATCCAGCAATTGTGACGGGAGCTAGTCCTGCAAAGAACAGCTCACAGAGAAAGTCTGCTATTTGCTGAATAGTGGATTGAAAGGTATCAATACCCTTTTCTTCACACCAGTCTGCAAATCTGTTAACCTTGTTGTTATATGACTTGAAGGTTGACCTCCTTCTCGCAGCCGCGATGAAATCAGCAGCCTGTCGAGAAAAGCCTTCCGACGTGGAACGTTGTTTGACAACATCCACGCAGTCAATTTGAACATTTCGGGACGCTCGTGTAGGAAGCGTCCCTTGGCCTGGGAGATTATGTTCGGAATCTCGGGCAACTGCACAGGAATTTCCACCAGCAGATCTAGAAGATCCGTGAACCACGCCCTGCTCGGCCAATACGGTGCTATTAGCAGGACCAGACACGGCTCCTCCCTGACCTTCACCAATACCTTCGGTAGAAGAATGGTGGGTGGGTACGCGTACGCGTGCATCCCTCTCCAGCTTATCGCCAGAGCGTCTGTATCGACGGCATTTGGATCTGGAATCGGCGAGACATATGTCATGATTTGAGCATTTTCCTTTGTGGCGAACAAGTCCACGTTGGGTTTGCCCCAATGCTCGAAGATCCGTCGTAGAACTGGAGGGTTGAGGGACCATTCTGTTGGCAAGATTCTCTGTCTGCGAGACAAAGCATCCGCCAGAATGTTCAATCGGCCAGGAATATGAGCTGCTTTCAAAACAACCGAGTAATTCCTGCACCATTGAATCAAGTGCCACACCCTGAGCACAGGGTGGGCGACCTGGTCCCTCATTGGCGATTTATATATGATACTACTGTCGAATTGTCCGACCGTATCAATATCACCTTGCCCCTGATCATCGGAAGGAACTCTTCCAACGCCAGTTCCACTGCCATCATTTCCAACAGATTGATATGCAGCTGACTCTCCGGGAGAGTCCATGTGCCCGAGACCTGGTGTTCTCCCAGGCAGGCACCCCACCCCTCCAGCGATGCATCCGTGTAAACGGACAGCTGGGGGTGGGGTAGGTGCAGCGAAACCCCTATTAGGAGATTCTGACGCTGTTTCCACCATAGAAGATGCGATATTATCTGCTCCAAAACTGGCACCAGTTTTGACAGGGGTTCTGTTCTCTGTTTCCACAGAGACATCAGATACAACTGGATAGGTCTTCGCATTAGAGCAGCGTACGGGATAACCTGCTCCATGGAGACCATCATGCCCAGCATCTGAAGGAACCGCCTCGCCTGAATGTGGTTTCCCACTCGAAAACTCCTGAGGATGGCTAACAGAGACACCACTCTGGGCTCTGATGGGTAAACCCTGCCCTCCTCGAGGTCGAATCGCATCCCCAAATAAACGAAATGTTGAGTGGGCGTCAACTCGGATTTCTCCTCGTTGACTATCCAGCCTAGATCTGAAAGTAACTTCAGAGTCAGAGCAGTATCCACGTTCAACCTGGCTGCCGAGTCTGCCTTGAGCAGCCAGTCGTCTATGTAGGTGTGTAGCGCCACGTTCTCTTTTCTGAGAAACGCTGTCATCGCAAGGACCACTCTTGTGAAAACCCTCGGAGCTGTCGACAGGCCAAACGGGAGAACTGTAAACTCCCATACTTGATTCTGAAACGCAAATCTCAGAAACCTGTGCCAACTCCGATTCATCGGAATGTGGAAATATGCATCTTTCAGATCGATCGATACACACCACATTCCTTTCCTCAATCCCGCCATTACCGACCTCGGCGTTTCCATCTGGAACCGAGGCGTATGGATAAACCAATTTAATGGCCTGAGATTGAGTATGGGTCTCCATCCCCCCGTGCTCTTGGGGACAAGGAACATGTTTGAATAGAAGCCTGGAGTGTTCCGGTTTGCTGGTTTTATTGCTCCCTTCAGAAGCAAACTGGACACTTCCTTTTGAACGGCTTCTAACTTGTCTGGCTCCCTTGGTACGGGTGTCCAGACAGGTGCCAAAGACAGATTTTGTGGCGGAAAGTCCCACCACTCCGGCATGTAACCCTGGGATAACCATCCCAGGACCAGACTGTCTGATGTCACACCTCGCCAGGCCTCGACGAAACGCATGAGCCTTCCACCCACCATAGACGCCTCGACGTCTAACGGGGTTGTCCGGCTCGCAGTCCGCCCCCCCCCCTCTTTCTTAACGAGAGAGAGTGAGAACCATTTCGTTCTAGGCACGACGGGTATAACTGGCACCGCTGTTCCTGTCGCACAGGTGCGGTCCAGGCGGATATGAAGGGAGCTTGCGTACCCTCGGGTACACTTCGGCCCCTTCTGTCCGCCCTTTGAGGCCTTACCCTTACCCTTCCCCTTGCCCTTCCCACCTCTAGGGCGGTCAGGAGCAACATTGGGGAGGGTAGGCACCTCTACAACCTTCCTGGGTTTCTTCGCCGGCGGCGGCTCCGAGAACCCAGCCGAAACAGAAGTCGCAACAGGCCTGGCTTTCGCCTTGCTCTTATGCTTCTTCTGTTTCTTTGAAGGCTGTCCCGTTAGCGGTTTGCCCACAGCCCCTAGTGTGTGCGCTTGCCGCACTAGCTCTAGCTGTAGATTTACCGCTAACCGATTCTGCGCGATACTGGCGGTGTCCTCTAAGATGGCCCGCGCCTGGCCACCAAAGATGCAAGGCCCTGTCAGGGGCGTCCCAAGAAGACGTTCCCTGACTGCCGTAGCCGGACGCATATGGTCAATGACCATTTGCCTCCTGGACTTCGTCACTCGCGCTTGCACCCTTGCCAATGCGTCCATTGACAGCACCAAGCCGTCATTAACACACGATAGCGCCACAGGTGGCACAGGGTGGCCTGCCCCCGCTTCAGCCCACACCGACTGAAGGAGACGATAAGAGTGATTGACGGCGCTCATCGCTGCCCTCACACCCTCATCGCATAGGGCCAGGATTTCTTCCTGGTGTACCTGGGACTTATCCACTAGTGCCGGACCGGGACCACCCGACCCGGCACTCTGGACGCCCAGTACCCATCGGTCATCCTCCGTGACCGACGGGACTACACCATACCTGTCGTATTCACCCCGCGGAATACGACATCTTGCCCGCACCTCCCTGGAGGCCACAGGGAGCTGACCCTTGGTCATTAGTTGTTTGCTATAAATAGCATCCAACAAATCAATGAACCGTGGATCCAGTCCCACTGACTGGATCCGGGCCGCGGGCAAAATCCCCGTCCTAATCGACGCAACCGACGGACGGGGCGCATCTTCATCGGCCGTGGCCGAAACCACAGACGGGTCAACTCTGGCTAGCCACGCCAGAGCATCTGACCAATCTACCTCCGAAGAAAATACCCCCGCAAACACGTCACCCGTTGACGTGCTCACGGGTCTGCCAGCCACGGCCTCTCGGCAAGGAGCCACAGCTGACACGCCAGGCACTCCGCTACCACACGGTTCCGCCGCCACCCCATGAAACACTCCGGTCCATGGGGTAGGTCTGCACGGAAAACCGTATGGACCCGTAACAGTCATGGAACCATAGCCGGACACGGGCGCCAACGGCACCCCACGTCCGGCTGCCGGACCAGGCGAGATAGGTGAGTACCACGCCTGGCCCGGCACACCCGTTCCCCTGACGGCTGGTGACAAACCAAGCCGCGCGGAACCAGTGCAAGGTAACGGATTGGCCTCAGCCGCAGGCGGAGCCACTGACCTGGCTTGCGCCAAACCAGACAAATGGAGGCCGGTTCCGTCCAGGACGGAATCAACCTCCATATTCTCCACCTGCGGCTTCACGGGCCGCAGCAACCTCTCCTCCTCGGCCTCCTCGGCCTCCTCGTCTTCAGACTCCGAAGAGCTGTCACTAGACGAGTCAACCGTGGAGCCATCCTGGCGGACGGCTCCCACACCTGACGGACCGGCGACCGCTACTGGACCACCCGGAGGTGGCCGCAGAGAGACAGAACCCGTCTGGCCGAGACGGCCCCCTCGGTAACCAGTCCAGAATCCTGTCCGAGGACAGGATCCGTACCAGGCATGGGGAGAAACTGCCCCCCAAACCTTTGGTAGCAGGGACGACACCAGCGTGGGCAGAACGCTATGCAGAAAACCCTGCATAGCCGGACCAAACCACGCCGGCGGTGCCATCTCCGCCACCTCCAGCTGGGGACGTGGAGCAACCCCACCGGCCAAACCGGGCGCTCCACGATTTCCTCTCGGACCGCCTGACCCCGCGTCAGACCCAGCCAAGTCCTTCTGGGCAAGGAACTTAACCATCATTTCGACGGACCACACTGCACAAACATTACACCTATGATCTATATTACACAGGGAACACCTAAAACAGACATGGTCCTTGAACATTACACAGACAAACTTATGGCAGTCGTCACATGATGGCGAGGCTGGCTTGGCCTATAAAATAAGCACAAACCTACAATAAACAAGCGGAACGAGACCCGGATGGAAGGCAGACAATTAATTTTCAAATATTTTGACTCATAAATTAACCGTAACCTCCCCGCACCCCACCCCGCCACGTTACAACAACGATCGCATTGATTATGACGACAAGTACGCGGCGGGCACAACACACCCATAATAGATCCTCCAGGATGTGTAACGGCTCCAGGAATCATATCGCATAGCATTCAGGGTATATTTACTAATCAATATAAATTATACTCCTAACGAAAGCAGCACGATATGTGAAGAAAACAACAAAATGTATAACAAACTGCTGTCTCACACGGTAAAACCGCAGACCACGCATCTACTCAAGAATTTTGAAACCACCGATCATTGCAAACCGATCGTGATCGCACGTAAACTTGATCATTCTAAAGTTTCCGGTACCATTTTTAGTAAGCAGCACCAAGAATAAGATGCGCGAATTAATGAAAAAAATTTTCTTCACATAAACATCCGAGCGACCGGGTGTGACGTCACCCGCTCGGATTCTACGGAGAATGATGTCAGCCGATATTCGTGTTAGAAATACCGTAGCAAACACCTATTTTCATATCTGCCGATCGCCTGTTGGGGTTAAAGAAGGCGATCGTCTGGCATATATCGTTGTTAGCACACGTCCCAGATTCTATGGGGTCAGAAATTGGAACATGCGACACAACGAAATTTAGAGACCTAAGTCTTTTAACTATGGATAATAAAGAACAATACAACCTGGTTGTCTTGGGCGGTATTCTCCATAGTCCTTAGTTAATCCTTTCAGAACACACAAACTATCACCGATTAAAGACTTAGATTATTTAAAACACTAAAATCCTTAATGCAAAAAGCATGTATTGCTCTTGTTGCTATGCAAACAAGAATGAGCTCTATGGTAAACGGGTACAGGCAGTTGGGAGCCGAGTACCCGGTTCCCAGGAGTCGGTAAAGCTTTCTAAGTCTATACTCCTAGAGCCGCTGTCAGGGCCAGCTGTATATCAGAAGTAACAGAATGGTGAGTATTGATCGAAGGAGAATAATAGTTTTAATTCATTAAATTTAATATCGAAAATCGCCGGATAAAATTTCAAATCTAACTAACCACTCGAAGTTTGTAGGAGACAATTTGTGCAGGTTATATTGTTAGATTATGTGAGAGGGGGGGGGGGGGGGGGGGGTGGTGGGGTGAGTTGGCATTTAGGATTATAAAAACATCAAAACATCCTGTGGCGACAATGGCTTGGTCAGATAGGCTAGAGCTAAATTTATGAAATATAACTAAGATTGGATAGGTCATCCATGTTCATCCTTTTTGTGCGGATTACAGCATCTGTGTCCGAGAGCATCTAGATATTAAAATTTTCCCCACATCCGCCCCACTCAACCCACTAGGAACCATCCGAGAGATTACCCACCCGTGCATATACAATATAGCCCACATTGTGGTGAATATTTTGAAAACAATTTGACTTAAAGACGTTGCTGCCCACGGAAGCACCAACTTTCGATCAAATTGTTGTCCATATATTTAGCTCAGCCTTTCTTCTACTAATAGTAGCATCATACGCTATAACAGCTAGAAATAACATAACTTCCAATCAAATTGTTTTAGCGTAATTATCTCAACCTCTCTTGTATAAATCTTAGCGTCCTTTGCTATAACAACATAGTAGACATATCAGCTTACGCAGCGCGCGCAACGTCCTAAAGCATCTAAAGTATAAACAGCCTGAAAACGAGTCCAGCGTCTGGGTGCTGCCAACCGGATGTCTGCGTCTAGAGCGTATGGGTGGTGTCAGCTGCAGTTGATAGCTGTCGCTTAAGCGAGCATCAGTCACACAATAAGTGGCCACTAAACGACTAAAGACCAAGTCTTTTCTTAACCCTTTGACATTCATATCGGCCAAAAATGGCGTCACCAGTGGTTTTGAGAAATGTCCATTTGCAGACAAAGAGAAGACTATTTTCGAAAATTTACTAATGACTGGCTCGACAATCGATACCAATACCCGACAACTAATATGGGTAGTATATAAGTACTGATGTTGAAACTTCCGGAGAACATTATTTCACCGCCATTAGCTAAATTAACTATTACGGCACTGGTGTTGCAAACATTGGGCCGATCGAATCACAGGCCTTTGAATTTTCGTCCATCCATCCCTCTAGCACATATTCCCCCTACTATATATACACCTGTGCAAAAGTTAAGCACCACCCTACTTTTACGCACATGCGAGGGTATATTCATGTGCTATGAAGAAAGCAATAGCATAAACATTTATGTACCCATCCATCTTAGTGCAAGAGGTAATAATGCAACTAGAGGAATGCTGATTATGATGGTGGGGAAACACTGTATGTTTTTGTTTGAACTTGAAAACGAGGCCTGAATATGGTTACGTTGACACAACTGACAACTATTGCCCTACAGTTGACACACGTGGCTAGATTGTCATTAATGGTGTCTGAAAACGAAGTTTAACATCTGTGCACGAGCTTGAGACTGTCATTATTAATACCGGGCATATCCACCTTGTGCCTGGATGACGGCGTGGACACGACGTCTCATGCTGGTCACCAACCAACTGATACGCCATTGTGGTATTCGTTGCCATTCAAGATGGAGTGCGTCTGTTAATTCCTGTAGGTTCTGCACAGGAGGATCCCTCCTTCTCACCATGTTTCCCAGAATGTCCCAGATATGCTCAATAGGGTTCATGTCAGGGCTCCTTGCTGGCCATGGTAGGGTTTCGATGGCATTCTGGCGGAGGTATATATGCACAGCTCTAGCACGATGTGGTCGGGCGTTGTCATCCATGAATATAGGGTGGGTTCCAGGTGCATGATCTACAAAATGAGGGACCACAACTCTATCCAGTATGGAATCTTGATATCTTTGTCCATTTAGTGTTCCAGGTACAGTCAACAGATCCAGCTTACAATCAAATGAGATACACACCCATATCATAACGGAACCTCCACCAAATGGAACTTCTTCCATGATGTTACGTTGGTCGTACGCCGTGCGTCTGGACCTCCATACACGAGTTCGACCATCTGTGGCATGAAGCAGGAACCGACTTTCATCGGACCAGTGTACCCGTCTCCAGGATCTCATGTTCCAGTGTCTTCTTTCGTTGCACCACCTCAGACGCTCCTCTTTGTGGTGTGCAGTGAGGAGAGGACGTCTGACAGGTCTCCTAGCTTTCATGCCAGCGGCATACAGTCTCCTTTTGACGGTAGACATTGACACTCTATTGCGCGTTTCCCATTGCTGGCTGAGCACTCTGCTGTTGGTGAATGGAGATCTCCTAACAAGGCGTACTAGGGCTCGATCATCATGGGCAGTAGTCTTCTTCGGTCTTCCAGATCTAGGCCTGTCCTTCACCTCGTTAGTTTGCCCATGTTTTGCAATCAAACCACTGATTACAGTATGGTTAATGTTCAGCTGTCTGCCAATCTCTCTGCATGACATACCAGTGGTATGCATGCCTATGATTTGCCATTTCACACGATCACTTAACCTTCGTCTTGCCATAGCGGTTCACAATCAAGAGCTAATTCTCTCTGTACAAATAAACCACGGTCATGAACACAAAATTCCTAATCTTGTCGCCTAAATCTGTATGTAATGTTCTACACCTCAAACTGGACTTTTACATAACTGAACACGTGTGCTGTTTCCCGCCACGCACGGACATCAAGCGGCGTGAAGTCATGCATGCATGTGCATTTCGTACTTGGAATTATGTCAGCTAACGCGGGGACAAAAAGTATGGCAGCCTAGATGTACCATCATGTTTCTACGTTCTATTGTTTTTGCTGGTGCTTAACTTTTGCACAGGTATATATATATATATATATATATATATATATATATATATATATATATATATATACACACACACAAGGTGTGTATCCTTCGTCTGTGGTCACCATTGTCAGGAAGCTGATTGGTTGGTTTGTTGTCAAAATCCGCTGACATCACGTTTCTGACTACAAACCACTACAAACCAACCAATCAGCTTTCTGACAATGGTGCCCACAGATGAAGGTTTCATACCTTGTGTATATTATATATAGTAGGAGGGATATGTGGTAGAGGGATGGATGGACGAAAACTCAAAGGCCTGTGATCGAATGTACTCCCAATCATTAAATCGAACTTTATCCAAAATTCACTTCAAATTATCAAAATTGTTATGCTATCTAATTTCTACTACAATTTATTTTGATATAAATAATACAATCAGCCGTAAGCAATAAATTGGCTAAGTCAGTGATATTATTTCTTTAATATACATAAAGCCATATATGACCAATCAACAATCAGAATTCATGCACACCCGCCTGTTAATGCAGCGCCACCTATCCGTCATCAACAGATCAACGTGTCCTGCCGGCTGTTTGACATTTGCTAGTGTTTGAAGACTGAAATGTAATAAACAATGACGGATAATCTCACGTGTAGTGCGTTACTTCTTCCTACGAACCGTTAGCAACGTCTTAATCGAACGTGTAACTAAACCCTGTGACAATGTCGGTCGACACTCACACAGGCACTTATTTTGAAGCGACAAAGTTAATATTTTTCTGCATATCGTGGTACACATCTGGCGCATTGGGAAATATCATTGCCAAAACAGTACTTTCAGAATTCCCATACCCAATCACGCTAAGTATGACTTATCTGTTATCAGCATGTGTGTATTTAGGGCCTATACTTGCCTGGCTTAAAGTCCCAGAGACGCCACATATACCACGATCATTTTACATGAAGATGATTTTGCCACTTGCTGCGGGGAAATGTCTGACCTCTCTGATGACGAACACTAGTATATGGAAAGTTCCAATCTCATACACACACACTGGTAAGTATGAACAGCTATGCATTTAAATCTTCTAGAGCTCAGACAGTGGAGACGGGTGGTCTTTCTATGGAGGTCAAATGTTAATTTGTCTTTCGATACTCTGAAGTGGTTCTTATAGAGAGGTGGTCTTATGGAAGGGTCGGATCCATAAGGGCATTTGCTTTGGGGGGGGGGGGGGGGCACCAAAGATTTCAAAAGAGTTTAACTTGAAAATGGGATCAATTCCGCCGCCACCAGCAGGTAATTAAAAAAATTGGCAGCCCTGTGGGTGGTAGGGAAGGGTGAGGTGCATGTGACACCCCCCCCCCCACCCACCCCTTTGATCTGCGGCTGGGTCTTTCCTCTGATATCAGGCACATGTCCACAGTCCTTGTGTGTATTATGGTGTCATTGTTTGTTTTTTAACATGTTTATCTGTCTCATTGCTGCAAGCCACCGGACAATAATTTTGATGGGCAAAAACTCTTGACATGCTGAATATATAGAAAACAATTTGACTGAAATTTGTTGGTCGCATAGCCACCAACAACTCAGTCAAATTGTTTCCAAAGTATTTTGGCATGTCAAGCGATCGATACAAGCCCTAGAATATGTGATGTCTGCCAAAATTTGAGAAAGGTGATCATACTTGGTCTGTATCGCGGACGTCCAAATTGGGGAAGTCGAGTTGGGGGATAATTTTCATACCAATATCTACTCAGGAAAATGGAGATATTTCTTAGAGCACAATCAGATAAAATAATTTGCTACAATTCGACCATATTCACTACAGCTAGCAGCATTCCGTCTGCTTATAGAGCGAAGCAAGGATCATACTTAGTCTGAATCGAGGAAGTCCGTTTGGCGAAAGTTATATCCATAGAGGCAAAAATGCACTAACTGTACTAGTGAAGATGGTTGAAATATTGCCAATTTCATTATTCGATTGTGCGTAATGGTAATATTTGCTCTGGTATGCATTTAACCTCCATGAATCAACGTCTACAATTCAGATTTCCACAATTCTGACTAGGTATGATCACATTATTAAAAAATTCAGACCATTAACAACAACAATGGTTTCATTTAGCCATTTAACTCTTACAGACTAGAAAACAAAATCTTGATGATGTTGAATAATTTGAAAGTAATTTGACGGGATGCTGTTGCTGCCTATGGTGGTAACAAGTTCCAGTCAAATTAGTTACAAAATATTCCACAACTTGCTACTTTCCTGTATACGTGTTTTGAAACTGAATTACTGAAATTTCAAGAGGCAAAGGGGTAGCAAACAGGTGTCATCAATTAACAAGTGTCCTAATTCAGTATCAGTTGACAAGATTTGTGTCAACCAGGAGTCACCTTGTGTATGAAGCCGTACCAGATTAACCCTTTCAGTGCCTATTGTCTGGATACATCACACACACAATATTTTTTATGCCTGGAAGCTGTTGCTACCTAGCCGTAAGCTGGCTTTGTCAACAACCACTTCAATCCAGTCAAGTTTATGTCAGCATCCTACTGATTTTCTGTAGGGCTTGGCATTGAAATTGAGATTAACCCTTTCACCGACCAATTCCTGAAACAGTAAATTCTTTGCGATCTAGAACTTATTCGGTTGAATATTTTGAAAGCTTCCAGTCAAATTCATTTCAAAATATTCTACCGTTTTCCTGTATATAGTTGTCTTGAAAATGAGAAATGGGGAAGTCATCGATTAAAGGTTAAAGTGATTTCGTGGATACAAGTGTTAAAGAGCTCTGATTACTGATTAGCCAGTAATACACGTAAATGTGTTGTTTTAACCCTTTCACAACGAAGCCGGCCAAAACCGGCCTCTGTATTGGTCTTGGGGAATGTCCATTTGCAGGCCAAGAGAAGACTATTTTTGAAAATTTGCCACTGGAATGACTGGCTCGATAACCTGTAGGGAGGTGTGAGCAAGGTGCCGTATTCACAGGGTGGAATACGAGCATTATGGTGCGATTCCAACGGTCACAGATGATGACCGTTGACAACCCACTCAGGCACTAGTGGATAGGAGCCAAGTGCATTCAGAAGAAGTCCTGGCCCTATTTGATGATGGTGTGAGAGCAGCAGTTAATGCTGTGAACCACTCTTATCATTTGCTTCAGTCTCTGTGGGCTGAAGCAGGGGCAGGCCACCCTGTACCACCTGCAGCGCTTTCCTGCGTCAATGACGGCCTTATGCTGTCAAGGTACGTGCTGGCACAGGTACAGGCGCGAGTGACCAAATCGAGGTGTCACCCAAAGGCTCTGTTATTAATAAGTAATGTAATGGTAAGTATTGTTAGGTCTCGGAGAAAGGGAAATTGAAATTTCCTTCAGTCTGTGGACTACCCATATCAATGTGGAGTGCATGAGCACATTTACCTTTGGCCCTGCCCTCAGGGGTGGTGTATGGGGCCAAAAGGTCATGAAATTTATTGTAATGCAGTTCCTCTGACACTGTTGGATGGAATTCGACCAAATTTAGTATGTCAGGTATCCATATCAATGTGGAGTGACTGTATGAGCACGTTTACATTTGGCCCCACCCCAAGGGTTCAAAAGGTCATGAAATTGATTGTAATGCAACTCCTCTGATAGTATTGGATGAAATTCAACCAAATTTGGTATGTGAGTTACTCATATGATTGCGGAATGCAAAAGGACATTTTGCATTTGTCTCTTCCCCAGTGGTGGGTTATGGGGTGTGTCAAAAGTTCAAAGCGGTGGGGGATTTATGATGACGCGTCATCGACCAATCAATCTAGTTTCTGCTGTTTTAACCTAAGTGTCATCCACCCCTATTTCTATCAGTGAGAGAATCATATTGATCAATCATGTGTATGCATGCATGCAGGGACCGACCTCATTTGAAATCATTAGCCAGTGAATTAACCTATTTTGGGATATCATTAGCCAAATCTCGACTTTCTTAGCCTGACCAATAACCTATCAATCTAATCCTTTATGATCCCGCTAGATCTTAAGGCTAAAAATAACCAAGTAAGAGATGACCAGCAGGTCATGTAAGAAATAAAATATTGGATAGAATTAGATGTGACATCATGGTTTAAGAGGAACTGACCTACCAACATATATGTAAAATCATTAGCTAGTGAATTAGCCTATTTTGACATTTTATTAGCCAACCATGAAAATTATTCTCAAAAGCGAATTGTCGAATGGGTAGGTCTGTCCCTGGCATGCATGTGTTTGTCTGTAGAGGCGTAGTGTGTGTATGTGTGTGTGTGTGTGTGTGTGCGTGATAGAACTCAGAACTAAATTATTCTCAAAAGCGAATTGTCGAATGGGTAGGTCTGTCCCTGGCATGCATGTGTTTGTCTGTAGAGGCGTAGTGTGTGTATGTGTGTGTGTGTGTGCGTGATAGAACTCAGAACTGCCAGAAGTTGTAAATTTTGTTGATTAATACCATGATATAATATCTGACTCTCGTTTCAGTGAAGGCGAGCATGCCATTGTTTACTGTGATATTGTCTCGTGTAATTATGGGTGAAAAACAAACATTAAAGGTACAGTATAAAAACAAGGAACACAGTTCATAGTAAAGTCGATGCTTAATACTGTGAGATAAATATGACAGAATATTTTTGCTGCAGTAACATTCTAGTTCCAATGTTGTTGGGTGCCAAAAATTGTGTTTTAACACTCTAATGGTCAAGATTTTTCAAGAAAATTTAAATGTTTTCTTAGAGAATATCGATTTGTAGGTCAAGAGAATACTAGTTTTGTCAATTTTTTAAATGGTAATCCCTGGAACGACTGGCGCAGTTACCGAGCCAGTTGGCTCAGTTATGGACATACAGTCAGAGACAGTCATTCCAGTTATACATTTTCAAAAGTTGTGCCTTTTTCTTAGTATGCAAATGGATATTCCTCAATTTCAGGAGCTGACTAGACCATAACTGGGTTAAATGACTAAAATGATAATTACCTATCATAATGACATGATAATTACATATCATAATGGCATGATAATTACCTATCATAATGGCATGATAATTACATATCATAATGGCATGATAATTACATATCATAATGACATGATAATTACCTATCATAATGGCATGATAATTACCTATCATAATGGCATGATAATTACCTATCATAATGGCATGATAATTACATATCATAATGGCATGATAATTACATATCATAATAGCATGATAATTACATATCATAATGGCATGATAATTACCTATCATAAGGGCATGATAATTACATATCATAATGGCATGATAATTACATATCATAATAGCATGATAATTACATATCATAATGGCATGATAATTGCCTATCATAATGGCATGATAATTACATATCATAATGGCATGATAATTACCTATCATAATGACATGATAATTACATATCATAATAGCATGATAATTACATATCATAATGGCATGATAATTACCTATCATAATGACATGATAATTACATATCATAATGGCATGATAATTATATGTCATAATGGCATGATAATTACCTATCATAATGGCATGATAATTATATATCATAATGGCATGATAATTACATATCATAATGGCATGATAATTACCTATCATAATAGCATGATAATTACATATCATAATAGCATGATAATTACATATCATAATGGCATGATAATTACCTATCATAATGACATGATAATTACATATCATAATGGCATGATAATTACATATCATAATGGCATGATAATTACATATCATAATGGCATGATAATTATATATCATAATGGCATGATGACAGAATGTTTGTTCACCTGTATGTCACTTATTTATTATCACACACATTAAAAAAAATCTGGCTATCTCATCCGAATTTGTTCGGTGAAATTCATTCAAATTTGTTGGGAGTTACCCATATGATAGGGTTTGTGTGTGTGTGTGTGTGTGTTTGCGTGCGTGCGTGCTTGAGTGGCAAAAAGTCAAAGTTGGCAGAATTCAACCAAATTTTGTATGTTAGTTACCCAATGATTGTGTATTGCGATACAATGCTTTACATGACGCTATGTCCCCGAGGTGAAAGGGTGGTATAGGCTGGGGTATGGGGGTGGTGGGGCCTGTGTGTGTGTGTGCGTGTGTGGAATGGCAATGTTAGCAGAATTCAACCAAACTTTCTAGATGTGAGATACTCATATGGTTGCGGCGGATTGTAATGGGATGTTTCCATTAGGCTCTGCCATCAGGGGTGGGGTGGTGCAGATTGTAATGGGATGTTTCCATTAGGCCATCAGGGGTGGGGTGGTGCAGCATGTCAAAGTTGGGGAAAGTGTTGGGTTTTATGGTCATGCAATCGACTGCTCATTCTAGTTATCAAAAACACATGCCCATGAAATTATCCTCTACCTGTATGTCACTCTTCTACAGGTTTACCTGTCTCTGCTGCCAATCATTGGTGGCGTCGTCATAGCAACACTTACAGAGCTTTCCTTTGATATCATCGGACTCGGCAGCGCCTTGGCAGCTACTACAGGATTTGCTTTACAAAATATATTTTCAAAAATTGTAAGTAGAGATTTTGTCTTGCCTACAAAGCAGAATTGCGACATACAGTACATCACATAAATAAGTTAACATGTTCCCAAAACAAATACAGAAACATGTTAGTACAGTTTTGAACATGATGTAAGAAATGTTCTGTTGAATATTTTGGACTTGATTTGACTTGGTGCCATTGCTTCCATAGGCTGCCAATTAAGATAAATCCAAAATATTGACCAATATGTTTTATTTTATTTTGGAACCACGTAAAGTTATTTCTGAGCTGTACTGTACTGTACTGAGCTGTAGGTATCACCTTTCAAGCTTTCTTCTAGTGTTAAACCTAGAGAACTCTGATTTCATGCTTGTAAGTGTATATTATCAACTCCTACTCAGAATAACTGATTCAATGTTTGTTTCAGTTACGGATCTAGCATATACTTGTATGTCTTATATAACCTCGATCTGAATAGAGGGATGTGATCTGTCACTCAAATATATAACGTCATCAATAATCAATTACGTCACCTCTAGGTTGAAGTTACAATCAAAATGTGTAATGATTGACCTATCTAGCGCCATCATGAATATTTAAATGTGTAGTGATTGACCTATCTAGCGCCATCATGAATATTTAAATGTGTAATGATTGACCTATCTCGCGCCGTCATGAATATTTAAATGGGTAATGATTGACCTATCTAGCGCCATCATGAATATTTAAATATGTAATGATTGACCTATCTAGCGCCGTCATGAATATTTAAATGTGTAATGATTGACCTATCTAGCGCCGTCATGAATATTTAAATGTGTAATGATTGACCTATCTCGCGCCGTCATGAATATTTAAATGGGTAATGATTGACCTATCTAGCGCCGTCATGAATATTTAAATGTGTAGTGATTGTCCTATCTAGCGCCGTCATGACTATTTAAATGTGTAATGATTGACCTATCTAGCGCTGTCATGAATATTTAAATGTGTAATGATTGACCTATCTAGCGCTGTCATGAATATTTAAATGCCCATCAATTGTACAAAGTATATGTCATGGATTTACTATTTAATAAACATTCTGTTGAATATTTTGAAACTTATTTGTCTGGGCACTGTTGCTGCCATAGGCAGTAACAGTAGCTATGGCAGCAACAGTACCCAGTCAAATTAGTTTCACAATAATCAACAGCTTACCTGTAAAGTTTTCTTTAAAACAGGATTGTTGGAATTCAGGTTTCAAAGTATATAAATTGATATCAAGACGCACAAAATGGGGACGGGACATAGAAGTGGATCCGTTACTGGCAGGATCCTAAGAAACATGAGATCGAGAAAACTAACCCTTTAATGGTCAAGCTGGAGAAAACCGACCTTGCAGTGATCTTGAGAATTGTCCAGTTGCAGGACAAGAGAATATTTTTTACATTTATCACTGGAATGACTGTCTCGATAACTGGGCGAGGCGTTCCAGTGGTAAATTTTCAAAAATAGTCTTCTGGCCTGAAAATGTATATTGCCTAAGCAGGCTTAATTAGAAATTGTCCTGATTAGTAGTTTATAAACAATTTGACTTAAAGTTGTTGCTGCAGAAGAGAATTGTCTCGAGTGAATACGGTCTGTTATAATGTATTAACCCTTTAATAGTCAAGCTCACCAAAACTTACCTTTGTACTTGACTTGGGCAATGGCCATTTGCATGTCAAAAGAAGACAATTTTGACAATTTATCACTTGAATGACTGACTCGGTATGTTATTCTAGTGGTAAATTTTCAAAAATTGTTTTCTTGACCAGCAAATGTACATGGACTAAGCATAACTTGGGAGACTTTTAAGGTTTACCACTGGAATGACTTAAAATGGACGTTTCTCAACATAAACTGCAGAAATCCTTTTGGCCAAAACATGATCATTAACCCTTTAAACCTTGAATTTGTTCAAGAAAATTTCAGTTTTCTCATAGAAGATCTCCATTTGCAGACAAAGAGAAGACTATATTTGGGAATTTACCGCTGGAATGACTGGCTTGGTTATCGAGCCAGTGATTCCAGTGGTAAATTTTCAAAAATAGTCTTCTCTTTGTCTGCAAATGGACATTTCTCAAGACCACTGCAGAAGCCGTTTTTAGCTGATACAAGTGTTAAAAGGTGAATGGTCAAATTTGGTCAAGAAAATTATATATAGATCTGCCTATTGAATATCCATTTACAGAATTCAATTTTTGAAAATTTATCACGAGTCACTGGCACTCATTCCAGTGGTAAATTTTCAAAAATTCTATCGGGCTGTAAATGTACATTCCACAAGACTATAATAGAGGCTGGTTTTGGCCGGCTTGACCATTTAAGGATTAATGTGATAAAATCAGTAAATTTCTGGTGTATTTACATTTCAGTGTTTGAAAGATATACAGATTCATCATCTACGTCTTCTGTTCATTATGTCAAAAATAGCCACGGCTTGCTTTATACCATTCTGGCTGATTCTAGATGTGAGAATCCTTATTGCTGATGATCTCTTTGTAAGTATCTGCTAGATCATATATCTAGATTATCTGCATAAAAAATAGTTCACACACACGCAATGGCACACAAAGCCTCACACTTTCTCCAACTTTAACCTTTTGACCCTACCCTTCAGCGACGGGGTGGAGCCGAATATAAATTTGTCATCTTGCATTGACTCGCAATCTGCATTAACATGGGTAACTAAAAAAACCAAATCTGGCTGATTTCCTCCAAATGGTTTCTGAAGCGACAGCATGACTGATTGAATCTTTTATATTTGACCTTTGAGCTGACCCCAAGGGGCAGTGCACGATGTAAATGTCATCTGGCAAGCTGTAATCATACATATGTATCGCATGACCTATTTGATTGAATTTCAACAAATGGTTTTGGGGAGACATCGTGACAGACTGTTTTTGTATAATATTTTTAATTTTGGCCCTCTAGGGGTTTAAGTCAAACTAACTTCCTGCCAATCAAACAATGGGGTTTTGTTCAGATATTAACCCTTGCATGGCGAAGCTGGCCAAAAACCAGCCTGAGCTAAGCTGGTCTTGAGGATTGTCCATTTTTACTTCAGGTCAAGAGGAGACTATTTATGAAAAGTTAGCAGTGGAATGACTGGCTCAATAACCAACCCAGTCACAGTGGTAAATCTTCAAAAATAGTCTTTTCTTGGCTTGCAAATAGACATTTAATAAGCAAATATTTTGAGTTTCTTAACCAAATTAAAATGTTAACATTCTACAGTGTCCCAGAGGATTTTAAGCAAGCTAAACTTTCCTATTTGATACTTCTGAAATTGTGCTATTTCAATCCAGAGTTGACACCAAGTATGCATGCATGGGTCTAACAAATCGATTGTACAGTCCATACTCCATCCTACAATATAATAACATTTAATTGTTTTCAAGTTTTCTCTTTGATATTTTCAGTTAAAAAGTGGCCAGGTTGGTCGGATATCTCTGCTGTTGTTTCTGGATGGTGTGTTTAACCTCCTACAGAATGTATTTGCATTCAGTGTGCTGGCGATGATTACACCGCTCAGTTATGCTGTGGCCAATGCTACAAAGAGGATAATCATCGTGGTTACATCCCTGTTGATGCTTAGGAATCCAGTCACATCGGTCAATATTTTTGGCATGTCAACTGCTATCTTTGGTGTCTTGTTGTACAATAAAGTAAGTCATATACAATCGGGCATAATTAACCCTGTCCTGTTTATGCATCAATCATATGACATCATAATCAACTACGTAACATATAGGATGATGTCATAATCAATGATGTCACGAATGAGGTAAATACGTCACGAACGCTTAATAGATGACAGACTAAGGGTTGCTGTACGAATTGTATGTCTACTATTTAATAAAGGTACTGGTGAATATTTTGAAACTAACCATAGGCATCAGAGTGGTAAGGGTTAACCTACAGATAGGCGGGGCTAAAACTGGATTCCTGCATTAACCGTTTAAGCATCAAGATTTGTCCAGAGCATTGAAATTTGTTCTTAACCCTTTAACACTTGAATTTGTTCAAGAAAATTTCAATTTTCTCATAGCAAATGTCAATTTGCAGACCAAGAGAAGACTATTTTTGAGGCTTTACCACTGGAATGACTGGCTCGGTTATTGAGCCAGTCATTCAAGTGGTAAATTTTCAAAAAATAGTCATCTCTTGGTCTGCAAATGGACATTTCCCAATGCCACTGCAGAAGCCGTTTTTGGCTGATACGAGTGTTAAAGGCTTAATGCATGTCCATTTGAAGGCCAAGAGAAGTTGTAAAAATTATACCCAAGTGCAGAACTTGCAATATTGTCCATATAAACACCTGGACTGTGCCAACAAATGATATAGCAGAGACAAAAATGGCACTCTAACTATGAATACAAGAGCGCTATACATAGACATCTTCAACAAGAAGGACTCCTCAGTAGCTCAATGCTTTAATAATTCACCCAACCACAGGAAGTGAGATTGTTTCCTTCTGCATTATTCAGGTTCTAAGAGCTGAGCCAGATGTAGACTATAATACTCCCATCAGGAGGAAACATGAAGCATAATGGATTGGCCCCAGTCACGCACGCACGCACGCATACACACACACACACACACACACACACACACACACACACACACACACACACACGTGTGTGCGTGTGCTTGCGTGCATGTGTGTGTATGTGCTCTTGTTTGTAGTTTCGCGTTATAGATTTGGTTAATTATCACTATAGCTGAACCTTCTCTTCATATACAGGATGGATCAGATCTGTAACTCAAGTATTTGACGTCATAATCAGATATGTCATAATCAGATTGATGTCACATATTAGCTGACATCACAATTAAAATGATATACCTGTGTAGCGTCATCACAAAAATTGCAGGGTCTGTCAATAAAGTGTATGAATTGTATGTCATTGATGGATTTACAATTTTATAAACATTCTGTTGAATATTTTGAAACTAATTTGGTGAATTAGTTACAAAATATTCAACAAGTTAGGTGTATGTATGTATGATTACTGTATTCTGCGGCTGTAGTAGTAGAAACATCCTACAGCTGCAATCAGTCCTTCTTCGCTTTTGCCCACTGTGTCTTGTCTTCAGCCAAAATCCTTAGCTTCCTCAGGTCCATTCTTGACCTGAGTGTACCTAATCCTGCTTTCTTGAGGTCACCTAGTATCACGCTTAGCAGATTTATGCAATGACGTCCTCTCCTGGCTCTATATTTGCTGGCTCAGAGTAGGGCGAATTCCAAGGCTCTGCTGGTGTGTCTTCTGGCATCCTTAGCACATGGCCAAACATGGACCATCTTTGCTGGGCGACTTTTACAGACAGTGCCGGCGTATTACACATCTATTGGCTGTATAGTTATCTTAAATTTAGATTTTGGGACTTCAGGTTTTAATAGTTTTAAATTGATTCAAACACATGGAAAACTTGGAGGGAACTTGGCTAGAAATGTGTGTGGCATAGCTAGAAATGTGTGTGGCATAGCTAGAAATGTGTGTGACATCGCTAGAAATGTGTGTGGCATAGCTAGAAATGTGTGGGGCATAGCTAAAAATGTGTGTGGCATAGCTAGAAATGTGTGTGGCATAGCTAGAAATGTGTGTGGCATAGCTAGAAATGTGTGGGGCATAGCTAGAAATGTGTGTGGCATAGCTAGAAATGTGTGGAACATAGCTAGAAATGTGTGGGGCATAGCTAGAAATGTGTGTGTGGCATAGCTAGAAATGTGTGAGGCATAGCTAGAAATGTGTAGGGCATAGCTAGAAATATGTGCGGCATAGCTAGAAATGGTCCTATTGGCTTATGCTTAGATGTGTGTAGTAAGTTGTCTATACTGAACACGGGCTCTTCATCGCTGTCCTGCTAAGCATTGAGTAAGTACAACAGATTTTACCCACCCTGTGACAGTTCTGCATGTGCGTCCGTGAGTCTTTGTTCTATTTATAAATTGTCTGAATTACAATTGTTTATTTACAGGTGAAATTGGATCAGAATATTGCTGAGAAACGCTCGTCAGTCTTGCCCGTTGTCGCTACTGAGCTTCATTTAGAAATGAAGGCAAAAAACAGCAGCTTATTACTGAATGGTTCAATTGGTGATTGGTCGTCGCCGTCCCTTTATCTACCAAATGGTGTTCAGTCTCATGTGCCTGGTGTCTCATCACCGTCATCATATAGTAGTAATAGTCACAGCTCTCAGAGAGTAGATTCTGGTGAGTTTTCTCAGGCCAGTACCCAGGCTACAAACAGGATTATGCAGGGTATCGGCGCAAGCCCTAAACATGCCAAGTCACCTGTCTTCTATATATAATCATCATCTTACTATGCAATTACCTGTACAGGTACAAATGTACATTTATTAACTCTCGCACCTCTCAATTTCATAACATTCATATAAGTAAGCTCTTGAATATTTTGAAACTAATTTAACTGAAAGCTGATGTTTCCTGAGTCATCATCAGCTCTTAGTCAAATTAGTTTCAAAGTATTCAATATATTTCATGCGCTGTTAAAGGGTTTTCACATCTATTCATCAGGGTCATGGTTAAATATATATATATATATATATATATATATATATATATATATATATATATATATATATAATTACTGTCTCTAGAAGCTATTGAACCCATTTGTTCCAGGAATTTAGGACTTATCATCGTTCGGTTTGATCAGGAAAAGTACTGAAATGTTTTAATCATCAAAATTTGTAAACAAAATTTTAAATCTTTGCTTAATGAATGTGAATTTTCAGCCCAAGAGAAGACTATTTTTGAAAATTTGTCACTGGAATGACTGGCCCGACTATTGAGCCAGTCATTCCTGTGATAAGTTTTTAAAATAGTCTTATTTTGTGCTGCAAATGGATGTTCTTGAAGATCACGGCCAAGGAAAGTTTGGCCATTAAATGGTTTACAGATTACCTCTTTAATGGCCATACCGGCCAAAACCGGCCTGCGCTATGCTCTTATGGAATGTCCATTTGCCGGCCAAGAGAATGCAATTTTTGAAAATTTGCCACTAGAATGACTGGCTCGATAACCGAGCCATTTGTTCCAGTGATAAATTTTTTTAACTGTATTCTCTTGGCTGTTAAATGGCAATTCAATAAGAAAATATTTAAATTTTCTTGACCAGTAAAGGGTTAATGGGTAGGAATCTGTTAAATACACATAAAAAACAATCTATGTTAAAATGTAACTAATCAATGATATTTTAGACTTCGGGATCATATTGTTTTAGATTCTGTTTTTATTATAAATTACCAGAACTCAGACTTCAAGCAGATTATTCAATTACTGAATATGCTGAAAAGAATCTGACTAAAATGAACTACTTTGAGTCAAAATATTTTAACTTTTATCCCTTGAAATTCTAATTTCTGAATTTCCAGGCAAACTATATAGGAGAACTATGGGAAAGCTGTTGTATACTGTGAAACCAACTTGACTGGAATCCATTCACATTAGTTTCAAAATATTCATCAGAATATTCCTTACATCATAAAGAATATTGAATGAACACCTAGAATAACGTTCATCAGACATCCGGAAATGAAACTCAAACTCAGAATTTCACGATGATCCGAATAATGCCCTCTGTTTTAAAGGGAAACGTACCAGATTTCAGATATCCATATTTTATAGTGGTTCTCGTCTATTTATTTTATTTTTTCTTAATCATTTGAAATGGACCTTTCCAGAGTAATGACGTCATAATCAGCTAAGTGGCATGTAGGATGACATCATAATCATTACATCATAATGAGTCTATACGGCCCGTATTTAACTCTTAATAGTTCGACATGTACAAATTGTATGTCTCTACGATTTAATAAACATGCTGTTGAATATTTTGAAACAAATTTGTCTGGGCGCTTTTGCAGCACCCAGTCAAATTAGTTTCAAAATATTCAACAGCTTAACCTGTACCGTTTTCTGGAAATGTAGTCAGGGAGTTCAGAGATGGATCGATCCCAACACGATCGAGGCGTGGGCGGAGCTTAGCTAGAGATGGGCGGGGAATAGCTAAAAATGTAAGGGTCCATTACAGAATCTCAATCTATATCAAATGTATTTTACAACCAGTATACTGCACACAAATAAAATGAAACTATACATTCCCTACAAACCTGCTACAAAAAGTACTTTGCAATGTTACACATTCTCTTATTTTTTAAGACATTGCTACCGAAGTCAAATTATTGTCAAAATATTCCACATCCTTACATGGGTATCTAGTTGGCGTAAAATTTAGACACTGGCTAAGGTACATGTACTTGTGATATCATCGAGAAGTAAGCTCTTCCTAAGCACAGGACAACATGTATTAGTTGCGGAATAAGTTGTAATATTTAGAAAACAGTAAAATATAAATATGAACTCAAACCATATTTTACTTTAGCTCCTTACCCCTTTCACCATCGAGTTTGTTCAAGAAAATTTAAATTTTATCATAGAACATGACCATTTGCAGTCCAAGAGAAGACTATTCCTGGGAAAGTTACCACTGGAATGACTGGCTCAGTTACTGAGTCATTCCAGCTTGTCAGCAAATGGGCATTCCTCAAGACCACACCGGAGACCATTTTTGACTGGGTTTGCAATTAAATGCTTAAGTTGCCACATGAGGCATTAATTCTAGTGTAAGGAGAAAGTCAATTACTGATAGCTAATAACTGACTCACCAATATGCATTAATATGATGTCATAATAGAAAAGACTCAGTTCTATTGGTTATATCACAAAGTGACATGCTTCTCAACAGCCAATGACATCATTTTTAAAATGATTTTTATAGCACATTCTGTATTATTATTGTTAAATGTGTGTAAATCTGTGTTTATAATATATGATAAATATATCTGTTATATTTCTACGAGCTATTATTTCTATGCATCGCCAGTGTTTGTTTGTGTGTTGTTGCTATGCAGGAGAGAGAGAGAGAGAGAAAGGGATGGGGGGAGAGAGGGGGGGGGGGGCGGCGTTAGGGAGGGAGGGAGAGTTTACTGAACTTCTAGATAATCAAATGGACCGAGGGTGTCGGTGTTGTTCTAGGTAATCAAATTGACTGAGGATGTCGGTGTTGTTCTAGGTAATCAAATTGACTGAGGATGTCGGTCTTGTTCTAGGTAATCAGATTGACTGAGGATGTCGGTGTTGTTCTAGGTAATCAAATTGACTGAGGATGTCGGTGTTGTTCTAGGTAATCAAATTGAATGATGATGTCAGTGTTGTTCTAGGTAATCAGATTGACTGAGGATGTCGGTGTTGTTCTAGGTAATCAAATGGACTGAGGATGTCGGTGTTGTTCTAGGTAATCAGATTGACCGAGGATGTCAGTGTTGTTCTAGGTAATCAGATTGACCGAGGATGTCAGTGTTGTTCTAGGTAATCAGATTGACCGAGGATGTCGGTGTTGTTCTAGGTAATCAGACTGAGCGAGGATGTCAGTGTTGTTCTGGGTAGTTTGACCGTAATTCTTCCTGCATATCCTGTAGCATTACTCCCAGCTCCATTTCAGAGAGGGATTTAAAGATGTTGTGAGGACTAGATACCCGATCACTGATTAACTTGACAATCATAATACAGATTCTCCTTTACTAGAAGAACAAAATGCTTTTTAAATGTTTATAATCGGCCCAGCCAAAGCTGAGATAAGCATATAGCAACCGCCTTGACAACCAAACGTTTTTAGCTGTCGCTCTAGAGTTGTGACATCACACCGGGATGACACCAATTCCTATTA
Organism: Chaetoderma sp. LZ-2023a; assembly: GCA_034401795.1. Classification (NCBI taxonomy): domain Eukaryota; kingdom Metazoa; phylum Mollusca; class Caudofoveata; order Chaetodermatida; family Chaetodermatidae; genus Chaetoderma; species Chaetoderma sp. LZ-2023a. Next base: position 252,646,020 of record CM067369.1, read on the forward strand.
GTCTAGATTATTATCTCGGGGAGCATAGCTAGGCTCTCTACTGCTGCGCGTATTAGGCACCTATGCACATATTCTTTGACAATTCATTGTTCACACAGGGACACTACATTGTTCGAGATACACAAAGGTTCAATAATATCGAAGTTGATGATATTTTTGTTGATTAAACTTAAAAGACAGACCTCATGGTCACGGTGCCGGACATTACAATTCTAACGTATAGGCCTGTTAGAGGTGACAGTACCATCGGATTTCGTGTACGTGAATTAGGCTATATTTAATCAAACCCACACACACACTTCTTGGAATACAATTCTACAAATGCATATATATCTTATCTTTCTGGATCGACTGCAGAGATTTTGCATAGATGATAGGCATGCATGTACACAACTTTTTAAATGATAGTTAGGTAGGCCTACACCGCTCAGTGCACGCACGATCGCAATTTACCATTGTGCAGGCTTATGAATAAATTTATGATTGCAATATAGCAGTTACTCCATTTATGTGTTTAAAATTAACTACAATGTCAGGTAAATATCAATCTAATCTAAACTAATCTATTTGCATATAGTCTACATTGACATATTATTTACAGTACACAGTTTGTTTACAATTTAGGCAGCGGTCAAGGTGCGTAGCGAGGCTTTCACTGACGTCCGCGCGCTTATAGTACAACTTAAATGTGTTCAAAATATTCAACATAACGTTTCTTGTATCATGTTCATATGGTTCTAACTAACATATTTGTGTTTTTGCTTTGGAAGCATTTAAACTTATTTATGAGCTGCACTGTAAGTAAAGATGATACGCTAGCGACCTCTGAACATCTGTCAGTTCACCTACCTATTTAAAATTTGTCCATCCGCTACAGTCATGCTTTTTCATAGCATTGAAATATGAGTGTATGCTACTTCCATACATGGAAGAAGTTGGTTTGAAAACGATATAGTTCATATGGTTGTCACAGGTGTGACGCCCCCCCCCCCCCCCCCACACACACACACACACACATACACACACACCAACGTACGTGTTGACCTGTACATGCCTCTACATTATTATTATACAAACACATTGCCAAAAGCTTATAGGTAAACAATTACATTCCAATCAGTAATCTTGGGAAATTTCACATAGGACAGACACACTGACACACTTATTGTATATTTGTAATCTTCAGAAAAAGTTGTAACTGCACTCTGTAGCCTATACATTTAGATATGAATAATAGTACAATTATAGCCATCATCAACCTCTCCCACCCACTTCAATCATCACACTCACATCCATCCATCCCAGATATTACATAGTACACCCAGTCCTTTCAAGAATGGTAATGGATCCGCAATTAGGCCTACTAGACTACAGAGTATTTGTCACATGCATTGAAATATTGCCGCTTTTCAGCATTGCCCATGGTTTACCGTAGTTATAGGCCTATTATCATGCGAATATAGCTATCCATGAAACCATTAAAAATGAGTAATATATCATAATATATTTTAAAGTCATGATTTTTTATTAACTCACCTGGCCTTTAAGTGAGCTTATGTCATGGTGACCGTCTGTTGTCCGTCTGTCGTCCGTCAACTTTTCCTTTAAACAACTTCTTCTCAAGAACCGCTGGGCCAATTTCAATTATATTTGGCAGAAAGCATCCTTAGGGCATATGTATCCAAGTTTGTTCAAATGAAGCCGATCGGCCAATTAGGCTGGCGGCCATCTTCTCCGAAACCGCTTGAGGGATTGAAGGAAACCTCATGAAATATGATCTAGGGCAAGAGCTCAATCAAATTTGTTCAAGGGAACTTAATTGGTCAAATAGTTTGGCAGCCATCTTGGTTGACCTAGTTTTAGCGAAAATAACTTCTTCAGAACCGCTCACGGGATCAGGCCGAAATTTGGCAGATATGATTAGGGGCTAAGGCCCAGTAAAGATTGTTCAAGAGAAGTTGATCCGTCAAAAAACATGGCCGCCGTGGGCTAATCAAAATATAGCATGTTTGGCGGCCATATTGGATTTTTTTATTTGATGGATTTTGAGGCCGAAATTGGTTTTACATAGGTTTTTGGGTATTCTGATTTCAAATTTATAATTTTCGAAACTGTCGGTTAAACGGTTTGGCGGCCATCTTGGATCATTTTCCCCCAAAAGCTCTCATACTAAAGCAACGGGAAATGAAAAATATCTTCTCGAGAACTACTGGGCCGATTTCAATTATATTTGACATGAAGCATCCTTAAGGCATAGAGATTCAAGTTTGTTCAGACGAATCCGATCGGCCAATTTGGCCGGCGAACATCTTCGATTTCGGCCGATTTTTAGAGATGTTTTTTAAAATCTTCTTCCAAATCATTTGAGGGATTGATTCAAAACTCACGAAATATGATCTATGGTAAGCGCTGAATCAAGTTTGTTCAAGGGAACTTGATTGACCAAATGGTTCAGTGGCCATCTTGGGTGACATAGTTTTCACAAAAATGACTTCTTCCCCAGAACCGCTGAGGCGATCAGGCCGAAATTTGTGATATATAATTAGGAACTAAGGGCGATTAATGTTTGTTCAAGAGAAGTTGATTCGTCAAAAAACATGGCTGCAGTGGACCAATCAAAATCTAGTGTGTTTGGCAGCCATATCAGATTTTTTTATTTGACAGATTTTGAGGCCGAAATTCGTTTTGTATAGGTTTTTGGGTATTCTGATCTCAAATTTGCAATTTTCGAAACTGTCGGATAAATGGTTTGGCAGCCATCTTAGATCATTTTCCCGCCAAACGCTCCTATACTAAAGCAATAGGAAATTTAAAATGTCTTCTCGAGAACTACTGGGCCGATTTGAATTATATTTGGCAGGAAGCATCCTTATGGCATAGAAATTTCATTTTGTTCAAACAAAGCCGATCGGCCAATTTGGCTGGTGGCCATTTGGATTTCGGCCGATTTTTAGAAATGTCTAAAAATCTCATTCTCCAAAACGGCTTGGGGAATCGATTCAAAACTTATGAAACCTCATCTAGGCAAAGAGGTAAGCCAAGCTTGTTTAAGACAACTTGATTGACCGATTGGTTCAGCCGGCATCTTGGATGACCTAGTTTTCTCAAAAACGACTCCAGAATCGCTGAATGGATCGGGCCAAAATTTGGGAGATATGAGTAGGGACAAAGGACCATTAAAGTTTGTTCAAGGGAAGTTGCTCCGTCAAAAAACATGGCCGCCGTGGGCCAATCAAAATGTAGCGTGTTTGGCGGACATATTGGATTTTTTTATTTGATGGATTTTGAGGCCAAAATTGGTTCTATATATGTTTTGGGGTATTCTGAGCTCAAATTTGCAATTTTCGAAACTGTCGGATAAACGGTTTGGTGGCCATCTTGGATAATTTTCTCATCAAAAGCTCCCATGCTAAAGCAATGGGAAATTTAAAATATCCTCTTGAGAACTACCAGGCCGATTTCAATTATATTTGGCAGGAAGCATCCTTACGGCATAAGGATTCAAGTTTGTTCAAATGAACCCGATCGGCCAATTTGCCCAGCGGCCATTTTGGATTTCGGCCGATTTCAGGAAATGTCTTTAAAAATCTCCGAAACCACTTGGGGAATCTTCATCTAGGCCAAGAGGTAAGCCAAGTTTGTTCAAGAGGACTTGATTGACGAAATGGTTCGGCGACCATCTTGGATGACTTGGTTTTCACGAAAATGACTCCTCCAGAACCGCTGAAGGGATCGGGCCGAAATTTGGGCCATTAAAATTTGTTCAAAGGAAGTTGATCCATCAAAAAAAACATGAGCGCCGTGGGGCAATCAAAATGTAGTGTGTTTGGCGGCCATATTGCACTTGCAAAAATGCCCACAAACTCATTTAAAAGACTGCTAAACCACCCACCAACAATTCTGACAAAAATTGATGGTGCTCCAGGTGAACGACACAGGCCCCTTGTACTACAGACAGAGAAATATTGACCCAGCTCACAGCGCCGTTCCCGGTGTGATGTCACAGCGAGTGGTGATGTGATTCAGATTGAGGCATCATTTAATCTCATTATTTTGGCTGCCTAACATATTTTTCTCACTCCAAAGTGAAGCTATTGTGTTTAAATAGTGTAGTAGACCATAAAATTAATTGAAACTCGTTATCGACCGCAAGTCCTCACAAGACCTTTAACAGTGTGACTGAGATTTTATGGACAACATATTCCAATGGAATTTGACTGAAAGATGTTGGTGGCTAAGTCAAATTGTTTTCAAAATATTCAGCAAGTTAGGAGTTTTTGCTGATTGAAATTATTAATAATTCTAAAGTGGTCACGTAAATTTCTGCATAGTTAAGCCCGTCTCTCACTAGGCGACCATTTCCTTGGGCATAAATGTGAGTGGCCGAGACCTGTCGCGAGTGAACATGTGATCAATTAGTTCGCACACAGAGACCTCTTGTGCCGTATTTATATATGTCCACTCGCAGGTGATTGATTGCAATGTACTTTTGATGTATAATAGGGGTGATCGCAGAGACTCACTGGGCTTGATAGCATTACCTAATTCTTGTGAGCTAACTTGAGACCACTAGTGAACTGTAAGTCATCGTTATCGCCCTTCACACACATTACAAGCGAGTTGCAATGGACCTTTCCAGAGTAATGACGTCATAATCATCTAAGCCGCATGTAGGATGATGTCATAATCATTGTCATAAATAACTCGTAATAGTCTGACACATTGTAAGAGTTGTATGTCTCTACTATTTAATAAACATGCTGTTGAATATCTTGCAACAGCGCCCAGTCAAATTAGTTTCAAAATATTCAACAGCTTACCTGTATAGTTTTCTGGAAATTGATAGTTAAGGAGTTCAGAGATCGTTATATCCCAACACGAGCGAGGTGTGGGTGGAGCTTAGTTAGAGATGGGCGGGGCACGACTAAAAATGGAAAGATCCATTGACTTGATACCATCATGACAGTTAAATTTAATTATAAAATCGTATCATCTACAGTATTGGGTTATGAATTTGGAGGTGAAATTTAAACACTACAGTTAAAATTTCCAAAACAAAATCAAACATATTGTTGAATAATTTGAACATAATTGGATTGGGGAACACATTACTGTCGTTTGGCAGCAATGATTTCTTACGTTGTATTCAAAATTCTTCTAATTAACATGTTTTGGTTTTGTTAACTTTATTTATGAGCTGTACTGTATGTTTGAAAATTGATTTTAACCCTTTAAGGACTAAATTTGTTGAAAAAATTTAAATATTTACTTATTGAATGTCCATTTGCAGGCCAAAAGAAGACCTTTTGAAAATTTACCACTAGTCATTCCAGTGGAAAATCTTCAAAAATAGGCTTCTCTTGGCCTGCAAATGGACATTCTCCAAGACCACTGCAGAGGCTGGATCTGGCCCACTTCATCATGAAAGGGTTAAATTGATGCAACGTTATCTGCCAATAATGTAATTAAATCTTTGTCTTAAGCAATAACAAATTTTATTTAAAATTGACTACGTTAATAAATATCCTATATGTACAGTATACAGTGTATAGATTGAAATGTGCTGGTTATGAGGGATGCATATATCCTTGCTTGTTACTTACACATGCTGGTAAAATATAATAACATTAAATACAGGGCAAATTTATTTATAAGAAAAACTAACATTTTAACAAATATAATATTTATATTATGCCCTGATCGTGTTTGTTATAATGAATTATGCCCCAGTATTATTTTTTTATGACCAGGTGATAGCTCAGGGTCAGGAGTATTGTGCGGAGCTGAGAAACAGGCTGCTTGGGTTCGTGCCTCCATTTAACCACTTAGCGATCATTAGCTCACCTGGCCTAAAAGGCCAAGTGAGCTTATGTCATGGCGACCGTCCGTCGTCCGTCCATCAACTTTTCCTTTAAAACGACTTCTCAAGAACCACTGGGACGATTTCAATTATATTTGGCAGGAAGCATCCCTAGGGCATAGAGATTCAAATTTGTTAAAATGAAGCTGATCGTCCAAAATCCAAGATGGCCGCCGGCCAAAATAGCCGATTTTTAGAAACCCTTTGAAAAAATCATCTCCGAAACCGCTGGAGGAATTGATTCAAAACTCATAACACATTATCTATTACAACGGTAGACCCAAGTTTGTTCAAGGCAACCTGATTGGCATATTTGCCTGGCGGCCATCTTGGATGACCTACTTTTCGCGAAAATGACTTCTCCCGAACCGCTGAAGGGATAGGTCTGAAATTTGGTAAATATGCTTAGGAACCAAGGTCCATTCAAGTTTGTTCAAGGGAAGTTCGTACGTAAAAAAAACATGGCCGCCATCAACCAATCAAAATTTAGCGTTTGTTGGTCATATTGGCTTTTTTGCATTTGATGTATTTTGATGGCGAAAATTGCTATATATATGCTTATCAGTGTAACGAGTTCAAATATGCCACTTTCGAGACTATCGGATAAACGGTTTGGCTGCCATCTTGGTTTCTTTTCCCGCCATCGGCTCCCATAGTAAAGCAATGGGACCATAGTAAAGCAATGGGGAATTCTTTAAACGACTTCTCAAGAACCACTGGGCCAATTTCAATTATATTTTGGAGGAAGCATTCATAGGGCATACAGATCTAAGTTTGTTCAACCGAAGCGGATCGGTCAAAATCCAAGATGGCCGTCGGCCAAAATGGCTGATTTTTAGAAACACTAACAAATCTCCGAAACCGCTGGAGGAATTGATTCAAACCTCATAACACATCATCTGTGGCAGCGGTAGACCCAAGTTTGTTCACGGCAACCTGATTGGGCGATTTGCTTGCCGGCCATCTTGGATGACCTAGTTTTCGCAAAAACGACTTCTCCCGAACCGCTGAAGGGATAGAGCTGAAATTTTGTAAATATGCTTAGGGACCAAGCGCTTCAAGTTTGTTCAAGGGAAGTTTGTTCGTTAAAAACATGGCCGCCATCGTTTCTAGGTCATATTGGCTTTTTTGTATTTGATGTATTTTGGTGGCGAAAATTGCTTTATACCGGTATATGCTTATCAGTGTGGCGAGTTCAAATATGCCACTTTCGAGACTGTCGGATAAACGCTATGGCTGCCATCTTGGTTTGTTTTCCTGCCAAAGGCTCCCATATTAAAGCAATGGGCCAATAGTAAAGCAATGGGGAGTTCTTTAAACGACTTCTTCTCAAGAACCACTGGGCCGATTTCAATTATATTTGGGAGGAAGCATTCATAGGGCATAGAGATCTAAGTTTGTTCAAATGAACCTGATCGGCCAATTTGTCCGGCGGCCATCTTGGATTTAGGCCGATTTTAGGAAACATCTTAAAAAATCTCCGAAATGGCTTGGGGGGATTGATGCAAACCTCATGAAATATGATTTATGGCAAGGGAACTTGATTGGTCAAATTGTTCGGCGACCATCTTGGTTCACCTAGTTGTAGTGAAAATGAGTTATTCTCCAGAAGCGCTGAAGGGATCGGGCCGAAATTTGGCAGATATGATGAGGGCCTAAGGGCCATTAAAGTTTGTTCAAGAGAAGTTGATCCGTCAAAAAACATGGCCGCCGTGGGCCAATCAAAATATAGCATGTTTGGTGGCCATATTGTATTTTTTTATTTGATGAATTTTGAGGCTGAAATTGCTTTTATGTGTTTTTGGGTATTCTGATTTCAAATTTGTAATTTTCGAAACTGTCGGATAAATGGTTTGCTGGCCATCTTGTTGATAAAGAGCATTCTAGTGTTACATATGCAATGGCGACCGTCCGCCGTCTGGCGTCCGTCAACTTTTCCTTTAAACAACTTCTTCTCAAGAACCACGGGGCCGATTTTAATTATAATAATATATCCTTAGGGTATAGCGATTCAAGTTTGTGCAAACGGGGCCGGTCGGCCAAAATCCAAGATGGCCGACTGCCAAATCGGCCAATTTTGAGAAATGTCTGAAAATCTTCTCCGAAACCGCTCAGGGGATCGACTCAAAATTCATGGAATATCATCTAGGTGTGTAGCTGAACCAAGTTTGTTCAAGGGAACTTGATACTCCATATTGTCCGGCGGCCATCTTGGATGACCTACTTTTCTCGAAAACGACTTCTCAAGAACCACTGAATGGATCAGGCCCAAATTTGGGAAATATTATTAGCTCACCCAGCCTAAAAGGCCAAGTGCCCTTATGTTGTGGTGACCGTCCGTTGTGTGTCCGTCCGTCCGTCAACTTTTCCTTTAAACGACTTCCTAAGAACCGCTGGGCCAATTTCAATTATATTTGGCAGGACGCATCCTTAGGGCATAGGGATCCAAGTTTGTTCAAAGAAGCCAATCGGCCAATTAGGCCGGTAGCCATCTTGGATTTTGGCCGATTTTTATAAACGTCTAAAAATCTCCGAAACCGCTTGAGGGGTTGAAGGAAACCTGATGAAATATGATCTAGGGCAAGAGCTTAACCAAATTTGTTCAAGGGAACTTAATTGGTCAAATAATTTGGCGGCCATCTTGGTTGACCTAGTTTTAGCGAAAATAACTTCTCCAGAACCGCTGAAGGGATCAGGCCGAAATTTGCCAGATATGATTAGGGACTAAGGGCCAGTAAAGTTTGTTCAAGGGAAGTTGATCTGTCAAAAAACATGGCCACCGTGGGCCAATCAAAATATAATATGTTAGGCGGCCATATTGGATTTTTTTATTTGATGGATTTTGAGGCCGAAATTGGGTTTATATATGTTTTTGGGTATTCTGAGCTCAAATTTGCAATTTTCTAAACTGTCGGATAAACGGTTTGGCGGCCATCTTGCATAATTTTCTCGTCAAAAGCTCCCATGCTTAAGCAATGGGAAATTTAAAATGTCTTCTCGAGAACTTCCAGGCCGATTTCAATTATATTTGGCAGGAAACATCCTTAGGGCATAAGGATCCAAGTTTGTTCAAATGAACCCGATGAGCCAATTTGCCCAGCGGCCATTTTGGATTTCGGCCAATTTCAGGAAATGTCTATAAATCTTCTCCGAAACCACTTGCAGAATCTTCATCTAGGCCACGAGGTAAGCCAAGTTTGTTCAAGAGGACTTGATTTACCAAATGGTTCGACGACCATCTTGGATGACCTGGTTTTCACGAAAATGACTCCTTCAGAACCGCTGAAGGGATCACGCCAAAATTTGGGCCATTAAAATTTGTGTAAGGGAAGTTGATCCATCAAAAAAAAATGGGTGCCGTGGGCCAATCAAAATGTAGTCTGTTTGGCAGCCATATTGCACTTGCAAAAATGTCCACCAACTCATTTAAAAGACTGCTAAACCACCCACCAACAATTTTGACAAAAATTGATGGTGCTCCAGGTGAGCGACACGGGGCCTCTTGTTAGAAACACAGAGCCAGTACTCCTTCACAGAGCATGTAGAATAGCCACGTGTCATGTACTATATCATTGTTTGTGGTTAGAATTTCGTCCATGTAAAGTTTAGTGATCTAAGAATTATAATTATTCATTTAATGTTCAAAATTGATAAAGAAAATCAAAAACTTTTACTTGGTCAGTGGCCATCTGCAGGCCAAGAGAAGGCTATTTTTACACCCCTGTTATAACATGGAGTGTATTATGTGAGGCATGTGACATCTGTCACTCCATCCGTCTGTTAGTAAATATGCTTCCAGGCCAGCTCTCAAAGTTTTGAACCTACATTTTAAATCTATTTTCCGTGGAATATAGGTGACGACGAAGTGTCATGATATTGCTATGGCGAGATTAATATTTCCAGAATTATCCGCTCTAAAATTTCATGTCTGGACCAGCTCTCAAAAACCTTTGAACCTACTCTTGAAATTTAATTTTTAGTGTACCTATTAGGTATAGACGAAGTGTCATGATTTCGTTTCTGTGAGATCTGTCCTTAACTGTCAAAGTTATCCACCCTGAAAATCTTAAATTTCCTCAAAGATGAGTGTATAATGCCCAGATAGGCGATGCTTTTATGTCGAAAATTTACTACTGGAATGATGAGCTCTGTTATTGAGCCAGTCATTCCAGTGGTTATTTTTCAAAAATAGTTTCTCTTGGCTCGCAAATGCACATTATTCAAGAGCATGGCTGACTTGACCATTAAGCTTTTAATCCTCGAATTTGTTTCTAAAAATTCTATATAGAAAATGTCCATTTGCAGACCAAGAGACAACTATCTTTAGCTCACCTGGCCTGAAAGGCCAAGTGAGCTTATGTCGTGGCAACCGTCCGTCCGTCAACTTTTCCTTTAAATGACTTCTCAAGAACTGCTGGGCCAATTTCAAGTATATTTGGCAGGAAGCATCCTTACGGAATAGGTATCAAAGTTTGTTCAAACGAAGCCGATTGGCCAATTTGGGCGGTGGCCATCTTGGATTTGACCAATTTTTAGAAACGTCTTTAAAACTCTTCTCCGGAACTGCTTGGTGGATTGAAGCAAACCCCATGAAATATGATCTAGGGCAAGAGCTGAACCAAGTTTGTTCATGGGAACTTGATTGGTCAAATGATATGGCGACCATTTTGGTTGACCTAGTTTTAGCGAAAACGACCTCCAGAACTGCCGAAGGAATTGGGCGGAATTTTGGCAGATATAATTAGGGACTAAGGGCCATTAAAGTTTGTTCAAGGGAAGCTGATCCATCACAAAACATGGCCGCAGTGGGCCAATCAAAATATAGCGTGGTTGGCGGCCATATTGGATTTTTTTATATGATGGATTTTGAGGCTGAAATTGGTTTTATATGTTTTTGGGTAGTCTCAGCAGTCTCAAATTTGCTATTTTCGAAATTGTCGGATAAATGTTTTGGTGGCCATCTTGGATCATTTTCCCGCCAAAAGCTCCATACTAAAGCAATGGGAAAGATAAAATGTCTTCTTTTCGAGAACTACTGGGACGATTTCAATTATATGTGGCAGGAAGCATCCTTAGAGTGTAGAGATTCAAGTTTGTTCAAACGAAGCCGATCGTCCAATTTGGCCGGCGGCCATGTTGGATTTTGACCGATTTTTAGAAATGTCAAAATCTTTGCCGAAACTGTTTGAGCGATTGATTAAAAAATATCATTTAGGGCACGAGCTGAACCAAGTTTGTTCAAGGGAACTTGATTTGCCAATTGGTTGGGCGGTGATCTTGGATGGCCTAGTTTTCATGAAAGCAACTTCATCTGCAGAGCCACTGAGCAGATTGGGCCGAAATTTGGGAATTATAATATTGATGACTAAGGGCCATTAAAGTTGGTTCAATAGAGGTTGATACATTAGGAAACATGGCTGCTCAACTCATTATAGTTCTACTTATTGTTAATGAACATTCTAGTTGATGCCTATGGTCCAGGTGAGTGATACAGGCCCCTTGGGCCTCTTGTTTAAAATTGACCACTCGGTTATTTCGCAAGACCACTGCAGAAGCCGTTTTAGCTGATATGAGTGCTAAAGGATTAACCCTTTAATGGTCAAGCCGGCCAAAACCGGCCTCAGTAGTGGTCTTGAGGAATGTCCATTTGCAAGCCAAGAGAAGACTATTTTTGAAAATGTATTCCTGGAATGCCTGGCTCGGTAAGTCAATCCTGTGGTAAATTTTCAAAAATAGTTCTCTCTTGGCTTGCAAATGGATTGAGCAAATATAATTATTTTCTTGAACAAATTTGACCATTAAATGTTTAAACAGTTAATAATAGCTGAGATCTGCATCAGAGTAAAGCAGACACTGAGATAAATCGCTGTCATATTCCATCACCTCACAGAGCATCTTCTGTTGACACAGCAGTGCACATTGTGTGCGGCTCACACCAGCAGTCATAGTCAGCAGTTGTGTTGGGAGAGGGATCACCGTCCGACTGAAGTGGAATACGCTGCTCTCACCTGACCCATGAACTGCCGGAAGAAAGCAGAGAAAAAAGTTTTATTATTAGATCACCTGGCCAGAATGGCCAAGTGAGCTTATGCCATGGCGACCGTCCATCGTCTGTCCGTCCGTCCATCTGTCCGTCCGTCCGTCAACTTTTTTCTTTAAACAACTTCTTCTCAAGAACCACTGGGCCGATTTCAATTATATTTGGCAGGGAGTATCCTTAGGGCATAGGGATCCAAGTTTGTTCAAACAAAGCCAATCGGCCAATTTGGCCGGTGGCCATTTTGGATTTTGGCCAATTTTAGGAAATGACTAAAAATCTTCTCCGAAACCACTTGGTGGATCGATTCAAAACTCATGAAATGTCATATAGGGCAAGAGCTGAACCAAGTTTGTTCAAAGGAACTTGATTGGCCAAATGGTTCGGCAGCCATCGTGGATGACATAGTTTTCGTGAAAGCGACTTATTCTGCAGAACCGCTAAACGGATCGGGCTGAAATTTTGGGAATATGATTATGGACTAAGGGCCATTAAAGTTTGTTCATGGGAAATTGATCGGTAAAAAACATGGCCACCATGGACCAATCAAATTTTAGCGTGTTTGGCTGCCATATTCAATTTTTTTTATTTGATGGATTTTGAAGCCCAAATTGGTTTTCTTAACTCCGCTTACTTGTCAGTCAGCTGTCGTATAGCGATGACCCCATCCGTCTTCTGTATGTCCATCCATCCATCTGTCTGTCTGTCTCACCAACAATGGCGGCTCATTTGGTTATTTCTTGATGGATTTACACCAAACTTGGTCACAATGTTAATGTCGGCATCTAATATCTGTGTTGTGAAAATGAAACTGATAGGACGTTAAATATTTGCAGTCTCACTTTCATAGGGCAAATATAGGTTTGTTTCCACCGTCCATTGATTTATCACTATGTCAGATTTTATTGCCAAACTAGATATTAAATTCCAATTAACGGATTAACCTTTCCAATAGTGCTGAAATATTTAAGATATGTATTATGTGCTCTGACATCTATGCTCTTAAAAATATTTTTTAATGTATTTGATTGAAAGTTGTTGCTGCCTTAGGTAGCAGTGAAAGTTGTTGCTGCCTAAGGCAGCAATGATTTCAGTCAAATTATTTTTTTAAATCAACTCCAGCTCACCCTACCTCTGCTGCTAACTTGGTGATTCAGCCAGATGCGCATTAAACCTCTAATAACCGTCTGCGTGAGTTTTTGCAGATGACATATTCCAAAGGTTATCTCTGAACCTGATAAATATATTGAAAACAATTGGACTGAAATTGTTGGTGGCTAAGCCACCAACAACTTACAGTCGAATTGTTTTCAAAATATTCAACAAGTGAAGAGCTTTTGAAAATTGAAATTATTGGCTGCACTGGCTTGCAGCAGTGAGACAGTTAAGAAACCATCTGTAGTTAGCACTGATATCATCTATTTTCACTTAAACATTGTTCAAAATCACTAATGCAAAAAAAACAAGTCCAGAGATTGTTGTCAATATCTCGAAAACTAAACCATTTGACTGAAAGTCATTGGAAGTGACACCGATGGATGTAAAACTTAAGTAAGATTAGTTGAAATGTCAATGTTCCAGGTGAGCGATACAGGCCCATTTGGCCTCTTGTTTATTGTGGCTTCCTTTTCAATTTTAAATACAATGTAGTGTGGATAGGGATTGAGTAATAAAGCTATACATGATGTTTGACTACAAAATGACTGAGGGGTAAGACATTTGATCTATACTGGCCCAAGTCAGCTTATGCTGTGGTGACCATCCGTCTGTCCAGCAACCTTTTCTTTAAACAACGTCTCAAGAACCAATGGGCCAATTGCAATTTTATTTGGCAGGAAGCACCACTATGACATAAAGAGTTAAACTTGCTCAAATGAAGCCGATTAGCCAATTGGGATGGTGGTAATCTTGGATTTTGGAAATGTGTTAAAAAATCTAGGAAAATGCTTGGGGGATTGATTCAAAACTCATGAAATATCTAGGATAGGAGCTGAATCAAGTTTGTTCAAGAGAATTTGATTGGCCAAATAGTTTGGCAGCCATCTTGAATGACCTAGTTTTTTGTGAAAATGACCTCCGGAATCAATGAACGGATCGGGTCAAAATTTGGGAGATATGATTAGGAAGTAAAGGCCATTAAAGTTTGTTCAAGGGAAGTTTATATGTAAAAAAAATGGTTGTCGTGGGCCAATCAAAGTGTAGCATGTTTGGCGGCCATTTTTTTATTTAATGGAATTTCAACCGAAAATCGATTTTATATGCTCGTTTTTTGGGCATTCCGACTTCAAATTTGCCGTCTTCGAAACAGTTGGATAAATGCTTTGGTGGCCATCTTGGATCTTTATTCCGCCAAAGGTTCACATACTAAAGCAATAGGAAAATTTTTTATGTCTTCTCAAGAACCACTGGGTCGATTTCAAGTATATTTGGCAGAAAGCATCCTTAGAGGACAGCGATCCAACTTTGTTCAAATGGACCTGATCGGCCAATTTGGCCTGTGGCCATCTTGAATTGGGCAGATTCTTAGAAACATCTTTGAAAATCCACTTGGGGAATCGAACTCATAAACGGTCATTTGGTCTCTTGTTGCATCTAATCTCTATCATAAGAAAAATGATTTTCAAATTTTGTCCAGATTTTTACTAAATACTGTAGACAGTGGTAAATTTTTAAAGTTTTCTCTTGTTCTGTAAATGGACATTCACTAAGCAGAAATATTTACGCTGTATACCAACTCACCTCTGTAGTACGGGTGAATATTTGAAGGTTTGAGGAGACAGGAGTTAATTTCGCCAGGCGTTATAGGAGCGATTACATGCGCTGGTGTGTACTGAACCTCCAGACCACAGCGTTGTTCAGAGTCAGTTTTCACGACGGCATCTAAAGGGAATAGCGATGTCACGATGTCCGGATATAGAAACGTCGGACTGGTTGTATCTGATCCAAATGATATAGCATCTATAACTCCATCACCGGTTACTGTGGTAAAATCTAAATAGAATGTTATTAGTATTATTAGTACTTTAATCATGTAGTAGTAAATACTATGATAATGCAGAGTACTGGGCCAATACCAAACTATTATCCTGATATTGGCCCAGTAACATGCATTATCTCGTCATCCATGTATGTACCCACTGCTTGACTCAAATCCCCCACCCCACCCCATCACTTCTAATGGGGTATCCCTTGTGGAGAAGCAGAACAGAGCACATACTTCAATGTTGCAGTACGTATCAGCTGCTGAGAGAAGAGATCTGGCCTTTGTGAACCTCTTTTCTTGAAAAGCTGTATGGGTCTGTGGAAGAACTGCAGAAAACCACAGATTTCATCTTGAGAACGGCTCTCCAAGTGTGATACCAGCGATCGAAAAGAAGAAGAAGAAGATTGGGTGTCCCATGTTTAATAAACATAGATGAGAAACTCAAGAAGAGAAAATGTTGAAATTTCATCCCATACAAGGTAGTGATGTTATTTTTGCAGAAAAATTTCCAATATTTTTCTGATATTTGTCCAGAAAATGTTCCTAAAATTGGAAAAATATGTGTATACAGCATGTATAAATAGAGTGTATACAAGAATTGTATAACATAATGAAAGCAGTAACATATAAGTAGTAGAAGCATACGAGAATAAAAACATTGCAAAACAAATTATTTTGAAAGTTTAATGACTAAAGCAACTGTCACATTACATGCTCTTTACACCGGCTGATTTACATGTGACTAACTGAAGTAAGTACGTTTCATTTTAGCTCAACAGTTCATTTTGGTCATTACAGGCCTATTTTGGTGTCTATCAGAAGTCATCTTTTATATTCCATCAAATATCAGTTGGGATCAAATAAATCATCATCATGAAATATATAATGACTTACATGTACTGTCATGTATGCAAATTACTTTTCAATTGTCTGATCATCAATCATCATCATCATCATCATCATGTTAGATTCATCATCATCATCATTCTCATCAGTTACATTCACACATCCTCATCATCATCATCATTGTCTCTATTACAAATTAAATTTCGTCATCATTCACATGATCATCATCAAGATACATCATTATCACATCATCTGATCATCATCATCATCATCATCAGTTACATTTCTGTGACATACATAATTATATTAGTACTATCAATTACACCTAAATGGCTTAATTATTATTATGATCATCATGAATATCATCATCGTTATTATGAGCAGCATCATCATCATCAACGTCATCTATATCATAATCATAGTCATCATCAGTATTATTTGGAAATTTGTTATTTCTGAACTATAGTGATAGTGTAACCGGATGTAAGCCATTTCAGCCATGGCAATAGATGACACAAATCTAAATCTATTAACTTATTTTAGTAGCAAAAGCATCGGTATTAATGCAATAGGGAAATAAAAATTTGCAATTGCACCCTTAGGTGACCAGAAAATTTTCTGGAAAAATATGTTGGTAAATTTTCCACAACACAAACTGATGCTCAGTGGAATGGCCTTCAGTGTTCAGGGCACCAATAACGTTGACTGATTTTTGTCTTGCCCTCGAAACAGAAAATGAGGCATAAGTCAGCCTATGGTTTTCAGACAACGAAGACATCAACGATAAGATTATTTCAGGACTAAATCCTTACTGGGACTAAACTTGGATACATGGTTACCAACTAGGTCAATGGTTAAAGTCACTGTAGCCTTGTCCAAACAACTCGGTTAACTTCTTAATAACAACGTAGACGGTTGATATACAATCTGTGGACTCGATATAGCCTGACGCTTGGATACAATTTGTGAATCCAGAAGTGTGAATGGTCTGAGACTGTTTTTTCAGCCCCTTTTATACCTTTCTGAGGCGAGCCTGTGGATTGGCCCGCAAATACCCATATACGGGTAGGGGAGGTTTTTTTTGCCGGTTTGTGTGGTCGTCAATGTTCGGCAGTTCTCGCCGTTTCTTACCGATTTGTGGACTTTGCCGGTTCCACTGTCATGGCGGCGCAGGTGATTTTTACTGGTTGTGGATTTTCACCGGTTCTGACTGTCATGGCGGTTCAGAATTTTTGCCGGTTGTGTTTTTTACCGGTTCAATGTTTTTGCTGGTTGAGCAAGATTTTTACCGGCTCAGAGATTGGCGGTTTGGCTTAGATTTTTTGGCGGTTTTAGGCGAAAAACTTGTAATTTTTGCCAGTTGTGGCAGTTTATGTGCCAAAGTGCTAAATTAAGCAATATGTGAGTCATTTTAGTAAATCTGGTGGGGAGGGATTTGTGAGGTATGACATGGGTAGTCATCACTTGTTAGTTTTGATTCAGACTTATGGTGCTTCATTCCTGACTCATCAGAGGCGCATGTTTAGTATGCCATATTAAGCCCTGTTTTTAGGCCTGTGGTTCTATCATCCTGTGAGTTAGATCGAATGTCGGGAGGGGATAGGTGGAGAAAAGGGGGTGGGGGGGGAGCGGGGTGTGAGGGACTGGGGGTGTAGGGGAAGAGAGACAATATAAGGAACAATTCCAGGTGAGCATTGTTGTTCTATGTGTTACTTCATGAAAACATGATGATGAACAGATAACAATTTTAATGTAAAACACAAAACTAGAGAAGTTCCAGGTGAGCATTGTGGTTCTTCGTCGCTTATTTGATGGACAAATAATAAGTTTAATTGTAAAACATAAGCACAGAACTTGTCACTTAAAAAATAAATAAATGAGACATAAAATGATATGATATAAAAACGGACTCCAGATAAATTTTGTTGTTCTTTATCAAGACGTAAGAAGTGTTTTGTGTACAACAGGAGCACAAGACGGAAAAGTTCCAGGTGAGCATTGGGGCTCCTTGTTGAGTTTTTCATGGAGAAGTAGTGAACAAATAAAAAGTATTGTTGTGAAACATAGAACCGTAGGCTAAAAAGTGCGAAATGGTAATAAGAGTTTATAAAAGTTTTTATAAAAGTTATTAGAAAGGAATTCCATGTGAGTATTGTCGTCCTTTATCGATTCTTTGTGAAGAACAATAAAGTTTAAGAAAAGGTATAAAAATGAGTAACACATGTGAAGATATTGAAAGTTATTGCACTGGTTAATGGTGCTCGTTGTAACTTACTGGATGTTATCATAGTTCAAATCTATATGTGCGCACATATCGTCCATTATTTTAAGCATTCTGACCCATTTTGGGTCAGGCGCATGTTCGTTTGCAGTCTTAATGGTTATCGCACAGTGGTGGCAATTTAGATTGAATTTATGTCCGGAATACATGTTACTGATAAGTGTACAGTCCGATTTGATGTCCATGTTTCTCCTGTGTACCTCGTCAGGTGAGTCTGGTGTTGAGGTAACGTACGATTCGTTATTGCTAGAGACGTAGTGTGGGTCGTATGCACTGAAATGGTCTTCAGGCGTATGTGACCCCTGTGTAATACCGGTAGATGGTGAGCATAACGGTGACAGCAGAGGTGGTAACTCTGGTGGCATTGCCCATGGCGGGGATTCTCGCGTGTGGCTGCTTTTGCCTTGTTTTGTGTGACCCATGGGTGGGTCAGATTTTGTCGAAATTTGAAATGGAGAAGTCGGCAAAGGTATCTGTCCTTGGTGGCCGTCATTGTTTGGGAATGCGCTTTTGGAACCGCTGGAGTAAACTGGTGTCTCCATTTCGGAGAGTGTACTGGACTGTAGGATCCAGTGTTGGAATAACTTGTTATGGAAGATCGTTAATGTTGGTACACAGACCGGCTAAAATGGAATCCATGGCCTGGTGGTCGGCCTCATTGCATAGTGTTTGCACTGGGTTTTTGCTGGGTAGTTTTGGTATTACATACCCAGTAAGCATGGGCTTGTAGATGTGCTTGAGGGCCATTGGAGTCTTCCATTTGATTTGGTTTGGTTTGATTGGCAGTTTGTAGTCATATCGGTCACACACCCGTGGTTTTGTAAGGGGGCAGCCAGGATCCACTATTTTTACCCCTTCGATGATGTGCGGATTCTCCATGACTGACTGTATCTTGCTGTCGCTTAAGCCATGCCGGTGTAAATGGCTCCTCATATATCCAGCCCTCTTTAGGGGGACTAGACACCAATCACACGTCCAGGCTGGAAGGTCTGAGTGTTATTACTCCTAACTTTCAGAATTAATAAATCTTCATGGAACTAAAAATGGACAAGTGATTGCCATGGTGGAGATAAAACGGTTATCCATTGATTTTCTAGTCACGGTCAAGGGTTGCGAACATGTATACCTTGGTAAAAGTTTCAGATATATCTCAAATTCCATGAGTATAATCCTAATATCATGAATCCTGAAATCATGTAGTCGCCATTTCCAGATGGTCTGGTTTCAAGGAAACTTGGCTGGAACAATGTTATCGTGGTAGGTTTCAACATGCGTGTATCAAATGAGAATTTTGATTGGTCAATTTTTTGGCCATCAATCTTGGATTTTTCAAAAATGCTATTCAGAATTTTGAGTGGGGCAATTTTTATCAGCCATCTTGGATTATCTAAAAGTTTTTCCTGAAATCCTTTAAAACGTATCCTCCTAAACCGTTTTATCTCCTAGACCGTCTTAGCAGATTTTAACCAAATTTGGATGGAACGATATCAAGGTGGTAGGCTCCAGAAAATATATTCAGGATTTTGATTGGCCGATTTTTTCCCACAGCCATCCTTGATTTGTATTAAGGTTTTCAGGAAATAGTAAATTTAATCAATGGCCCGATTTCAACAAAACGGGTTGAACGATCCTGTGGCGATAGGCTTCAACGTAGCAAACAAATGTTGATTAGTAAATATTTTGGGCCAGCCATCTTGGATTTTCTGGGGTGGGGGGGGCATAGTGGTTTCCAGATGATAGATTTGAAAGTTCGTAGTTTGATTGGACTAGATTTGGCGAAGAAACCTCTCGAAATTGACGATGATCTGAAATCTAAGATGGCAACTAGTGGCCATCTTCAAGGTTGGTTTCCGGATGATAACTCGGCTACCAAATGTCAGATCACTTTGATACTTCATTCTAATTTTGTATGGGTTTTCTTATTTCTAAATTTAAAGGATCATGTATTTTTAAATGCAAATGTTAATCGTCCAGGTGAGCATCACAGGCCATTGGACCTCTCGTTTAATCTGCATTACGGCAAAAGTATGGAAATCCTCTTGCACGGCATGTAATCTTCCTTTTTTGTTAAAATTGTACCCAAATCAGATAAGTTTTTGTGATACAGGTCTGGTGACACACACGCACACGCATGTGATGCAGAGACAGTCAGGGATGCAGAGACAGTCAGGCATGCAGAGACAGTCAGGCATGCAGAGATAGTCAGGGATGCAGAGACAGTGAGGGATGCAGAGATAGTCAGGGATGCAGAGACAGTCAGGGATGCAGGGATGCAGAGACAGTCAGGGATGCAGAGACAGTCAGGGATGCAGAGACAGTCAGGGATGATGCAGAGACAGTCGGGGATGATGCGGAGACAGTCGGGGATGATGCGGAGACAGTCGGGGATGATGCGGAGACAGTCGGGGATGATGCAGAGACAGTCAGGGATGCAGAGACAGTCAGGGATGCAGAGACAGTCAGGGATGCAGAAACAGTCAGGGATGCAGAGACAGTCAGGGATGCAGAGACAGTTAGGGATGCAGAGACAGTCAGGGATGCAGAGACAGTCAGGGATGCAGAGACAGTCAGGGATGCAGAGACAGTTAGGGATGCAGAGACAGTCAGGGATGCAGAGACAGTCAGGGATGCAGAGACAGTCAGGGATGATGCGGAGACAGTCGGGGATGATGCGGAGACAGTCGGGGATGATGCGGAGACAGTCGGGGATGATGCGGAGACAGTCGGGGATGATGCAGAGACAGTCAGGGATGCAGAGACAGTCAGGGATGCAGAGACAGTCAGGGATGCAGAGACAGTCAGGGATGCAGAGACAGTTAGGGATGCAGAGACAGTCAGGGATGCAGAGACAGTCAGGGATGCAGAGACAGTTAGGGATGCAGAAACAGTTAGGGATGCAGAGACAGCGAGACAGACACACATACAGAGATTTTTACATTATAAAGAATTACTTGTTGTAACCTAATTTGTCTGTCAGCTTTAACCCTTTAATGAATAAATTTGTTAAAAAAATTAAAATATTTACTTTTTGAATGTCCATTTGCAGGCCTAGGGAAGACTATTTTTGAAAATTTACCACTGGAATGACTGGCTCAGTTATCGAGCTAGTCATTCCAGTGGTATATTTTCAAAAATAGTCTTCTCTTGGCCTGCAAATGGACTTTCACCAAGACCACTACAGAGGCCGGTTTTGGCCGGCTTTGTCATGAAAGGGTTAAAGGGCTTAATTACATTGCCATAAATGTTATTAGATAAATGCAATCAAGCGCTGTTAGCTGTCAATCAAATGATAATGGCATATCTGCCAATCAAGCGATAAGAGCAATCATACATCGCCATGTATTCTAAACAAAAGGACCAATGCTTATTTAATATTTATAAGATAAATGCAACTGACATGCGTAAATCTTGCTGCCATAGGAATAATACGTTATCAATATGACAGATAAACAAGGAATGGCCATTATGCCGTAACAGCTTTGACATGGATAATATAATATTATTAGCTCACCTGGCGCAAAGGGTCAAGTGAGTTTATGCCATGGTGGCTGTCCGTGGGTCATCCATCTCAAATTGTATCTCATTAAGGATTTGACCATTTATTCTATGGTGGTATTCTCCAGAACATCTGTTCAGAATTTTGTTGGCTCAGCTTTTTGGGTTTAAAATTTACTGAAAATTGTCAAAATGCATCTTCTCCTTAGATGATTGGTGGGTTTCAAATGAATTTGGCTAGGACGCTATGGTAGTATGCTCCAGACCTATTCCGAATTTTAGTTGGTCAGTTTTTTGGGTTAAAATCTTAGATTTTATGATAAATTTACCAGAAATCTTTTTATCGAGCCTGTCATTCTAGTGGTAAAACATCAAAAATAATCTCTTGGCTTGCAAATGGACTTTAATTAAGCAAATATTTTGATATTCTTAGCCAAATTTGGCCAGATGATCCTCATGGTGATAGTCCCTTTAAATACCCTGCAAAGATTCCATTGGACTATCTTCCCAGCGGCAATCTTGGATTTTTATAACTTTCGGAAATTCTATAGGAAATGAATACAGAACAGCTTTAAGTTGCTTAAATCACAAGACCCGCCAGGTGGATTGCAATGAAAACTGGCTGGATGAACCCTATGGTAATGGACCTTTCCATTTTTAGCCATGCCTCGCCCATCACTAGCTAAGCTCCACCCACACCTCGCCGTGTTGGGATTGATCAATCCCCCAAATGCCCTAGCTATCAATTTCCTGAAAACTATACAGGGAAGCTGTTGAATATTTTGTAACTAATTTGACTGGGCGCTGTTGCTGCCTATAGACCGTCTTTAAATATGCGTTCGTGACGTACTTATCGACGTCATTCATTATGATGTCATTGTACACATCACGCAGTTCATTATGACATCATATGATGGGTGGGTACTCCAGAAAGGTGAATTGGCTCCAGGACTACCATTCAATTTTAATTGGTCCATTTTACCGGAGGCCATCTTGTTCTCTAAAATGACATCACAGGAACTGCTGTATGGATCAGAATAAAACTCGAATTTTATCGATAACCAAGGATGATTACAGTTTGTTGAAGAGAACTCAATCCATGATAAAACATGGCTGTCATGGACGAATCAAAATTTTGAATTTGGTGGCAATATTGGAATTTTGTATTGGCTGGATGGAACGTAAGTCTGTGATTGTGTGGTCAGCATCCATCATTAATATCTTTACTATATACCGTGCATACCAAATTCTAACTTTGTATTTTATGTCTTGTTACTGCTGAATTTAAAGAATTATGTGTGTTCAAGGGGTTCAGATGGTGATGGTCAAGGTGAGCATCCAGGTTCATGGGCCTCTTGTAACATGTCTGATATCAGCCAGAATGAACAAATTATAATTAGCTCTGAGAATTACTTTGATATTAGCCAATGAAATGAGGGCCAATGGCATGTGGCGCTCATCTGGACCATTAGCATTTGAATCATTTGCATTTAAATAGACATGGATAATTTTTCGAAAATCTAAGATGGCCACCAAAAAAATTGACCAATCAAGATGCTTGACATTTAATTTGTTGGAGCCATATAGTCATAGGATCGTTCCACCCAAGTTTTGCTGGAATCAGGCCATTGATTTAAGGAGTACCGTTTTTAAATATTTGGGAAAAATTTTCAGAAAATAAAAGATCGCTGGTAAAACATTGCCCTATCAAGATTCTGAATAGAATTTCTAGAGGCTACCACTCTAGGATTCCACCAGCCAAACTTGGTTGAAATTGCCCAAAGCGGTTCATGAGGAGTTAGTTTTTAACCGAATTCCCATTTTTTTTTAAATCCAAGATGGCCACCAAAAAAACTGAAGCAGTCAAAATTCTGTATGCAAGTTCTGAAGTGTACCGGCCTAGGGTCCTTCCAGCTGATCGAGTTTGGTTGAAATTGGTCAAGAGGTTAATGAGGAGTATAATTTTAAACGATTTCCAGCTATTTTTCGGAAAATTCAAGATGGCCATCAAACAAATTGACCAATCAAAATTCTGTATACAAGCACCGAAGCACGCCAATGTAGGGTCTTTCTAGCCGAGTTTGCTTGAAATTGTTCAAGCGGTTAATGAGGAGTAGCATTTTTACTGATTTCCCAAATTTTCAGAAAATCCAAGATGTTCACCAGAAAAATTGACCAATCAAAATTGTACATACATGTTCTGAAGCCTACCAGCCTAGTACCCTTCCGATCCAAGTCTGGTTTAAATTGCCCAAGTAGTTAATGAGGAGTAGTGTTTTACACAATTTCTCACCATCTTTTGGAAAATTCAAAATGGCCGTCAAAAAATAGACCAATCAAAATTCTGTATACAGATTCTGAAGCAGATCACTCTAGGGTCGTCCCAAACGAGTTTGCTTGAAATCGTCTTAATGGTTAATGAGTAGGCTTTTAACTGATTTCCAGAAGTTTTCAGAAAATCCAAAATGGTCACTGGAAATATTGACAATCAGAATTCTCGTTAGAAGTATTGAAGCCTATCAGCAGAAGAATTAGTCCACCCAAATTTCGTTGAAGTCAGGCCATTTATATTGGAGGTGATCGGAAAATTCAAGATGGCCACCAGAAAAATTCGCCAATCAAAATTCCGAATAGAGGTAGGCTCCCTACCACCATAGGATCCATCCAGCCAAATTTGGTTGAAATCGGTCAAAGCATAAATGTGGAGATGCAATTTGATGGAAGGATGACGGCCAGCCGCCATGGCATAGCTCTGATGCATAACAATTCATTGTGACAGTTGAATATTTTGAAATTAATTTTGCTAGTAGTCATGTCTACCTACGGGAGTAATAGTTTGCAGTCAAATAATTAGGGCCACACCTGTGGCCCCACACCAGGTGTGGAAGCACTATAGTAATCACTGTGTCTGTCTGTCTGTCCATCCATGATATCTCGTAAATAGCATATCATACAGAACCACTAAAGATATCTTAATGAAAGTTGCTATATACCTCAGTGATGATACACAGTGCCTTTTGAAGGATTCACCGTTTTAGCTCCTTTGGTGAGAATTGGCTTTTTAATGCAAAAACACATGATTTTTGTCGATTTTCTCGCCTAAAGTAATTTAATGAAATTTGGTAGGTGGCTTCTATATGACGGATAGATGTGCCTTTTGAAGGATTTACGTTTATATGTCTAAGATTTTGGGTGAAAATTGGCTTTTTAATGCAAAAACTCAATTTTTGTAAATTTTCTCGTTAACACCATATCATACAGATTCACTTAATATAATATAACGAAACTTGGCAGCTGGCTTTCTAAAGATGTGTCGATATGCTTTTAGAGGGATTCACCTTTATAGGTCCAAGATTTTGGGTGAAAATCGAAACGTGGCCGGTGGCTTCTTAATGGTGAGTAGATGTGCTCTTTAAGGATTCACCTTTACAGGTCAAAAACTTTGGGTGAAATGAGCTTTTTAATGCAAAAACTCAATATTTTTAGCCCACCTGGCCTAATAGGCCATGTGAGCTTATGCCATGGTGACCGTCCGTCGTGTGGCTGACTTTCTCAAGAACCACTGGGCCGATTTGTATTATACTTGGCAGGAAGCATCGTTAGGCTATAAGGATCCAAGTTTGTTCAAACGAAGCTGATCGGCCAATTTGGCTTGTGGCCATCTTGGATTTTGACCGATGTTTAGAAACGTCTAAAAATCTTATCCGAAACCGCTTGAAAGATCGATTCAGGACTCATGAAATATCATCTATGGAATGAGCTGGACTAAGTATGTTCAAGGGAACTTGATTGGCCAAATAGTTTGGCAGCCATCTTGAATTTGGACCGATTTTTATACCCCGCCAAAAAAATAGGCAGGGTATTATGTGGTGGCATTTACGGGCAGGCAGGCAGCCAGCAGAGTGGTTTCCGCACAATAACTACACTACCGAAATCGACAATGATCTGAAATCCAAGATGGCCACCAGCCACTGGCGGCCATCTTGAAAATTGGTTTTCGCACGATAACTCCGCTACCGTTTATCGGATTGCTTTGAAACTTCATAGGATGATTGGACTAGGTCTGAGGAAGAAACATCGAAAACGACGATGATCCAAAATCCCAAATGTCCACCAGCCACCGGCGGCCATCTTGAAAATTGGTTTCCACATGATAACTCCGCTATCGTTTATCAGATCACTGAAAGTTCATAGGATGATTGGACTAGGTCTGAGGAAATCGATGATGATCCGAAATCCAAGATGGCCTCCAGCCACTGACGGCCATCTTGAAAATCAGTTTCCGAACAATAACTCCAATTTTGTGTAGTGGATCGCTTTGAAATGTCAGGATTCCTGGACAAGAGGAAGAAACATATCAAATTTGTAGATGTTCTGAAATCGAATATGGCTGCAGTCATCGGCCGCCATCTTGACAATTGTTTTCTGGATGATAACTCTATGACCGTTCAGTGGATTGCGTTGAAACCCCTTTCTGATAGCTCTCAGTCATTGATATGTCATCATGGTGCGGTATTATGCGCCATTTGTGGAGCTCTTGTTAGAAACATATTTTAAAGTCTTCTCCGAAACCACTTTGGGTTGGGAATCAATTCAAAGCTCATGAAGCATCACCTAGGGCAAGAGGTAAGCCAAGTTTTTTCAAGAGAACCGCTGAAGGGATCGGGCCCAAATTTAGGAGATAAGCTTAGGGAGTAAGGGCCATTAAAGTTTGTTCAAGAGAACTTGATCCATCAGGCCGCCGTTGGGCAATCAAAACGTAGCATGTTTGGCGGTCATATTGGATTTTTGTATTTGATGGATTTTGAGGCCGAAATTGGTTTTATATATGTTCTGGAGTATTCTGATGTCAAATTTGCCGTTTTCGAAACTTTCGGATAAAAGGTTTGGCCGCCATCTTGGATCATTTTCCCACCAAAAGCTCCCATACTAAAGCAATGGGAAATTTAAAATGGCTTCTCGAGAATCACTGGGCCGATTCCAATTATATTTGGCAGGTACAATCCTTAGGGCATAGAGATTCAACTTTGATCAAATGAAGCTGATTGGCCAATTTGGCAAGCGGCCATGGCTGATTTTTTTTAATATCTTTAGAAATCTTCTCCGAAACCACTTGGGCCATTGATTCAAAGCTCATGAAATATTATCTAGGGAAAGAGCTGAACAAAGTTTGGTCAAGGGACCGTGATTGGCCAAATAGTTTGGCGGCCATCTTGCGAAAACAAATTCTCCATCATTAGGGTTATTAAAGTTTGTTCAAGGGAAGCTGATAAGTAAAAATATGGCCGCTATGGACCAATCAAAATGTAGCGTGTTTGGCAACCATTTTGGGGTATTTTTATTTGATGGATTTTGAAGCCGAAATTGGTTTTGTATCACCTTTTAGGTATTTTTTAAATGGTCGGATAAATGGTTTGTCGGCCATCTTGAATCTTTTTCCGGCCAAAAATTCCCTTACTAAAGCAATGGCAAGTTTTTAATATTTTCTTGAAAACCACTGGGCTGATTTCAAGCATATTTGACAGGACATTCCTTAGGGCATAGGGATACAAGTTTTTTGAAAGGAAGTCGATCAGACAATTTGGGCAGTGGCCATCTTGGATTTTGGCCGACTTTTAGAAATGTCTTTAAAAATCTTCTCTGAAACCGCTTGGAGGATCGATGCAAACCTCATGAAATATGATTTAGGGCAAGAGCTGAACCAAGTTTGTTCGAGGGAACTTGATTTGCCAAATGGTTCGGTGGCCATATTGGATGACCTAGTTTTTGCGAAAATGACTTCAGAACCGCTGAATGGATCGGGACAAAATTTTGCAGGTATGATTGGGGCCGAAACACCATTAATATTTGTCCATGGAAAGTTGATATGTCAAAATAACATGTTCGCCATGAATCAATCAAAATGGAGCATTGTTGGCGGACATCTTGTATTTTATGCAAATTTGAGAAAATCATAAAAAAGACTACTTATTAACCACTGGGCCAATTTTAATAAAACTTGGCTAAACCTTCTTCACAGAAATTTGATTGGTAAATCTGTCCAGTGGGCATCTCATTTTGTTCGGTTGTGTGACTGGCCATTAATTCCAGGTGAGCGATACAGGTCTTGTTATCAATTTCTTTGTGTTTTATTTTATTTGTTACCTACTACATAGAGAAAGGTATTTTCAGTGATTGCGGGGGGGGGGGGGGGGGTGCCCTCTCAGTCAAACGTTTTCTGTTTTAAAAATATTTGCGATCCTTGATTGCATGGTTGCATTGAAGTGTGATTTTAGCATTCTTAAAGGAAAAGACGAATGAACTATCAAATGGTTTTGAATGGTAACTATACACCTGTGCAAAAGTTAAGCACCAGCAAAAACAATAGAACGTAGAAACATGATGGTACAACTAGGCTGCCATACTTTTTGTCCCCGCGTTAGCTGACATAATTCCAAGTACGAAATGCACATGCATGCATGACTTCACGCCGCTTGATGTCCGTGCGTGGCGGGAAACAGCACACGTGTTCAGTTATGTAAAAGTCCAGTTTGAGGTGTAGAACATTACATACAGATTTAGGCGACAAGATTAGGAATTTTGTGTTCATGACCGTGGTTTATTTGTACAGAGAGAATTAGCTCTTGATTGTGAACCGCTATGGCAAGACGAAGGTTAAGTGATCGTGTGAAATGGCAAATCATAGGCATGCATACCACTGGTATGTCATGCAGAGAGATTGGCAGACAGCTGAACATTAACCATACTGTAATCAGTCGTTTGATTGCAAAACATGGGCAAACTAACGAGGTGAAGGACAGGCCTAGATCTGGAAGACCGAAGAAGACTACTGCCCGTGATGATCGAGCCCTAGTACGCCTTGTTAGGAGATCTCCATTCACCAACAGCAGAGTGCTCAGCCAGCAATGGGAAACGCGCAATAGAGTGTCAATGTCTACCGTCAAAAGGAGACTGTATGCTGCTGGCATGAAAGCTAGGAGACCTGTCAGACGTCCTCTCCTCACTGCACACCACAAAGAGGAGTGTCTGAGGTGGTGCAACGAAAGAAGACACTGGAACATGAGATCCTGGAGACGGGTACACTGGTCCGATGAAAGTCGGTTCCTGCTTCATGCCACAGATGGTCGAACTCGTGTATGGAGGTCCAGACGCACGGCGTACGACCAACGTAACATCATGGAAGAAGTTCCATTTGGTGGAGGTTCCGTTATGATATGGGGGTGCATCTCATTTGATTGTAAGCTGGATCTGTTGACTGTACCTGGAACACTAAATGGACAAAGATATCAAGATTCCATACTGGATAGAGTTGTGGTCCCTCATTTTGTAAATCATGCACCTGGAACCCACCCTATATTCATGGATGACAACGCCCGACCACATCGTGCTAGAGCTGTGCATGAATACCTCCGCCAGAATGCCATCGAAACCCTACCATGGCCAGCAAGGAGCCCTGACATGAACCCTATTGAGCATATCTGGGACATTCTGGGAAACATGGTGAGAAGGAGGGATCCTCCTGTGCAGAACCTACAGGAATTAACAGACGCACTCCATCTTGAATGGCAACGAATACCACAATGGCGTATCAGTCGGTTGGTGACCAGCATGAGACGTCGTGTCCAGGCCGTCATCCAGGCACAAGGTGGATATACCCGGTATTAATAATGACAGTCTCAAACTCGTGCACAGATGTTAAACTTCGTTTTCAGACACCATTAATGACAATCTAGCCACGTGTGTCAACTGAAGGGCAATACTTGTCAGTTGTGTCAATGTAACCATATTCAGGCCTCGTTTTCAAGTTCAAACAAAAATATACAGTGTTTCCCCACCATCATAATCAGCATTCCTCTAGTTGCATTATTACCTCTTGCACTAAGATGGATGGGTACATAAATGTTTATGCTATTGCTTTCTTCATAGCACATGAATATACCCTCGCATGTGCGTAAAAATAGGGTGGTGCTTAACTTTTGCACAGGTGTATATATAGGAATAGAACTACTACCACCTGTAAAATAACAGAAAAGGAACCAGAATAGATTAAACATTTATTTATTCAAAACTCATGAAACATCATCTAGGGCAAGAGGTAAGACAAGTTTTTTCAAGAGAACCGCTGAAGGGATCGGGCCGAATTTTGGGAGATTTGCTTTGGGAGTAAGGGGCCATTAAAGTTTGTTCAAGTGAACTTGATCCATAAAAAGTATGGCCACCGTTGGGCAATCAAAATGTAGCATGTTTGGCGGTCATATTGGATTTTTGTATTTGATGGATTTTGAGGCCGAAATTGGTTTTATATATGTTCTGGAGTATTCTGATGTCAAATTTGCCGTTTTCGAAACTTTCGGATAAAAGGTTTGGCGGCCATCTTGGATCATTTTCCCGCCAAAAGCTCCCATACTAAAGCAATGGGAAATTTAATGTCTTCTCGAAAACCACTCGGCTGATTCCAATTATATTTGGCTGGTACAATCCTTAGGGCATAGAGATTCAAGTTTATTCAAACGAAGCTGATCAGCCAATTTGGCCAGTGGCCATGGCTGATTTTTTTTAAATATCTTTAGAAATCTTCTCCAAAACCGCTTGGGGCATCGAGTCAAAGGTCATGAAATATGATCTAGGGAAAGAGCTGAACAAAGTTTGTCGGCCATCTTGCGAAAACGACTTCACCATCATTAGAGTTATTAAAGTTTGTTCAAGGGAAGCAGATAAGTAAAAAAATATGGCTGCCATGGACCAATCAAAATGTAGCGTGTTTGGCGACCATATTGGGATATTTTTATTAACCACTCTCGTCCTAGACAGGTTTCATACAGCTGGCAAGTTTTCTTATTCAAGGACTTTCAAGACTAAAAAGCTCAGAACCAGGATCCTGGATGAAGTGAGGATATGACGCTGACGCAAAATTTCATACATCTTACCAGGATCCTGGATGAAGTGAGGATATGACGCTGACGCAAAATTTCATACAGCTTACCTTTAGAACCTTTAAAATTAGTTTGAATTTTGGAACTTACTTGTACTTGGTTCCAGATGGATTTTGTCAGTCAAATTGCCAATCAAATTTTCTTAAATCTTTATTTCCATCAGTACGTGAACATTTTGCAGACAGTAAAAATCACACGGGGGAATGTTGATTTTCAAG
Organism: Chaetoderma sp. LZ-2023a; assembly: GCA_034401795.1. Classification (NCBI taxonomy): domain Eukaryota; kingdom Metazoa; phylum Mollusca; class Caudofoveata; order Chaetodermatida; family Chaetodermatidae; genus Chaetoderma; species Chaetoderma sp. LZ-2023a. The sequence goes on from CM067369.1 coordinate 252,676,673, forward strand.
AACTTTTCAAGGCGTATGGGTGAAATTCCAGTACTTTTCAAGACAAATTTCAAATTCAAGGCTTTTCAAGGCAGATGCCAAAATTCAAGGGCTTTTCAAGTTTGTACGAACCCTGCTAGACACCCACATCATTCTGCCACTTACCCACTCTCGTCTTATAGACACCCACATCATTCTATCACTTACCCACTCTCGACTTATAGACACCCACATCATTCTATCACTTACCCATTCTCGACTTATAGCCACCGACATCATTCTATCACTTACCCACTCTCGACTTATAGACACCCACATCATTCTATCACTTACCCATTCTCGACTTATAGCCACCGACATCATTCTATCACTTACCCACTCTCGACTTATAGACACCCACATCATTCTATCACTTACCCACTCTCGTCTTATAGACACCCACATCATTCTATCACTTACCTTCTCTCGTCTTATAGACACCCACATCATTCTATCACTTACCCATTCTCGACTTATAGCCACCGACATCATTCTATCACTTACCCACTCTCGACTTATAGACACCCACATCATTCTATCACTTACCCACTCTTGACATATAGACACCCACATCATTCTATCACTTACCTTCTCTCGACTTAGACACCCACATCATTCTGTCACTTACCCACTCTCGACTTATAGACACCCACATCATTCTATCACTTACCCACTCTCGACTTATAGACACCCACATCATTCTATCACTTACCCTCTCTCGACCTATAGACACCCACATCATTCTATCACTTACCCACTCTCGACTTATAGACACCCACATCATTCTATCACTTACCCACTCTCGACTTATAGACACCCATATCATTCTATCACTTACCCTCTGTCGACTTATAGACACCCACATCATTCTATCACTTACATACTCTCGACTGATAGACACCCACATCATTCTATCACTTACACACTCTCGACTTATAGACACCCACATCATTCTGTCACTTACCCTCTCTCGACTTAAAGACACCCACATCATTCTATCACTTACCCACTCTCGACATATAGACACCCACATCATTCTATCACTTACCTTCTCTCGACTTATAGACACCCACATCATTCTATCACTTACCCACTCTCGACTTATAGACACCCACATCATTCTATCACTTACCCTCTCTCGACTTATAGACACCCACATCATTCTATCACTTACACACTCTCGACTTATAGACACCCACATCATTTTATCACTTACCCACTCTCGACTTAGACACCCACATCATTCTATCACTTACCCATTCTCGACTTATAGACACCGACATCATTCTATCACTTACCCACTCTCGACTTATAGACACCCACATCATTCTATCACTTACCCACTCTCGACTTAGACACCCACATCATTCTATCACTTACCCACTCTCGACATATAGACACCCACATCATTCTATCACTTACCTTCTCTCGACTTATAGACACCCACATCATTCTGTCACTTACCCACTCTCGACTTATAGACACCCACATCATTCTATCACTTACCCACTCTCGACTTATAGACACCCACATCATTCTATCACTTACCCTCTCTCGACTTATAGACACCCACATCATTCTATCACTTACCCACTCTCGACTTATAGACACCCACATCATTCTATCACTTACCCACTCTCGACTTATAGACACCCACATCATTCTATCACTTACCCACTCTCGACTTATAGACACCCACATCATTCTATCACTTACATACTCTCGACTGATAGACACCCACATCATTCTATCACTTACACGCTCTCGACTTATAGATACCGACATCATTCTATCACTTACACACTCGACTTATAGACACCCACATCATTCTGTCACTTACCCTCTCGACTTAGACACCCACATCATTCTATCACTTACCCTCTCTCGACTTATAGACACCCACATCATTCTATCACTTACCCTCTCTCGACTGATAGACACCCACATCATTCTATCACTTACCCACTCTTGACTTATAGACACCCATATCATTCTATCACTTGCCCTCTCTCGACTTATAGACACCCATATCATTCTATCACTTACCCACTCTCGACTTATAGACACCCACATCATTCTATCACTTACACTCTCGACACCACATCATTCTATCATTTACCCACTCTCGACCTATAGACGCCCACATCATTTTATCACTTACACACTCTCGACTTAGACACCCACATCATTCTATCACATACCTTTTCTGTTCAGGGCTACAGATAGACAAACTGGCATCATTCTTCCATTTACTGTTTTTATAGATAGTGACACCCACAAAATTCATTCACTTACCCGTTCGGTTCTTATAGATAGCAACACCCGCACCATTCTCGTTACCACTTGGTATCATGTTATAGGTGCTACCACCGACCACCAACATATCCAGGTTAGGCGTGTCACCTTCCCCTATCACAAATATACCACCGGGTGAAATAATCTGTTCATTAAATATAAATGGGTTCTTCCACACCAAACGCTCTCCAGTAGATGCATCGATGATGACCACAGTATAATCAGTCAGAAGTACCGGCTTTGGACCAGGATTCCACAATTCTATAAATTCACGTTTCATTCCTGATAGACTACTTGTGTGAACTTCGCTGATGAGTAACCTTTCACCTTGCGCAATCAGCACATGATCACCGAACAGAATTAGCACTAAGGCCACCGAGATCCTATAATCCGAACACATGTTCCTGGATTCTGGCAACATGCTTAGCTACGTATGAATTTCTCCTCATCAATCTCGCATACTGGCGATTGTTTCATCAAGGCACTTTATAAAGGGAGTAACTGTAGTCAATATTGAGGTAATATTTAACATGGGCCAGCTCCATTGATAGAATACCTGTAATCAATACTATGTCATAATACCTGCTTTTTTCAAGTGAAAATGTTTATTATGGATTTTTTAACTGTCCGTCTGCTGAATTTCTGCAGACTACATTTCCCATGGGGCTTAACTCTGGATATGCTGAATATTTTAAAAACAATTTGACTGGAAGTTGTTGGTGGCTAGGCCAACAACAACTTTCAGTCAAACTGTTTTCAAGATGTTAAGCATGTCCAGAGTTATTGCCCATTGAAAATATTGTCTGGTGTATTGCAGCAGTCAGACAGTTAATAATAATGCGTTTGCTGCTATTGTTTTATATCATGGATCATGTTTCCTGTAAGCTCCAGTGAAAATCATGTAGAATATTTCTGGAAACAATTTGAAGTCATTGCTACCTTTGACAGCAACTACTTTCAGTCACATCATTTTCAAAATATGAAGCAGATTTCATGTTTAGTTATAATTGTAATTAGATTTCAGACAATGACCCGTGCATAAGACCCTAGACGCAATGCGAGTTTCATGCCAAGTTTTTGCTGTGTCCAGTTTTTGTCCATCTACGACAGGATAATTAATTATTTACAATCATGACAATGCGTACGATACTGTAAATTGTTTAATATTGATGCACGCTATGTGAGTTTATTGTGCGCTGTGTTTTGACAGAGACGAGCATGAATATGAAGATCTCTTCCCCCATCTGCCAGTTTGTTGTCAGAGCCAATATTTGATTAATTGATTGATTCGATCATTCTTCCATGAGATTGTTCAAAGAAACCATGCGGGTTTGCTCATGAAAAATTAAATTTTCTCATAAAATGTTTATTTGCAGACCAAAGAATTATTATTTTTGAAATTTTATCCGTATAATGACTGGCACGGTTACTGAGCCAGTCATTCGTGGTAAATTTTCAAAAATATTCTCATGGAATGCAAATAGACATTTCTCAAAATCACTGCAGTTCCGCCTTTTTACCAGCTGGAGTGTTTGACGGGTTAAATCTTAGCTAAATATGTTGGGAAACATGAAAAAAATTTGACTGAGTTTTTCCAATTATGAGCAGTAACAAATTTCAGTTAAATCATTTTCAAAATGGTAATGAAAGACACATAGCTTGACACTTAACCCTTTCTGTATTGTAACCAGGCACAGCATGAGCATCAATCAAGTATTTTCAAAAGATTTTATTGTGATTGAAAGACAATGAATGCTGTCAGTGAAATTAGTTTCAAGATATTCAACAATTGAATTGCATGATTATTTTGAAAACAAAATGTTGACATTTTAGGAAGAAAATGTTAAACAAAGACAGTGAAGACGGATGGTGTATGCCGAGATATCATGTCTCGAATAAATACAAGGTTTAACCCTTCAACCCTCATCATCGCTGTCCGTAAAAGTCGCTCAGCAAAGATGGTCCATGTTTGGCCATGTGCTAAGGATGCCACAAGACACACCTGCACAGAGAGCTTTGGAATTCACCCTGCTGGGAGCCAGCAAATACAAAGCCAGGAGAGGACGTCATTGCATAAATCTGTTAAGCCTGCTACAAGGTGACCTCAAGAAAGCAGGACTAGTTACAGTCAAATCAAAAATGGACCCGAGGAAGCTAAAGATTTTGGCTAAGGACAAGACACCGTGGGCAAAGGTGAAGAAGGACTGATTGCAACTGTAGGATGTTTCTACTATTACAGCCACAGAATACAGTAATCATACCCCTTCAACCCTTACATGCAGCAATGATTATTTCTTTACGCAATAAGTAAATAAGGAATAATAAAGAATATTCTGTTGAATATTTTGAAACTAATTCGAGTGGAAGCTGTCGACTATTTCACTAAGTCACTCTAGCTCTTCTGATCTTTTGACAATAGAAAGGTCAGCACTCGTTAATGAGGTGACCTTCAGAGAAAACGATTCTTTCTTGACAATTATACTGTACTTTACTACCAGGTTAATTTGAACCCTTCAATGTTAAAGCCAGCCAAAACTGGACATTCCACATTACCATTATAGAGGCCAAGAAGGCTATTTTTGATAACTTACCACTGGAATGACAGGCATTCCAGTGGTAAATTTTAACAATAATCATCTTGTGGCCTGTATATGGACATTGACAGATTAAATATCTCAATGTTCCAGTGGTAAAGTTTTGCAATAAGGTACCTTTCCTGTTTTAGCTATGCCCTGCCCTTCTTCAGCTATGATGCACCCACACATCGCCTGTGTTGGAATCGATCCATCCCTGAACTCTGGCTATCAATTTCCAGAAAACAATACAGGTAAGCTATTGAATATCTTAAAACTAATTTGACTGGCCGCTGTTTCTGCCATAGGAAGCAACAGCACCCAGTCAAATTAGTTTCCAAATATTCAACAGCCTGTTTATTAAATAGTAGACATACAATTCATACAACACCGTTTAGTCGGTCTTCAATTATGCATTTGTGACGTACTTATCTATGTCACGAATGACAGCATTGATTATGACATCATCCTACACATTATGTTGATTATGATGTCATATCTTGTGGCCTGAGATTAAAAATCTAAATTTTCTTCAGCATTAAAGCATCAATGAGGAGTAACGTATTGACAATTTCAGGTACATTTTTCATAAAATGTAAGATTTTAGGCCAAAAAATTTACCAGTCAAAATTCTGTATATATATATATATATTCTGAAGCCTACCCCTATAGGGTCCATCCAGCCAAATTAGGTTGAAATCTGTCAAGCAATTAAGGAGAAGTAGCATTTTTAAACAAAGGTTGATGGATGACAGACGATAACCATGTGTATCAGGACCTTGACCTTTGACATTTTGCCCAAAAACATTACTGTGTGATGCCCTGCCATTACATTGAGGCATGTGTCCACGTTTTGGTCCAGTATGATTAACCAAACCTGAGATATAAACAGAAAAGTCGAGCGAAACGGGAAATGTTAATGTTGAAAAAATCAAGGTTTTTACCAAGGTCATAGTGACCTTGACCTTTGACATTTTCCCCTCAATGTAATTGTGTGATGCCAGGTCATTATACGGAGGCATGTGTCCAAGTTTGGGTCAAGTATGATTAACCAAACCTGAGATATAAACAGAAAAGTTGAGCTAAACAGAAAATGTTAAAGTTGAAAAAAACTAGGTTTTTACCAAGGTCACAGCGGCATTGACATTTGACCCCAAGGTCATCGTTATAAGGAAACATGTGCCCAAGTTTGGGTCCATTATAATTAACCAAACCTGAGATATAAACAGAAAAGTTGAGCTAAACACAAATTGGCCGAGACCGAGAATTCTCATGAATGCTTGTTTTGTCATCATCACAAAAATGCAAGTCTCATGAAGAGTGAATATTTAAGGCTCAAGTCAGCTAAAAATAGTTTCTGAAGTGATATTGAGAAATGTCCATTTGCAGACAGACTATTTTTTTTAAATTTACCACTGGAATGACTGGCTCGATAACCGAGCCAGTCATTCCATTTGTAAATTTTCAAAAATAGTCTTCTCTTGGTCTGCAAATGGATATTTTATGTGAAAAAATTCAAATTTTCTTGAACAAATCTAAGGCTTAAGGGGTTAAGGTGTAAAATGGAAATGAAAAACATGATTCACAGACATCCTATTCCCACCACAATTACTGGTAGGGGATAAAGATAATTAATTAACACTTAAATAAGTAATATTTTATTAATTTCTTTATTACCTTAAAAGCACATTGTTAGAAAAACTTTACTGCTGCTTTCACAAAGTATGATCTATGTACTTTGAATAAGACTTTAACCTTCTTAATTTCAAGACTATACAGGAAAGCTGTTAAATATTTTGTAACTTATGACAGCTCCCAGTCAAATTAGTTACAAAATATTAAACGGAATATGCGCTACATCATAAAGAATATGCTGTTTCTGGTCCGTGAGGGTTAAAGGGTTAAGGCAATTACATGATCACAGAACTAGCTACCTCCCTCACTCGCTCCCTCCCTTCATCACTCTCTCCCTCCCTCCATCACTCCCTCCCCCATTACTCGCCCCTCACTTGCTCCCTCCCACCATCACTCGCTCCCTCCCTCCATCACTCACTCCCCCATCACTCATTCACTCCCTCCATCACTCCCTCCCCATCACTCGCTCCTTTACTCGCTCCCTCCCTCCATCACTCCCTCTCCATCACTCGCTCCCTCCCTCCATCACTCACTCCCTCCATCACTCACTCCCTCCCTCCATTACTCCCCCCATCACTCGCTCCCTCCCTCCGTCACTCCCTCTCACTCGCTCCCTCCCTCCATCACTCCCTCTCTCCACCACTCCTTCCCCATCACTTGCTCCCTCCCTCCATCACTCGCTCCTTCCCTCCATCACTCGCTCCCTCCCTCCATCACTCACTCCCTCCCTCCATCACTTGCTCCCTCCCTCCATTACTCCCTCCCCATCTCTTGCTCCCTCCCTCCCTCCATCATTCCCTTCCCCCCAATCACTCACTTGCTCCCTCCCTCCATCACTCCCTCCATCAATCACTAGCTCCCTCCCTCCATCAGTCCTTCCCGTCATCACTCCCTCCCCCATCACTCCCTGCCCTATCACTCGCTCCCTCACTTGCTCCCTCCCTCCATCATTTGCTCCCTCCTATCACTCCCCATCACTCCCTTTCTCCCTCCCTCCTTCACTCATTCCCTCCCTCCATCACTCCCTCCTGCCATCATTCCCTCCATCACTCTCTCCCTCCACTCCCTCCCCCCATCACTCGCTCCCTCCCTCCATCACTCCCTCCTGCCATCATTCCCCCCATCACTCCCTCCCTCCCTCCATCACCCCCCCCCCCCCTCCCTCCATCACTCGCTCCCTCCCTCCATCAATCTCTCCCTCCCTCCAACACTCGCTCCCTCCTCCATCACTCGCTCCATCCCCTCATCACTCGCTCCATCCATCACTCGTTTGCTCCCTCCCTTCCTCCATCACTCCCTTCCTTCATCAGTCCCTCCCTCACTCCATCACTCCCTCCACCACTCCCTTCCTCCCTCTCACATAAGCATGCACACAGCCACCCACCCACTCACTCACTCATATAACTACCAGGGCGTCATAGAATTCACCAGCATTTGGCTCTAAATGCTGTTTACTATAGTGAATAATAGAGGGATCTCCGCCCCTTTCTAGTGAAGCTTCACACACCTGCATTTGAATCGATTTCAACACTAAAATCTGAATTACAAGAATCTAAACTTCAAGGTAGCTATATAGGTAAGCTGGTGAATATTTTGAAACTAATTTTACTGTAATAATAATAATAATAAGTGTACCCCCTCTACCATCATAGCCTCAAAAAATACTAATAAATTGTCAATGATAATAATATGTAATATAGAATTATTGACTTAAGCAAGATAAGTACACATCCCTCTAAATATGTTGTAAATTGTCATATGTCATGTATTTATATAGCAAAACATGTTAACTTTATGTATCCTTAAATGTCATATAGTACCTATTTTATCAGTTATCATATATTCCTGCACCCCTGTTTAAGACTATATGCTCGGCCTCAACGTGGTGTAGGGGTGGAACCCACTGGGTGTCAATCCAGATATTTGGAGGGCCTAACCAGAGCATTATGCACAACGCTAATGAAATAACACTTGGAGATCGAATCAACCGAAATGGTGCTCGCCCTGTGAGGATCCGCCAGGCAGGTGCAGCGCCGGGCTCCATGCCTCGAAGGAGCCCACCCAGAGTTGCCCTTATGCGTCCTTTTGCACGTATATACGCATAAAAATGGCAGAGGGACGCATAAAAATGAACCCCCTGTGTCCCCGAGGACGCACGAGGGATGCAGTGAAAAAGTGTAACGGAAACTGGTAACTTTGAGTGCGCTTAATTATCGATTATATTATCATGTGTGTATATTTATTTGTGCATGTTTTTACTTTAAAAAATATACCTAATGTATTGTGTTCAATAAAAACGAACTTACTGCATTGTTTAAGACTATGATTTGTTGTATGTTTTCTTGCACAACTCAAAGTTGTTAATGCCCATAAATTAGATTCAACCGCCAAAAGTAATTGTAAACACAATCCCCAGATCATCCTTAGTATTCCATTTGATCTAATTTTTTATAAATAATGAGTTTACAAGTCCGATATCAGTCGCCTTGTTTGGCCTACAAATTGCAAAAATACCCGCCATGTTTCTGTCTGTTGTGCTAAACGTCAGTGTGACGTATTTGATTGGGTAACAGCGGAATTTCCCTCTAGAGGAACTCACGCTTGAGAAATCCAATACAACTGATCAAGCGTATACAAACGTGTCTGGGCGTCGTAACCCTTTCACAGCTCAGAACATTGGACAGATCACAAAGTTGTTATCACTAATATGCTGAATATTTTGAAATTAATTTGCGCATGCCTACTTGCCTAAAGCACGACCTACAGGCAAAATATTTTTTTCTATTTACTTATCAAAATATCTAAATGGATGAGGGAATATATGGAAGATATTGTGATATCTTTTACATTTCAATGGCCATTTGACGGATTAGCGGCGGTGTCTTTGTATTGCTGTTTGAATAACGGTATCAATACGTGCTATACGCTGTCTTATTTAGTAATAGCGGCTGATTGACTGACTGATGGATTAGTGTTTATAATGTTTAACAATACTCGATCGTTAGGTGTTCCCAATTTCTCAACTAAAAAGCTCATCCCAGCAGCGATGTTCAACGATATCGTCGATCTCCAGGTAGGCATACGTTAAAATATTGATTTTTTCCAAACAGCGTATAGTTCAAAGCTCCCAGATACAAGTGTCCTTATTGGATACACGCTAATGCGTTATCTATGCTTCAACCAATCAGCAATCGCGTTACATAGTTCCTCCCTATGAATTAGAGATATCCGGTTATTGGCTGATATATTTTCACTAATTACGCAGTTTAATCTGATTTATACAGATTATTTTTGATAAATTATTGTTTTGTCTGATTTTAGCTTATGTATTCCACTATATTTAGTCATTCCAGTTACATTATAAAAAATATGCGCGCATTATATCGAAGAAGGTCAAGTCGTCCTTGAGCAAACTCGCCCCAGACACTCGTAATTTTTCAATTCGTCCAAAGTCAAGTCAGGGTTTAATAGAAAAACTAATGCAGTGGTCTTTGCTAATTACTAATGTAGTGGTCTTTGGAAATGTTAATCATACAAGGGTGTCAATGTAGGTTGGTTGGTTTATCAGACAGCAACAAGTACAGTGCTTTAAGTTATTGTTTATTGACATGCAGTTCAAATGTTATTAGTTAAATATACAAGGGCCATTTCAATAGATCAATTTTAGCCACCATTGTAAATCACAGAATACATATTTTTGAAAATTTACCACTGCATAGTTAATAGTCTATATATATACATTAACAGTATTTACACAATGTCATAACTAGTGCTTTCAACATGTTTATTAAAGTACTTTATAATTAGATCAATGTGTTGTGTTTATTTTTTTTTTAAATGGGACCCCTATATTTCAGATGAGGACCCCATGGGACCCCCCGATTTTACAGTGGCACCCCCAAATCTGAGTGTGGGGTCCTTGGGACCCGCAAAACTCAGATGTTGTGGGCAACACTGAGCCCACCCTCAGCTACTGGAGGTCCCATCAACTCATCTTGTGGAGCCAGGGGATGAGGATGGAGAGCTACTGGCCAACCGAAAGAGAAGACCAAACCCAAAGAGAACCCCAGTATCAACATCATGCACTGGAACGCTGAAGGGGTTACCAACAAGAAATCAGAGCTCGAACAGTTCTTGTACGAAAACAACATTGATATCTGCTGCATCCAAGAGACACACCTGCAAGAAGGAAAACCATTTAAGATCAGAGGTTACCAGATTTTCCGGTGTGATCGAAGAGGAAGAAGGAAAGGCGGGGTGATCACCTTGGTCCGAAACAGCATGAACGCCAGCCAGATCAAAACTTTTATGGAAGAGGCAGAATATATCAAGATCAAGGTAACAACCAGCAACTCTGTGATTGACATTGTCAATTATTACTGCCCTAATGACAAGAATCTCTCACTTGACACAATCCAGGTCCCGGACTGCCACTTCCTCATTGCGGGAGACTAATAGCCAGTCTCAGAGCTGGGGATACAGAACACTTGATAAACGAGGAGAAGACATTGAAGCATGGCAAGATGAAAAGCACCTTTTACTTGTCAACGATCCCACAGATCAGCCTACCTTCTACTCGCGCCAGTGGCACTCGACAACAACGCCAGACTTGGCATTTTGTACAGAAGACATTCACAGAAACCTCAGTAGAGTGGTCGGATCGCAGTTAGAAGGAAGCGACCACCGCCCAGTCCTCTCTCTTTCTGGAAGTATTTCGACAAGTTCACCTCAACATCCAAGGTGGAACTACAAAAAGGCAAATTGGAGTCTGTTCGGCATTCGTTCCAATGAGCTTACCCAAAATATAGCAGTAGAAGGGAGAAACATTAACAATGTGGTCAAGGAATTTAATTCAAGTATCCTCAAGGCTGCCAACGAAGCGATTCCTCGAGGGTTCAAGAAAAACTACCGCCCCTACCGGACAACAGAACTGCAAGCAGCACATGATAAACTAGACAAGGCCAGAGAAGATGCAGAGGGTAATCCCTGTCATGAAAACCACTTCACGCTACAACAAACTAAAGCCGGGTATCTAAAGACCAAGCTGGAGGCCAAAAGAAGAAGCTGGAGGGAAAAGACGGCAGGGTTTAATTTAGAGAGAGACACCACAAAGCTATGGAGACTGACTAAAGCACTGAATGATGAGGGTGTCGGGGGAGAGAAGATTACTCTTGAAGAACATGGACAAACACTGACAGGAAAGATGGCTGCAGATGCCTTTGCGAAGGCATATGCAAAACAAAGCAACATTTCTATACCACGAATGCATCAAAAAGAGGTTAGAAAAGAGCAAAAGGAAAGAACAGACACCAACACTCACGATGCAATGAAAGTTGACATTAGTTTAGCAGAACTGAAGAAGGCTGTCCGCCAACTGAAGAAGAAGAAATCTCCGGGGCCAGATGGCATTACGAATGAAATGATCCAACACCTTGGTAATGCATCTTTCCGCAAGTTGCTAGACATCTTTAATCTCAGTTGGACCAATGGAGAGGTTCCTCAGTGTTGGAAAGAAGCCAGAATGACTCCTATTCTGAAAAAAGGGAAGAACATGACGAAAGTGCTGAGCTACCGTCCTATCAGTCTTACAAGCTGCATATACAAGACCATGGAGCGCATCATCAACCAGCGGTTGCAGTGGTACCTGGAGTCGGAGAACATTATAGTTTCAGAGCAGGCCGGCTTCAGAAGATACAGGAGCACAGAAGATCAAACAACACATCTTGCACAGGTCATAGAGGACACTTTTCAAGCCAAGAGGGTGATGCTAGCTGCCTTTATCGATCTGCAGAAGGCATTTGACAAGGTGTGGGAGGATGGCCCCCTCGTGAAGCTCCGGCGCACAGGCATCGGTGGCAACATGTTCCGATGGACCAAGTCATACCTACACAATCGCAGAGCTAGGGTGCTGGTGGATGGACAATCTGGACAGAATGTATTGCTGAGACAAGGGGTGCCACAAGGCGGAGTATTATCACCAACTCTGTTCATACTCTTCATTAATGACACTGTAGCAGAGCTGCCCAATGGGATCCAAGCAGCCCTCTATGCAGATGACCTCGTACTCTGGTGCACCAAGGAGTACACAACGACTGCCACGTACAGAATGCAGCTCACCTTGGACAGAATTACAGCTTGGGCCAATCGCTGGTGTATTACCATCAACAAAGAAAAATCATCAGCCATGCTATTCTCACTGTCCACCAAAACCAAGGTTGGCAATCTGACACTGGGCGGTACTCCACTCGAGTACGAGGACCATCAGACATACCTGGGAGTCACCTATGACAGAAGATTAACATGGAAGGAGCACATCCAGAACGCAGAGGCAAAGGCCAGAAGAAAGCTAAACATCATGAGGAAGCTGGCAGGAACAAAGTGGGGTGCCAATGAAAGGATCCTCAAGACCATCTACCTAGGTGCCCTACGACCACACCTTGAGTATGGATCCAGCTCATGGATGACAGCAGCTAAATCTTATCAACAGAACCTCGACAGAGTACAAAACCAGGCACTGCGCATCATCACTGGTGGAATGAGATCAACACCAATAGAAAAAATGGAGCAGACAGCAGGCATCCCCTCACTTAGCAAAGGAAGGGAATGCAAAGCACTGATCCAAGCTGCAAAGTTCAAATCGTTCAACAACCACCCGATGAAGATCAGGCAAGCACAGCTGTCATCAGGAAGACTTAAAAGATCAAGTTTTGTGAGAGACAAAAGCACTTCAAAGGAAACACCAAGAAATGTTGCCAGCACAAATAGAAGACCCAAACCACACCCTTGATCCTCCACCCTGGGAAAACAAACTAGAGAGCATAGCTATTCGCACCACAGTACCTCATCTCACAACCAAAGATGAACACAGTGATGTGAGCATGAAGGCCCTGACCCTAGCCATGCTGGAAGAAATGTACCCTCAGGAGGCATGGATAAGGATCTACACAGATGGATCAGCCAACGATGCAATTAGGAGCGGAGGTGCCGGACTGACCATACAGTATCCAAACGGACAACATGAGTCAGCTGCAATACCGACAGGGAAACACTGCACAAACTACAGAGCTGAAGTCGAAGCACTGGTTCATGCAGCTAATACCATCAGCAGAACAGCAGACCCTATTGCACAGATTGTCTTTTATCTGATGCCCGCTCCATCCTTGAGGCTATCACCAAAGGTAAGCTGCCACAACTTGAAGAAGCACTACAAACCATCAAATGCTTTCGGATAGCACTGCAGTGGATCCCCTCACACTGTGGAGTCCAAGGAAATGAGGAAGCAGACAAGATGGCAAAGGTGGGTGCAGAAGAGAATCAGACAGAAAACATGGTTACCCATACAGAGATGAAGACTATCATCAAGTCACTCTATAGAACACCTCAGAAGATGCTTACCATCATCTCTCGAGGCCAGAGCAAGGGACCATTTTTCGTCTCAGAACTGGACATAACAGACTAAACCAACACATGTACAGGCGGTTCCACCTTACGACATCACCCGCTTGTCCTTGTGGAGAAGCAGAACAGACCACAGAGCACATACTTCAATGTTGCAGTACGTATCAGCTGCTGAGAGAAGAGATCTGGCCTTTGTCAACCTCTTTTCTTGAAAAGCTGTATGGGCCTGTGGAAGAACTGCAGAAAACCACAGATTTCATCTTGAGAACGGCTCTCCAAGTGTGATACCAGCGATCGAAAAGAAGAAGATATATTCCTGCACAGTATACAGTCCTAATGTCCTATATTGTTGTTATATGTTATATCATCATCATTACGACGTATAAGGCCTGTATAGCCTTTTGTCGAGGATATATGTAGGCGTTCACTGCCATATAGGCTCTGCCTTTGGTGGGCTACCTGTTGTGAATCTGTGAATCATTGTATATTCTATATCAAAATAAATATGGTAACCTTGAACCTTTTATAATTTTGATTGTGACGTCAGCTGACATGCGACATATTTGTTTATGACACCAGATACTTGAGTGACATATATGATCCTTCCATTACTTTTATTAAACGACTGCCTGTCTTCAGTGACTGCTTGTTCATACATGACTAATATCTGTACAAATCCTTGTCTATAATCTCTCCACTTGCTCCCTGATGAAGCACATTTATGTGCGAAGGTTTGTCAAAATAAATAAGGCTAGTCTACAAAAGGTACCACATCTCATCTTTTTTATCCTGTCAAGACTAACACGGCTCCTCTCTCCAGTTCTCATGTACTTATAGACTCTTATAGACATGTATTTATGCCAATAAATCCCTATCATGTACTGTCTAATAAGATCTTTGTCATATACGTTCCTTCGAGCTCATATCCAATCTTCCTGTAGTAATTCCTCGTCCCAACACCTATAGAAGACAAAACAGAGCAAGAATATACACCTGAGATGACAAATACTAATCTACACATGACACTTAGTGAATTTTCAAAAGGCCTCCCGTATGTTTTTGTTTTCATATGATTAATGATTAACATTTGGATGTTATGTGATACACTTGGCCTATTTTACCTTATAAGGACATAAGACACACATCCCAGCCCACTCCCCCACCCCACACTAATGCTGAATCTGTCCTGTACAATCAGCTAGTTGGTTGCAGTAAAGCCATTATACTAAAGACTGACAGTTATTTCACTCTGGTGGATGGACAAAGGGCAAAAACATACTGCCCTCTGCTTTGGACATTGACTCATAAAACACACACACCAAAAAATTTATAATATACTAAAACATAGAATGTTTATTTCTACAAATGTTTAAAAAACATTTATCAATATATTTAATCAGTCAGCACCTGTCTTTAATTTGAGACTTACCTGAGATAACAACTATCTTTCTCGAGCCATGTTCCTCTAATGCTATCCTCTCCGCCTCATCCATTAACAGCATGCCAAAGCCCTGGACACAAATACATGCTTGTTAGATTCAAATACCAATAGATAAAATCTGTTTGATATTACTCCTAGTGCGCCATAACCTCAGAGTTTTAGTGAAATAAAGTTGAAGGACAGTGTTATTTGAAATAAAAAATGTCAGAGATATGTCTCGGACACAAATATTTTGACATCTGCCGAAAAAAGGATTGTCAGTGTATGGTCAAAACTCTTGGAGCTCTGGCCTGGACAAGAAAATGTTTACAAATTTTAGCTTGTCAAGAGAAATAACTGGCAAATATGGGAGGAATTTGCCGAAACGAAATCATGACACTTCGTCCATCCCTAACACATATGCTGGGAAAAAATTGTGAGTGTAGGTTCAAAGCTCTTCGAGATCTGGCCCGGACAAGAAATCAGACGGACGGACACATGCACGGACGGATGGCAAGTGCCATTACATAATACGACCCCCCCCCCTTCGCTCGGGCGTATAAAAAGCTTATGTCTATTCCATAGCACCTTCAACCAACATTGATTCAAATCAAGTTAGTAGTTCACAAATAATCTTCCAGATGCATTAAAGGTTTGGCTTCAATTTGATCGCTCAAATGTCTAGATATCCACCCCAACCCCCTCCAAAATTGACCAATTCAATTTCTCTATATATGATTACAAGTGTGCCGTACTACAGCCCTTGTTTGCTTCAGATTAAGAAAATTTACCAAATTTCTTTTTCACGAGTGAGATGACATACTTACCTCCCTAACACTCTTGATATACTAGAATATCGGCTCTAAGTTCAATAATATTCAGAATTATAAAAAGTTAGGTGCCCCTAATGGGCAGATGGATGTACACAGTCAACACGTCAGACCCCACCTACTGCGCATGCGCATACTGGTACTTCCGTTACTAAATATTGGCTGACATAGAAGCAACTATTCAAATAACCAAAGGACCAGGCCTCCGTGGGGTGGAGAGGCCGGGATCCTGTTAGGGAGGTGTAAGTATGTCATCTCACTCGTGAAAAAGAAATTGTGAGTGTCACAAAGGTAATGGTCGGTAAAACTTGATTCACAGTGCCACTGTGCTACTGACATAATGTAATAGAAACACCATTAAATAATGCCGTTGAAGTTACAACACCATGGACACTATGAGCCTTGGCTCTATCTACTTGAATTCCAGTGGCTGTCTTATGACAGAATTGAATACATTCTACTATCCATCTGGAAATAGTGTCTCTTGACACCCTACCATGGGGTTCAATATATGACAACCATAGGGAACATGGGTCCGTCCGCCAAACCTGATTTCTTCTCTTGTACCTATTTAAAGCACGGACAGGACACCATGCTTTAGCACCAGGATCATATCTGGTTAAGGCAAGTAAAATAATAGGTTGACCCGGATATTTTAAAGATTGATTCTTAGCGAAGAAATTCAATCTTGGTAGAAGCTGAAGGCCATCACCTGTAACTATATAACGGTCAGGTTCAGCAGACAAGGCATGAATTTCACTCCTGCGTCTGGCTGATGCTGCCGCAACTAAAAATACAGTTTTAAGTGTCAATAATTTTACAGATATAGCACTAAGTGGTTCAAAAGGTTTATGACTCAAAACTTGAAGAACCAGAGAAAGACTCCATGACAGTGTCAGTGGAGGATTTCTCAGTCTGAGATTGCCCATACCTTTAATAAGAGTATTTAAAACACTTATTTCATCACTTCCCCTCTTTGCCAAGCATGGGATAACAGTCATTAATGCTGATTTGTATCCAGCAATAGAATTAGGCTTAAGACTATAGGCATCATACAGGTGACGGAGAAAATCAGCTACTACCTGAATAGATGCTTCCATCGGATTGATACATCTCTTTGAGCACCATTCCGCAAATCTGTTGATTTTATAATTATATGCTCTGGAGGGTGACCCCCTTCTGGCTCTGGCCATGAAATTGGCTGCTTGCTCAGAAAAGCCCTCCTTAATCGCAGATTTTTTGACAACATCCATGCAGTCAATTGAAACATTGACAGATTGTTGTGAAGGGTCTTGCCCTGGAAGATAATATTGTCCATCAGAGGCAGAGGAACAGGATTGCAAACCAGAAGGTCCAGCAGATCCGTAAACCATGATCGGCTTGGCCAATTCGGGGCGATCAGAAGCACTTGGCATTCCTCCTGCTTGATCTTCTGAAGAATCCTTGGAATCAGGATTGTTGGAGCGTATGCGTATGCATACATTCCCTTCCAACTGATAGCTAGTGCATCTATTGCGATAGCGCTTGGATCTGGAATCGGAGAAAACGTACGTCGTCATCTTCGCTTTCTTCTTCATTGCGAACAAATCTATGTTGGGCTTTCCCCAATGATTGAACAGGTGATCCGCCACACATTGATTTAGTTGCCATTCCGTAGGCAGAATGCTCATCCTTCGGCTCAATGAGTCTGCTAACAGATTCAGCCTTCCCAGAATATGAACTGCTTTCAAGGTGATCATATGATCCATGCACCATCAAAGCAGCTTCCATGTCATCATACAGGGACTGGGTGACTTCGTTCTGCCCTGGCGGTTTATGTAACTCACTACTGTAGAGTTGTCTGAACGTATCATCACAAATTTTCCCTCCACTTCTTTTAAGAAGTGTTCCAGGCCTAGAATTACAGCCCGTAATTCTAGCATGTTGATATGTTCCTTTGACTGTTCCAGATTCCAAAGCCCTGATATAGTGGCTTCTTCCAGGCAAGCTCCCCATCCCTCCATCGATGCATCTGTAAACATCATTACTTGAGGGTGGGGAGGGGTCAGCATGACCCCTGCCAGGAGATTTCCTCTCTCCATCCACCAATGAAGGTGATGAATGAGAGGGTCCAACACTTGAATGTGTGAGTCCAGTGATCCTGACCTCTGCGTCCACTGAGTCATGAGAATAAACGAAATCACGGATTTCTTTTTTCACGAGAGAGTTGATACTTACCTCCCTAATACTCTTTGATATTGCTAAATATCGGCTTTCACTCAATAAACACTCAGAATAAAAACAGTTAGGTGCCCCTACTGGGCAGGGAGTCAGAGTGCAGTCCGGCGGATGCCAGCCCCACCACCGCGCATGCGCACTAGCACTTCCTCTAATTTATTGGCTGACACACATGCAACTATTAAGAGCCTGAAGACCGAGCCTCTGTGGGGTGGAGAGGCCGGGTCCGTATTAGGGAGGTAAGTATCAACTCTCTCGTGAAAAAAGAAATCTGTGATTTCATTTATTTCACTTCAAGAGTATACTTACCTCCCTAATACTCTTTGATATTGCCAGAATTTGACAGGGAATTCGACGGGAGGGAGGCGAGGTCAAAAGACCAGCTCTTCCCTATACGCTTTTCTGCGTTTAAGGCACTTAAACTTCTGAAACTGTGTGAAAACACAGTCAGGATTTGAAAAAACATCGGCTAACACAAACCGATGGATGAGAGATGACCGAATGTCATATGCGTGCCCCCCCCCCCCTTCCTGGGAGGAAGACTCGAATGACCTCAATGTCCCATACGCTCTCTACGTACAAGTGCCATGTACTATAGGACAGAGACGAAAAAACTCCATTTTCGTATACTCTCAATGATGAACCACATAAAAACACGTACCATTACCATATTAATAATGAAGGGTCATGTAACATTACAAAAAACCATGGACAACACACACAAGACTCACCTTGTGGAAGATTAGTGCTGTCATCATCTCCCCATTGGTGAAGACTGATGCAGCCCATAAAGTAGATGTTTCCATTGATTAAATGTGAAATATATAAAAAATGAGGATACCTCATCAAAATATGTACACCTAGATTAGCTTTTCAAAATCGATAAGGCGAGAGGATTCGAGGTGTCACGGAGATAATGGTCGGTAAAACTTGACTCACAGTGCCACTGAGCTACTGACATAATGTCATCCACAGGTAACCCATTAAATAGGGCAGTGGAAGCCACTACACCTCGGACACTGTGAGCCCTGGCCATGTCAACTTGTTTACCTGTGGCGGATTTATGGCAAAACTGAATACACTCTACAATCCACCCGGAAATGGTGTCCTTTGACGCCCTGCCATGGGGCTCAATATATGACAACCATAACGCTGTTGGCTCCGTCCGCCAATCTCGAGTATGTTGTTTGTACCGGATTAATGCTCGGACTGGACACCATAGTTTTGAATTAGGATCAAACCTAGTCAAAGCTGGTAAAATTATCTGTTGACCCGGATATTTCAAAGGCTGGTTTTTCGCCATGAAATTTATCCTGGGTAGAAGCCTAAGGCCTTCCCCTGTAACCACAAAATGGTCTGCCTCGGCTGACAAGGCATGAATCTCACTCCTACGCCTAGCCGAGGCCGCAGCAATTAAAAATACAGTTTTAAGCATCAACATTTTCATAGAAATGGAGCTTAGTGGTTCAAACGACATATCAGCTAGCACCTGAAGCACTAGTGATAAACTCCAAGACGGAATCACTGGGGGATTCCTTGGTCTTAGATTGCCCATGCCTTTGATTAAAGTATTTAATGTATTTACTTCATCACTTCCCCTATTAGCCAAGCAAGGGATAGCTGTCATTAAAGCTGACTTATAGCCAGCAATAGAGTTAGGCTTGAGGCTATTGGCATCATACAGGTGACAGAGGAAATCGGCTACTACCTGAATAGATGAATCCATTGGATTAATACATCTTTTTGAGCACCATTCTGCAAATCTGTTGATTTTATAATTATATGCTCTGGAGGTTGACCCCCTCCTGGCTTTTGCCATGAACATGGCTGCTTGCTCAGAAAAGCCCTCCTTAATTCTAGATTCCTTGACAACATCCACGCAGTCAATCGGAACATTGACGGATTGTTGTGAAGGTTCTTGCCCTGGAAGATAATATTGTCCATCAGAGGCAGAGGAACCGGATTGCAGACCAGAAGGTCCAGCAGATCCGTATACCATGATTGGCGTGGCCAATTTGTGGCGATCAGAAGCACTTGGCACTCCTCCTGTCTGATTTTCTGAAGAATTCTTGGGATCAGGATTGCTGGAGGGAATGCGTATGCATACATTCCCACCCAGCTGATAGCTAACGCATCTGTTGCGAAAGTGCTTGGATCTGGAATCAGAGAGACGTACGTCGTCATCTTCGCATTCTTCTTCGTTGCAAATAAATCTATGTTGGGTTTCCCCCAGTGGTCGAACAGACGATCCGCCACACATTGATTTAGTTGCCATTCCATAGGTAAAACACTCATCCTTCGGCTCAATGAGTCTGCTAACAGATTTAACCTTCCCGGAATATGAACTGCCTTCAAGGTAATCCTGTGATCCAGGCACCAACAAAGCAGTTTCCAAGTCATCATACAGAGACTGGGCGACTTCGTTCCGCCCTGGCGGTTTATGTAAGTCACTACTGTTGAGTTGTCTGATCGAATTAGAACACTCTTGCCCTGAACTTTCTGTAAGAAACTACTGCTCTTAATTCCAGTAGATTGATATGTTCCTTTGACTGTTCCAGAGTCCAAAGCCCTGATATCGTGGATTCTTCCAGGCAAGCTCCCCACCCCTCCATCGATGCATCTGTATACATCGTTAACAGAGGGTGAGGAGGGGTTAACATTACCCCCGCCAGGAGATTCTCTGTCTTCAACCACCATTGAAGGTGATGAATTAGAGGCTCCAACACTGACACGCTTGAGTCCAGTGAACCTGTACTCTGGGTCCATTGTGTCATGAGAAATAACTGTATCGGCCGCCTGCGTAAGGCTGCCTGAGGAATGACTGGTTCCAGAGAAACCATCAATCCCAGCATTCTCAGATAAACCCGTGCCAGGACATGACGACTGTTGCAGACTGACTGTATTACTGAGATGAGTATCTGTACCCTCTCCTGAGTAGGATAAACATATCCTATCTCCAGATCGAAGAACATTCCCAGGTAAACAAACTTCTGGGATGGAGTCAGCTCTGATTTTTGAAAATTTTATTATCCAGCCTAAATCTGTGAGAGTTTTGAAAACTATCTCCAGATTTGCTGATAAACTTTCCTGGTTGTGTGCTTTTAACAGCCAGTCGTCTATGTACGTGTGGATTGCTATGTTTCTCCTGCGGAGGTATGCTGTCATCGCAAGAACCACCCTGGTGAAGACCCGAGGAGCCGTAGAAATTCCAAAGGGTAACACCCTGAATTCCCACTGTCTGCCCTGGAATGCAAATCTCAGGAAGCGACGGAAACCCCTCGCTATTGGAATGTGGAAATAAGCATCCTTCAAATCTATTGAAGCTGTCCACATTCTCTTCTCCAACCCTGCCAACACCGATCTCACAGTTTCCATCTTGAAACTGGGTGTGTCTATGAACTTGTTCAATGGCTTGAGGTTGAGAATTGGTCTCCACCCTCCAGTGCTTTTCGTTACCAAGAACACGGTTGAATAGAAGCCCGGGCAATTTTGCGCCGGTTGAATTGCTTCCTTGTGTATGAGGGAATTTATTTCCTCCTCTATACACAACCGCTGATCTGGATCTCTTGGAATTTGAGTCCAGACCGGCACCAGAGACAGTCGTGATGGTGGACCTGTTATCCAGTCGGGATGATACCAGACTGAAAGCCATCGCAAGACTAAATGGTCCTGAGTCAACCGTTCCCACTCTTGCATGTGGTTGGCCTCCCACTGGTACACCTAGGGAGAGAGGTGGACATAAGAAGCGCAAGAGTGGCACTGTCTCCTGGTGCAGATGCACTGGAGTAGCTCTTACTGTGGTAATCACCCTGTCAGGTACGATTACCATGACCAGATCCTCGCGCACCACGGCCCGCACCGCGCGCACCAGGGTGTGCGGGCGGCTGCCTGGCTGGCTGCGCCGGAGGAGCCTGCGCCCCCCTCGCTGCTGGCCGAAGCGCACGCGGCCGTGGCCGACGCTGCGCTGGTGGCTGGCCTCTGACCTGGCCACCACCACCTCGAGCCTGCAGGGGATGACACGCAGGGGGAGCCGCGCGAACGCGCTCTCTACAGAGCACTTCAAATTGCTCCCATAATGCCCTCTGGTTATTGACCAGGGTAACCGTCTCCTGGAGATGGCTACATCCCTCACCTCCAAAGAGACCAGGACCTGTCATAGGCGTACGCAGCAGCCTATTATACAAATCCTGGGACGGGCACAAGTTATCAAGAGCAAACGTGCGCCTCGCCCGGACACTCCTGGTTACAGACCGGGTTAAACAGTCCAAAGCCAAGTTAATTCCATCTTGGATGGCTCTCTGGAGACACCGGACTAGTCTGACGCAATGCGGATGCCGTTACTACCCCTTGTAACAACTGTGAGACATGTGAAAGCACTGCAATAGACGCCCTCGAACTCTCTTAGCTGAACGCAACACGTTCGAACAGTGCTCCCGTGCCAGACCGGGAACTTGGCGGCATATCTTCACCCAGCGCTGCATGGTCATCCGTGCTTGGCTTCTGTACTACACTGTATAGCTGATATTGATCAGCTGTAACACGGCACCGCTTTGCCACTTCGCGGGGGGCCTTCGCTAAACATCCATGTGCACTAATAGACGTCTCCGCCGCAGTGAACATATCAACAATATGATCAGCTAACGGCAAAGATGGCATAGCGGTAACAGTCGGTTTACCTGCCAGCCACAGGTGCTGGTCCCGTTGACTGGCCGACTGAACCACGGCAAGATCTGGTCTGACGTTAATTAGCCACTGACAAGCGTCAGACCAGTCTTCCTCCGTGGCCACCTGTGAATGCTCTACAAGACGAGGGCCTTCGTCATCATCCTGAGCAATCACAGGTGTGTATGTGGCTGGAGGAATTGATATGCCTGGCAAGCCAGAGAAAGCATGCGGGCCTGAAACAACAGGCATGCTAAACTGACTGGCTTGACCAGGAGCAGGCGCCGTGGCATTGCGTGGGGAAAATTTTTGCCACACTACGGCCCTGGCCAGCACCTGCTACACCATCAGCAAGCCGATGTATGCAGTAAAACTGGCCATCAAATCCAGCCCGGGCTACCTTCTGCGCCGTGAACACTACTCCCGCGTGAGTAGTACCGTGGACAATGTCGCCCGTGTTCCCCGCGAGGGGTGCACGCATGTCAATGTCCATGGCCACGGCGCCAGAAGGAGAACCCAGCAGATAATCCTCTTCTTCCTGGACAGAAAGGTTAGACTCCAAGTTAGCAAAGAATGCTAACCCGGACTGGCCAGGAGAGGTACCATAGGAGGAACTGGTACCTGCAGGGTGCAGATAATCCTGGCGTGATAGGCAGGCAGGTTCCAGCGACACCTGACCACGAACAACCGGCGCGGCAAGCCTGCTGCCAGTGTTTTTACCATGGATTTCACCCTCTAATACGGCCACCTCTGAATCATGGTCGAAAACTGATAGGTCCCTAAATAGCTCCGATTCAGAGGCGGGGATTATCTGCTCCGGAGCAGATGAAGAGGATAATGAAAGATTTGGACCAGGCAGGAAGCATGCCACGAAGCAATTCTGGGGCCAAATCTTTAATTGTCCTCTTCATCTCTCCCATCATCTCAATACGGAAGGCCTCCATATCCATAGCGGACGAGGCCTTCCTCTTACCCTTCTTACCAGAAGCCTCTTTCTTACTCTTCCTCTCCTCCTCTGGAGCCTTCTCCCTGGTCTGTAATGAGAGAAATTCAGACATTAGCTCCCCCCCCGCCATCTTTTACAGATCTCACATTTAAGCAATGGCCCACATGGGTTGCACTGGGAGCATAAATGGGGGAAGAACTTGTCAAGGATAAATCTTCCACATGAAGGACAACCAGGCCTCTGAAACACAGCAGAGGACGAAGATAATGAGTATTACAGATATTGAATTAGAACACAACACGAAATAAACAAGGAGGAAGGGGCCATAAGACCCAAGCTAATAATGATAATAAATCAGCATTGGACAAAACTTATAACTGATAGTAAGGCGCAAGGCTGATTATGACGTCATAACTTCAAAAATAAGAAGTTAAATCGATCCGAAACAAAACCTCCAGGTGTAAGGACGAATTGTAATCATATCCAGAACATTCTAACTAGACCGGATAGTTTATACAGACTATACAAACATCAGATAAACAATGATAAATGGCAGTAAGATTTTATAAATATTGTCAAATATAATTGAAATGCCTCATATCATAACTAGAGTACCTGAGTCTTTAGCATAGACAAACCATCTGATCTGATGAACCGGACGCTCCACCAACCTTATGACCTCTTAACTCTCTCCACCTTAGGGGGAAGGAAGTGGATCAACAGCCTGTGCTGGTGTCTCTTCGGACATCCTTAGCACATGGCCATGTATGGACCATGTTTGATGGATGACTTACAGACAGCAGCGACGTAGTACACATCTTGTATAGCGCATTGTTGGAAATTATACTGTCTGGCCATCGGTGTCCAGTGATGGTGCGTAGGTGTTTGCGGTGGCAGGCATCGAGTTTGTCTAGAGCTGCCTTTGGAGCTGGCCAGCTGTTACAGTTATACAGCATCAAGGATACGCAGGTTGTATTGTCTAAACGTGGCCTTTTTATCAAGGGCATCCTTGATCTACGAATCCATAGTTTCCAGAAGGACTGGAAAGCTACGTTCCCCATGACGCAGTATGCAGCAATGTCAGCAGTACTGCAAAGCGGTGAGCCCAGGATTTTACTTTTCCTCCATGGTTCGCCGCCACGAAGTGAATCGTTGTTTTTGTTAGTTTCATGCTTTGTAGATAGGTATATGTGGGTCAGATCTGTTTTGGTTTCATTCATAGAGATTCTCAATTTTGAGTTTGCTTGCATCAATTCACATACTGTATGAATTCAATTTAATAAACATTCTGTTGAATATTTTCAAACTAATATGACAGAGATGTTTCTTCCAAAGTCAAATTACTTTCAAAATATTCACCTTGAAATTGGGATCCTAGAAATTCAGGACTCAAAGTGTATAAATCAATTCACATATGCACAGAAAGTAGGCGGAGCTTAGATAGAAAAAGGTGGGGCTTAGCTAGAAACTGGGCAGAGCTTGGCTAGAAAATGGTGGGGCTTAGCTAGGTGGGTGGAGCATAGCCAGAAATGGGCGGGGCATAGCTAGACTTTGATCCATCTGTTATCACCTGATGTTGAAACTTTGTTGGATCCCTGGAATGTACCGGAACGACGCTTCCATAGACATGTAACTCTCGGACAATGGAGCAGCCACCTTTCAGCTCCGGCCGTGTTGTTTGCTCTGAACATTTCCGCAATCTCAGTAAGCCGATCAGAATATCTTGTTCTGGATCTTCATAGGACAGGAATGTCTCCCAGCCACCATTAGCAACGTAATCACGACGTACCAATTCAGCCTAAAACACCAATTGTTACTGATGATTCGCGCAAGGTTTGAAAATTAGAAAAATGTCATGTTTCCCCAAGCCTCACAGAGAGCATTCCACTTAAATTAATTTACCTTACTGGATTTCAAGATTTATACACTTGTAAATTTAGTTCTAATGAAAGTCATACAGAATAAGGAATACTTGTAATACCAGCTGAGCTATGAGTATTTATGCAGGTCTGGAAAATTACATTTTAGGTTGTGCCTCAAGCAACCATTCCATTAAGCTCTGATTGTCCTGCAGTAATGTGTGCATGCATGTGTGAGATAACAAACAGGATTCAAAACAAGAGGCTCACGTGCCTGTGACTCTCACCTGGACTATTATTAGCATTTGGATCATTTGCATTAAATAGACATGATGGAAATTTTCATGTTTTGACACTTTCCGGTAGATCTCATAAAATCTCAGATTTTGACCCAAAAATTTACCAATCAAAATTCTGTACACAAGTTCTGAAGCGTACCCCAATAGAGTCTGTCCACCCAACTTGGGTTAAAATCCGGCAAGCAGTTAATGAGGTATAGCGTTTTGACAATTTCCAGTAAATTGTTAAAAAAATTGACCCAAAATAAATTGACCAATCAAAATTCTAAAACCTATATGGTCCTTCCAGTCAAATTAAGCTAAAATCTGCCAAGCGTAGCATTTTGACTATTTCCAGTAAATTTTCATAAAATCTAATATTTATAAAGATAGGAAAAAGTTGACGGACAGATGTCAGACTGACGGATGGTTGACATGGCATAAACTCACTTGGCCTTTTGGCTAAAAATGTTTAGTGAGACTAAAATGGAATAAACGAAATCACGGATTTCTTTTTTCAAGAGAGAGTTGATACTTACCACCCTGATACCTCATGATATTTCCTAAATATCGACCTAGCTTCAATAATACTCAGAATTAAAAAGAACCCCCCCCCCCCCACTGGGCAGGTTACACAACTGACAGTCCAGCGGATGTGCAGCCCAAACTCGCACATGCGCGGGGCTGACTCATTCTATTCCAAAATATTGGCTGACCTAATTGCAACATAAAACGCTGATAGACCAAGCCTCTGTGGGGCGGAGAGGCCGGGATCGTATCAGGGTGGTAAGTATCAACTCTCTCGTGAAACAAGAAATCCGTGATTTTGTTTATTTCACATCAAGCGTATACTTACCACCCTGATACTTCATGATATAGCCAGAATTCGTAAGAGAATTCGGCGGGAGGGAGGCGAAGGTCAGAAGACCGGCTCGTCCCTGGAAGAGCAAGCTTTTGCTTTTAGAACACAACAAACATCTGAAACTGCGTATGTAAACACAATCAGGAAATGATTTGGACATCGGATAACACGACCGATGTTGAGAGTAATGACCGTTTCACATCCGCTCCCCCCCCCTTTTAAAGAGGGAGCGATGACCTCAATGTCCTATACGCTCTCTATGTACTTGTGCTAAAGTACTATAAGACATCGGACGAAAGCTTCATTTCGTATACTCTCAGATGGAATCACAAAGAACACAAAACCATCACCATTTTAGTAAATAATATAAAAAGCGTGACAAAAAATAACCATCACCAAATATAGGACTAACCTATTTTGACGAGATTCCCCTTTGATCACCGCTGGCGATGATAGGTACAGTACAGAAAAGCGGGGATTCCCCCCACTAAATTGCACTGAGTGTGAGTCAACGGCCTTATGTACAATATTTACAAATTTATATACACATTTAACGTTTATGTAAAATCGATAAGGCAAGTGGATTTGACGTGTCACATAGGTAATGATTTGTAAAACTAGACTCACAGTGCCATTGTGCTACTGACATAATGTCATCCACCGGCACTCCGTTAAACAGAGCCGTGGATGTCACTACGCCACGGACACTGTGAGCCTTGGCCATGTCAACTTGTTTACCCATGGCGGCTTTGTGGCAATGCTGGATGCATTCCACAATCCACCTAGAAATGGTATCTTTAGAAGCTCTCCCATGGGGTTCAATGTAAGATAGCCATACAGCACTAGGGTTCGTCCGCCATTCCTGTGTACGTTGTTTATAACATGCTAATGCACGGACTGGACACCAAGCCTTTGAATTAGGATCAAACCTAGACAAAGCGGGTAAAACTATAGGCTGACCAGGATATTTTAAAGACTGGTTCTTCGCCATAAAGTTAACTCTAGGTAGAAGCCTAAGGCCTTCCCCTGTCACCACAAAACGGTCTGGCTCTGCTGACAAAGCATGTATTTCACTTCTTCGTCCAGCTGAAGCCGCAGCAATCAGAAAAACTGTTTTAAGCGTCAACATTTTCATGGAAATGGAGCATAGTGGTTCAAAGGGTTTATCTGCTAATACTTGAAGTACTAACGATAAACTCCAAGACGGAATCACTGGAGGATTCCTTGGTCTTAGATTGCCCATGCCTTTGATTAAAGTATTTAGATTACATACTTCATCACTTCCCCTAATAGCCAAGGGATAACTGCCATTAAAGCTGACTTGTAGCCAGCAATAGAGTTAGGCTTGAGGCTATAGGCATCAAAAAGGTGACAGAGGAAATCGGCTACTATCTGAATAGATACTTCCATTGGAATAATACATCTTTTTGAGCACCATTCAGCAAATCTGTTGATTTTATAATTATATCCTCTGGAGGTTGACCCCCTTCTGGCTTTTGCCATAAACATGGCTGCTTGCTCAGAAAAACCCTCCTTAACTGCTGATTCCTTGACAACATCCACGCAGTCAATTGGAACATTGACGGGTTGTTGTGCAAGGCCTTGCCCTGGAAGATTATGTTGTCCATCAGAGGCAGAGGAACAGGATTGCAGACCAGAAGGTCCAGCAGATCCGTATACCATGATCGGCTTGGCCAATTTGGGCAATCAGAAGCACTTGGCATTCCTGCTGCCTGATTTTGGAATCAGGATTGCTGGCGGGAATGCATATGCATACATTCCTTCCCAACTGATAGCTAACGCATCTATTGCGATAGCGCTCGGATCTGGAATCGGAGACGTACGTCGTCATCTTCGCATTCTTGTTCGTTGCGAATAAATCTATGTTGGGCTTGCCCCAGTGGTTGAACAGACGATCCGGCACACATTGATTTAGTTGCCATTCCGTGGGAAGAATGCTCATTCTTCGGCTCAGTGAGTCTGCTAATAGATTTAGTCTTCCCGGAATATGAACTGCTTTCAGGGAAATCCCATGATCTAGGCACCAGCAAAGCAGTTTCCACGTCATCATACAGAGACTGGGCGACTTCGTTCCGCCCTGGCGGTCTATGTAAGTCACTACTGTTGTATTGTCTGATCGAACCAGAACACTCTTGCCCTTGACCTTCTCTAGGAAGTGTTCCAAGGCTAAGACTACTGCTCGCATTTCCAGCAGATTGATATGTTCTCTTGACTGATCCAGATTCCAAAGCCCTGATACTTTGTTTTCTTCCAGGCAAGCTCCCCATCCCTCCATTGATGCATCTGTGTACATCGTTAACTGAGGGTGGGGAGGTGACAACGTCACCCCCGCCAGGAGATTTTCTCTCTTCATCCAACATCCAACACTGACACTTTTGAGTCCAGGAAACCCGTATTCTGGGTCCACTGTGTCATGAGAAATAATTGGATCGGCCGCCGGCGTAAGGCTGCCTGAGGAATGACTGGTTCCAAAGAAACCATCAACCCCAACATTCTCAAGTAGACCCGTGCCAGGACATAATGACTGTTGCCCACTGACTGTATGACTGAGATGAGTGTTTCTACTCTCTCTTGAGATGGATAAACATATCCTATCCCTAGATCGAAGAACATGCCCAGGTAAACAAACTTCTGGGATGGCGTCAGCTCTGACTTTTGAAAGTTCATTATCCAGCCTAGATCTGTAAGAGTTTTCAAAACTATCTCCAGATTTGCTGATAGACTTTCTTGAGTGTGTCCATTTAACAGCCAGTCGTCTATGTACGTGTGGATTGCTATGTGTCTCCTGCGGAGGTATGACATCATAGCTTGGACCACTCGAGTGAAGACCCGAGCAGCCGTCGATATACCAAATGGGAGAACCCTGAATTCCCATTGGCGGCCCTGAAATGCAAATCTCAGGAACCGACGAAAGCTCTTCGCAATGGGAATGTGAAAATAGGCATCTTTTAGATCTATTGATGCTGTCCACATTCCCTTCCTCAATCCTAACATCGTTCTCACAATTTCCATTTTGAAACTTGGTGTGAGGATAAACCTGTTGAGAGGTTTGAGGTTGAGAATTGGTCTCCACCCTCCAGTGCTTTTTGTCACTAGGAACACGGTTGAATAATAACCCGGACATTTTTGTGCCGGTTGAATAGCGTGTTTTAGTATGAGGGATTGAATTTCTTCCTCTATACACAACCGTTGATCTGGATCTCTTGGATTTTGAGTCCAGATCGGAACCAGAGACAGGCGCGATGGCTGATTTGAAATCCAGTCGGGATGGTAACCGACTGAAAGCCATCGCAAGACTGAGCGGTCCTGAGTAACCCGCTCCCACTCTTGCATGTGGAAGGCCAGACGGCCTCCCACGGGTGCACCTAAGGACTGAGGTGGACCAGAGAAGTGCAAGAGAAGCCCTGACTCTGGTGGCTGTCCTAGCAGCACTGGTGTGGTCTTTTTGAGAGGCGACCCATCAGGTTCGACTCCCACGATCAAAACCCCACGCTCCTCTACCAGCGCCACGCGCACCTCGGTATGCAGGCTGTCTGGCGGGTTGCGCTGGAGGAGCCTGCGCTCCCCCTAGCTGGCTTATGCTGTCATTGCCGTGGCCAACGCTGCGTAGGTGGTTGGCCTCTGACAAGGCCACCACCACCTCTAGCCTGCTGAGGGTGGAAGGCAAGGGGCGCTGCTTGAACACGCTCCCTGCGGAGCACTTCAAACTGCTCTCGCAGCGCCCTCTGGTTGTTCACCAGGTTTACGGTTTGTTGGAGGTGCATACATCCTTCACCTCCAAACAACCCTGGACCTGCCATTGCCGTCCAAAGAAGCTGATTGTACAGGTCCTGCGAGGGGCACAAATTGTCAAGGGCAAATGTGCGCCTCACCCGTAAACTCCTGGTTACAGATCTCGTCATGCAGTCCAGAGCCAGGTTAATGCCATCCTGGATGGCTCTCTGGACTGCAAGAGAAGTTTGGCGGGCCATGGATGCTGCTACTACCCCCTGTAGCAGCTGGGAAACGTGCGAGAGAGCCGAGATGGCGCCTCTCGTACTTTCCTCCGTGTCCCGCAGTGCGGAATTAGCGTTGTGCAGAGCGCTAGCGCACAAGGGTCCCGTCTCAGACTGGGACCCAGGTCGCGTGTCTTCGCCCAAAGCCGCACGGTCATCCGTGCAAGGCTTTTGAACGATGCCATACTTCTGATATAGATCAGAACTTATACGGCAGCGCCGTGCCACCTCGCGAGGGACCTTCGCAAGGCATCCTTTCGGCAGAATGGACGTCTCTGCCGCAGCGAACATATCAACGATATGCTCCACATACGGCAGAGATGGCATGGTGCTCGTCACCGGTTTCCCTCCCAACCACGGGTGCTGGTGCCGCTGGGAAGCCGGTGATCCACCTGGAGTTCTGGCTTGATGTTCACCAGCCATTGGCAAGCATCCAGCCAGTCTTCCTCGGTGGCCACCTGTGAATGTTCGACGAGCCTAGGGCCTTCGTCGTCCTCAACCACATTCACTGGTGGAGTAATGGCCGGAGCTTAAGATACTCCTGGAAAGCCAGGGAAGCCATGTGGACCCGCAAAGGAGGGCATGGCTTGCGCTGTGGCTATTCCAAGAGCCGGATCTACGGCGTCATGGGAGGCTAAAAACATGACGTCAGAGTCCGGGCCTTCATCACGGTAACTCTCTAGGGCCTTCGTGGTCCTCAACCACATTCACTGGTGGAGTAATGGCCGGAGCTGAAGATACTCCTGGAAAGCCAGGGAAGCCATGTGGACCCGCAAAGGAGGGCATGGCTTGCGCTGTGGCTATTCCAAGAGCCGGATCTACGGCGTCATGGGAGGCTAAAAACATGACGTCAGAGTCCGGGCCTTCATCACGGTAACTCACGGCAAGCCGAGGGATACGGTATGGACGGCCATCGGCTCCTAGCCAGCCTAGCCGTTGAGCCGTGAAACCCACTCCCGAAGAAGTAGTTCCATGGAAAAGGTCATGGGGGCCCATGGGAATCTATTTCCATGGCCATCGACTTATCGGTAGGCCATAACAGTGTCCTCTTCTTCCTGCCCAGAAAGATTAGATGCCAA